>JAVRKA010000023.1:4200000-4725000 GCA_034508555.1 Venustoraphidia nigricollis | reverse complement strand
CGGCTAATTATTAGTATATTACATCACAAGAGCAGAAAGTTGAAATTCCTGCACTGTGCGTCATGATGTCCGAGGCGAAGTCGAGGGCATCATGTGTCGCGCAGTACAGGAATTTCAGCTTTCTGCTCGTGTGGTGTATACTATTTTACTTTCAGCATGGTATGAAGAAAAAATTATCAACATTGCAATACAGACCTGTAAGACAGTTTTTGGTAAAAGAAATCTCAATGGTACACGGAACACTAATCATGCAAGTTCAACTTGTACTTGACCGGTTTTGTGATATCAATAGTATACGTCAAATAATACGATTCCTCAATGACGATTCCAATGAGTATAGATAACCAATCAGCACTCACGAAACGCTGACGCACAAGAAAATGCGTTAAGAGCATAGACGTACGTGACATACCTAACAATAAATAATAACCACGCGGATAAATTGATTAGCTTACCTACATTTTTGGGTCGCAATGTAGACTACCATATTTTCTGTCGTCCAATAGCGCTATTGGTAAGTAAGATATGTGTACATTTTTTATTCGTTAAATGGCGCTTGTAAGGTATGTATTAAACGTTTAGAGACTAACTGTTTTGCTTAGTTATTCTTTAATTATGATAAAATAAATAATCACATATATAATATGACGATCTTCGTCTCCCCTATTTTTAAAGGACGGCCACGACTAGCTTAGCTCAGCGGTGCGGGGTACGTGGGTCCCGAATCGCTAGCACGATAGAAAAAAATGCCCAAAACTGGGCTAACAAATCCGGCCACCAACCACTAAAAAAATTAATAAATAACATGCAAGTCTTAATAATGATTAATGGCACCACACGATTAAAATACAGTCTCTAAACAGCGAATAATTAACACCAGGTGTGGACAATCTAACTGTCGAGGGACTCGATGGAGATGATATTAAATATGCCGACCAAAAGGTTACAAGGGCGCCAGGACTTAAGGGCTCAAGATGTCAATCTCAGGAGTCCACTCTGAGACGCCGAGAGTCGACTCAACAGTCAGCAGAAAAAAAACTCTAAACAACAAAAATCCTAAAAGAAAAAATCCAGAGAAATCCAGAAAATCCTAAAACACACCACCAAGATCCAATCCAATAACAAACAAATCCAATCCCTAACCAAATCCCAACAAATTCCTCCACAAGTCGCTTATAAATAGTTTAAAACATTTAATTCCATTATTCTTAAAAACCGCGATGTAGTCAACACCGTGGCTATATCGTGAATGTCTTCTGTGCAAGATAATTCCAAAAACTGTTTCTAATCAGTCGCCATAGACAAACGTGTCCGCACATTACATTAGTGCACTTGTCAAACTCGCGATCGTCCGGCTTGATATGAACAGTTTGACTTCTTCGTCGCACTCATTAGTGACAAAAATTTTGCAACTATAATTAGCAGGGATGCAAATTGGATCAGGGGTGCAGCCGAATAAAGCAATGACGACAAACCAAAATTGTAAAACGTTACAATAAATACAAAACTACGATTTAACCTTTTAATTATTGAATTCTAGTGGCACCATAAGGTGGCGGAAAATATAAACTTAACAGATCTGAGGTTTGAATGACATCAAAGTTACATATACATCACGTGCTAGTAGGGCCATCAGGTGATAAATAAAAAGTCTGGTAGGCCCTCATTCACAAGCCAATCGCGTATGTTACTCCAACACGGACGGTTTTTTACACAAGATAGATATTTTAGATTACAGACACTAGAAAATTGAAGTTATTAGCGTCAATGTGAAAGTAGCTAGATGTTCCAGTTGAATTTCACATTATTATTGCATTGATAATACAAACTGATACACAATAGGCCTAATGAAAGGCCATGATGAATATTGAATTTTAAAATATGCAGTCAATAGATACACAGATTCCCTCGTTAATGAATGACGTCAGCTGGGAGACGGTTCATATTTTTATCAACCACGCAATATCAATTGACAGTCCACTGGATGACGTCATCACCCCCCCTTCTATCCTACGGAACAACCTTGAAAATATTAATAACGTTTCTCTGTTGATGTACGCTCATGATTAGTACCTATAGGTATATATAATATTATATAACTTATATCAAACATACAATATGATTATAATTAACTATCTTCTCGAACACAGAACAGTTTCTCCATAGCTGAACAAGGCAAAATACGGCCAGGGCTGCTATTGAAATAAAATGCAAAAACAAATGTGTTGTCCTTTCAGGTTTATCTGGGTCTAGTGCCAATTCATATTTTCAATTGATTATTACTGAAAATGAAATCGTTTTTTTTGTTCTTTACCTGCCTACCTTAATAAATTTCCCATGTATTGCATACTAACAGTATTGGTTTTAAAAAAATTAAATTTTCTTCATCTTCAAAGTTTTTTATAAAAGCATACGTTTAACTATTTCTTTCCATTGACCTGTAGATATGGAATGCTAATATATTACTGCGTATACAAACGACAGGAAAGAAAAGGCCCGTCTTGTTGTGTGTTGTTGAACAAAGACGGAATGACTACCGCAATTATCGCTATCTCTTTCCGTCCGTTTGCTCGCGCACCCTAGACTAGCACTCCATATCTACACCTCATTGTTTCTATTTGTTAATGATCACTGAATGACTATTTTTTTCAAGGCATTGAAACCAATAACAAAAAACACTTAATGGATTTTATCCCAATATTTTCACTTAATACTATAAAATGTTTCCAGAAAACATAAAAACACGATCATTTTTCATCGACGCACGTTAGGCTAACTCAAGGTTAGTAAAGTACTATAGGTTAGTCGTAAGAGGCTATAAAATTGGTCACTTCTGTAAATGATTGAATAGATTGCTTATCATTCGAAACCCTTGGCTTGCTTTTTTAATTATATATAATGATCTTTTGATAGTTGCGAAGAAGGTCTCAAGGTCTACTAAACCTGCCCCCTTTTCCATCTCGCTTAGTCACACTTTCAACAATGTTAACCTGGAGTATTCTACTAACCATGAACCTAACCATCAACATTTCTTTCAATTACGTTCAATTGACAGCCCTGTTCGCGTAAAGAAGATGGGAGGCGCTGCGGAGAAAGAAAGCCTGTATAGAGGCCAGTCCTAGAAACGGAGCCTTTGAAGTTTCACAAGACGCGAGAACTGGCAATGGGTCCATAGAGCCAATGTTGCCGAGGCTATAATATGATGTAGAATCAAGTGTAGACACAGTACTTACGTAGTATGGCTGGTTATGTAAGGAAAGCGGTCAAAGGTCCAACACGCTTGGTTAAATTTGAAATCGCGTATTATGGTTATAAAATACATTAACATTACATAATATTATGAATAAAATATACACAGAGTTAATTTCCTTGCGCAAGATATTTTCGGAAATGGAACGGACATGAAACGTTTCTTATACTGTTAAGCAGACATCTTGTTTTGCGCTGAAGGTAATTAAGGTGATTAGATAAATACATAACCGTGACTGTCAATTGATATTGCGTGATTGATAAAAATATTGGACGATCTTCCAGCTGAAGTCAATCGTAAACGAGGTGACCTGTGTATCTATTGACCTTTCTCCAGTGTCGGATTGGCCATATAGTCGAGGTGACGTTTGCCAGCCTGGCCACAGTCTGCGCGGGCCCCCCACAGGCCTGGCTTACGGGATCTGCCGCAAGCCAGGCAGTAGGTAGAATAGGAGACCCAGACAGGCTAGGTCCCAGCTCTTGCGATCTAAATGTAAACTAGATCAGATAGTTCGTTCATACAATTAGTGAGAAATGAAATAGAAATATTCGGAAATGGTTGAACCTGAGAAGGCCATCCCTGTTCCCTGAAACAACTTTTGAAAATTTCTGAACGGCGATAACTTATTTAGACTTGTATCATTATAGTATAATGGTTCAGAGAATTAAAAAAATAAAATTAAATTTTTAGATGTTCTTAAAAATCGATCGATTCGGTATATCGTTGATAATTAATAATTTGTATATTTCATTATTTTCCGATAGTATCCCATCTACCCTTATCCAGTCTGGGGCCCCGGGCTTATGGGGAGCCACTTGGGCCCTCCGGCCCAGTCTGACCCTACCTCTCTCTACACTATAGAGCGGTGGTTCTTAACCGGGGGTGCGGGAGAAGCCCCTAACAATATAAATTATTAAATATCATTTACTAAATTTTTTATATTAAAATATTTTAAAACTACAGTAATCCCTCCAATAACGCGAAAAGATGGACCGCGTTATTAGAATAGCGCGTTATTGGGTATTGAAGCTCATACAAAAATTAGCATAATAGATTTTTTGATATATAAAATAGATGTTTCTAAGCTAAACAATCGAAACACATTTTTCAATGGGGTGCGGAAACCTATTTTCAGATTCAAAGGGGTGCGGCTCACCTAAAACGTTAAGAAACACTGCTATAGAGACATTTAGCACAGTGTCCAGAGATAGAAACCAGCGATGTGACATATAAACAGTAAAACACTGGCCGCGAGCTAAGAAATTCTTGAAAAATTGCAATTGACAAACACAAAAAAAAAACCCGGGTTGCAGTGCCAAAACCCTGCCGACAATATAATTTGCTAATACAGGCAGTGTGACTTTATTATGCGAACTTAAGTTGTTTTTTGAGCAAAATAAAAAATTTGACTCCTTAATACACCCCTTAAAATAACATTTCTTTCTTAATTGCGATATTATTATCAATCGAACCTCTATACCAAATTATATACACCTTTCAATAAATATTTCACAATCTGCAAACTAGGGTTTTCCTAAAATTTGTAAATCCGGTCCTGTCGGGCCGTTTTTATTAAAAATTTAGGGACACTTTAATTACTACCAGAGGGTTAAATTTCAATTTTGAAGCCATTCGGAGAATTTTTTCGGTATTTTGGAGCCCAAAAACTTTTTTCAACTCCTAAAAACTACCCTTAAAATGGTCCGATTGGGCCCATTGTAAATAGGATTCTTGCGGTGGTGGATTCCAACGTGTGAGCAAAATTTCGTTAAAATCAATTAGCTCTTTCGAAAGTTATAGCGCGCACACACACACACACACACACATAAAGTGTTTAGGAGGTTATGAAACGTCGAGAAATTTTGGTCCGACCCCTAGGTCCCGCTATCCAACCGACGCCAATAGTGTATGCTGCCATATGGCAAATACACTAATAAAAATATGAGAGAATAGATTGCTAGGATAATATTTATTCATAAAATAGAATAATACAGGTACAAAGGTAAGATTTATTTATAAATAATTATATATAGAAGTTTTGTTTCCTTCAAATTATATTGCAATTACCTAAAAATATAAAAAAAAACACTTCTTTAGGTGACGGTTCACCAAATTACTGTTTAATATTATCTCTTATTCACCCGCATAGTTCTTTATTACGAGCATTTGAATGTGTGTGGGCATAAAAAATGCATGAAATACAGCTCCGTAAATCTCTAATATCTATGAAAAACCTTGTCCAATCTTTAATAAAATAAATTAGAACTGTGTATCATTTTTTCCATATGACTTTTGAGCCATTATTTTATATATTATTTAATCAAAACAAATTATTTAAAATCAGGTAAAAATGACAAAATAATAGCATAAGTTTAACACAAATTAACATGCAAAAAAAATTATTGAATATGAACCTCTCAGTATTTTTTACATAGAAAAGAAAAAACTTTAAAATGATAATTAGACTTCTCGTAGTTTAAAATTACATGTTGTGCTGTAAAGAAATGTTGACAAATATTTGACATAGTTTTTAGAACAATAAAATGTGATATTTGAAATTTCTAAGCAACAAGCTAAATTTTGTGAAGCTTAATCATAGTAGTAAAATACCTTTAGCTATCACAGTTTGAAATTTGCCGAGAGCATTTTTTACAAGCTAGGTGATTTAATCACATCTTCGAGAGCAATGCTTCCAGCTTCAGCAAACATTAAATAATAAATTTCATTTTTGCTAAAAATGAGGCACTGCTCCCGAAATGTACATACAATAATAAAATTAGTGTGATTAAGAAATTACTAAATGTTTTTTTTTATAATATCCAAGTATGGTACTCTCAATATTCTTTATACGAATAGTATGATCAAAGTATTACTGAAGCCAATAAACTGAGCGATCATTTTTAGTTTGAATGATTCAAACTAAAAATGATCGCTCAGTTTATTGGCTTCAGCTCCAGCGAGAAAAGATCAAAAATGTAAATAAAATCACTCACAAAAAACGTAGATACTAAATATACAGTTTATATAAAAAATTATAGAAACAAAATTGACACTAGGAACATTTAATTGGAATTACATTTAAAACCATATTATATTTTTAAATAAGTAAATAAAAGTAAATGATGTAAGTAAAATATATGTTTATTTATTTTTTGTTTTGATCTTTTCTCGTTACATGATATTAGCGAACGTAACTAAATTGTACCGTTTCTCTAAAGAAAAACAACGTATTTTTTCTTATTGCGAAAATATAATGACAGTTGATTTTTTAACTACCATATACCAAGTACATTGTAGGTTGAAAACGTCAATGAAGCAGAAATTACGTGTTTTATTCATCTTGAAAAATAATTATAGATAGTTTAACTATCTTCTTCTATTATATAGGTGCATATGGCGTAACTCGAAAGAGCCTTTTTCTTAAGATTAATACCTCAGTTAGGGTTCAAACCCAGAACTTTCACTTTCACCGCGAAAATGGAAGTTTCGAGTTTGAACCCCGACGTTGACATTGATCTCAAAATATGTTTTTTTTCTAATATTGCGTTGTAACGTTATGTCAAACGATAAAGGTTTCCTTTCACTAATAGCAAACTATAGCTATCTATAAAAACTTAACCGTAATTAATTATTTAATATTGTATTAAATATTTGCAAATTTCAATTTAATATTTTTTCACTACCATAGGACAGCTATTCAGAAACGAAATTTGTTTGTGGCGACAAAATATGTAGGTACCCGACGAGCAATTTTTAGATCTTCAGGAAGATGGCTCATTGCAAAATCTTACACAAAGATTGGATTGTTCGTATTTGAATTATGCATCTATAGTAACAATGAAGCTTTATTCAAAGCTATCTACAATTATTTTTGAGAAGTAACAAACCAGTCAATTTCTGCTCCATTGATATTGTTAGTCTACAATGTACTTAGAATATGGTAGAAATTAGAAATGAACCGTCATTTATATACTGCCGTAGTAAAAAAGCATGCGATATTCTTCTTCAGCGCAGTATTATAGTTCAGCTTATCACAAAAATATTGATGAAAGTAAATTAGACGCTATCAGTGTTTTCGTCGAAAACAAAACTTCATTTGTTAATCAAAACCATAGTTCGTGCTCCAGTCATCATAGTTGTGTTTTAGTAATGTCAATACTTTTAAAAACAAATTTCTCTTCACCTTTGCAATACAAAAAAATCAAAAAGATTTTAGAAACTGAAAACATTAGTTTCAAAAAATGTTTATAATATCGGAAATTTTGCTCTGCAAATGAGACCATTTGAATTTTTACCTGAGAACTTTTTGTCGGTCTATATTGCACATAACGTACCACACAGGGGCCTATATTCTATTGTCTTGTCTTTAAATGTTTTATTCATTCTAATTTGCCGGTTTATTTATTTTCATGTCACTTAGCTACGACATGGGCACGTAGACAAAGTAAAAATATAATATTAGTGGTTACGTAACCACCAACATTATGTGTAACATAACGTTGGTGGTTACCAAACCACCAATATTATGGTTAACATAATCTTGGTGCTTGTATAACCACCAACATTATGTTTTTACTTTGCCTACGTAGTTAGTTGTAGCCAATAAAGCCGATTCGTTATTTTCAAATATAATTTTGCAATATTGGAAACGATTCCAAAGTGGAAGAGATACATGAAATTAAAAAAAATAATCAAAAATTATTGATGATTCGCATC
Organism: Venustoraphidia nigricollis; assembly: GCA_034508555.1. Lineage (NCBI taxonomy): Eukaryota > Metazoa > Arthropoda > Insecta > Raphidioptera > Raphidiidae > Venustoraphidia > Venustoraphidia nigricollis. The sequence continues at coordinate 4,717,034 of JAVRKA010000023.1, read as the reverse complement.
TGTGGTAGTAGAATTTGACGCAATCGATGCCGAATCGCTCGTTGCGGATTCCTTTATCGCTAACCAAGGTAGTCGCTTTTGTAATTCAAGTCTGTAAAACACAATACAAAAATGTTGCTATAATCAACATCGTAGCAAGGAGCGGACTTTAAAGTTTTTGTATTGTTTTTTTCCCACAAAATAAGTTTTGGGGGAACGCTAAATTTAAATCTTGCGCTGGGAGCTTTATGACCTTAACTACTGATTTTCAGAAACACAAATACAGTTTAATTTTTTCAATTTTCTGAAAAATATATGTGTCACGGATATGCTAGAAATTACTTGACCGTATAGAAAAAAGTTCGCTGAATCGAATGACCACAAGCACAGAACTGTATCTCTAATATTATTCTCTACTATAGTTTTTAAGTTATGACCATTTAAAATTAAAACTCCTATATTATATTTCATTTACCAACGGATGGTTTAGTTTGATAAAAAATAAAATCAAAACGTTCAAAGTAATTTTAATATTCACAAAAAACTATTTGTTATAGAAATTAAGCTAATAAATTTAAAGGCTTAAGAAAAGCTGACGTCGTTGAGATGCCGTTTAAAATATGTTTTCAGTTGATTACGAAAATAATCATTAAATGCAAAGTACGAATTGTAACTAGACTAAAACAAAATATCTATTGAATCCAAACTTGAACATATTTCGCAAGATTTCTTAAAAAAATGTTGAAGCGAAGCATACATTTTATTTGTTCTATGTTTATCAACTCACCGATATTTTGGATGACTTATGGCGTAGACATAGGGGTCGAGGCAAGCAACAATTTTACATGTACAAGCTGGTATCATGGTTACACCAGGTGTTAGAAGGCTCTGGTCACCAAACGCGCCTATCAAAGCCAAAACAGCGTATGGTGTCCACGACGCCACGTACAGAAAACAAATGGTTATCGCCGCTTTGGCAATCCTTATCTCTGCTGACTGTCCTGCTTGATTTTGATTGCTCCTCAACGATTCCACATTCATTTTTTTGGCCTGAAAAAACATGCATATTTTATTATCGTTAAAGTTAGTCCAGTTTTTGTTGTTGTACTTCTTTTGGCGTGTTATAAAAAAGTTATAAGAGTGAATTTTTACGATGTAACATTAATCTGTAACACGCACACTGTAACGCTAAGTTGTAACGCCTGTAACATTTACGCTTCTGGATGAAAAAATTCAGGGAAAAAACAAAAGATAGAGCTCGAGGTCCTCTATGTATAGGAAGGTGGGCGATTCTTGCATTTTAGAGGTTTGGGTGGTGCCCTCGGCAGCATTTAAAACTCATTACGAAAACTGTCGGCTAAAATCGCGAGAAAAATCGCACGAGGATGCAGTATTTTGGACGATTTTCGCTCATTTTTCTATTTTTACGAGATGGTATGCGTAACTCAACTGTGCTGTTCAACCGCTAAAGCCAAAAGTTCGGACCAGCGCAGGGCCTCTATTTAATTGACACGCCAAATATTTTTTGCACATACCTACGAATTCGGAACGCATCTTAAACGAAGCGAGAGGAAAAACCTGATTTGTGCGATAGACATGCAAAAAACGATTTTCTCAAAACTTTTAATTCGCATATAAAGATTGGCGTTTCTGTTTTTTTTTCGATGTCGCGGTCGGTTAGACTGTGTGTATTAAAGAAATTCTGAAAGAGTCGCCGTCTAGCTTAAATAGAGATTTTACATAGAGAAATTTCATCACATAAAGCCTAAGACGCCAACATACTAGTTTGTCTTAGATTATGCCGTTATTTTAGTTGTCACAGTTCTGAATAAAAAATTAAAAAGTTGAGCATCTAAATACTTTCTGTTCTAGAAATGTCAAATGTAATTATAAAAATTTCAGCTAAGTGGTCGACAGGACCATTCCAACTTCATAAATATCGACATTTGAAATATTATAATAAATAAAATAATATTTCTATTAAAGCGTGCGGTGACAACTATAGTAATAAATATTCTGAAATTTGCTATTCATTTTCATGGTTGCATAAAAGGATTTTACATGGAAAAATGTACCAAAACATGCTTGTCAGCTACCTAACTAACTCATTTTTGACAGACCTTCAGAACAAAAGAACATCTGATTTTTTTTATTTTCAAAAATTTCCGGATCTGTGAAACTTAGAAAAAACATTTTTGTGCGACACTTTCTTAGAAAAATAAATAGAATAATTAACCGTTATAAAAACAACATTATATCATATATATCTTCTGCGCATGCGTCGATTTTCCCCAAAAACAATTTGCATATTAAATATCCTCCCAAAATTTTGTTACAATCCGCTCATCCGTGTAACCTGTATCGTGTTCACAGACAAATCGACCAACAGACAGATTTTTTTTCCAAAAATATGTTTTTTTGGATTCAGGGGACCTTAAAACGGAAAATATTGTAAAATATTGAAAAGTGAATTTTGACCTAAATTAGTACCTACCATTCCCCACTAGTGGGTTGGAATGGTAAAAAAAGTTGGAGAAAAATGCTTCGATGTAGATAGTATTTGGTATAAACTGCAAAATAATTGCAAATTGAAAATTAATTTTTAATCACGGCAAAGAAGTATAACGCACCCACTTTTTCCCAAATTCTTCTTACCTGTTCCCTCAACGTCTTCTCGTGGTTAACTACATGACTCACAATTTGACTGTAATAATAAATGACCATCGACATTGGAATCACGTAGGCAAACGTGAAAATAGTGCCAACAAACATTTTCGTATCGAACGTTTCGCTCAAATAATCCATAGTGCACGCGGTAAGATATCCTTCAGGTACGAATCTGTCCCAAATCTCTAGAAGCGGCAACAAACCCCATGGTAATGAATATAACCAAACGAAAATAATCATAAAAAAAGCTTTGGTGTGACTTAATTTGCCGTCGAATGGTTTGGCTATAGTATTGTACCGATCATAAGCGATGCAGGCATTCGACAAAGCAGCTGATATCCCCGTCAAAGTTCCAATCAGACCATATATCTGACAGCCGATATGACCGGTGGCGTAGCCTCGATAGAAAGAGTTGTAGATGAAAAGAGGCATTTTCGACATCATCATAAAATCACAGATGGCCAGGTTTACAACAAACATGTTTGACGGTGTACGAAGCGATTTTGCACTGGAAATTAAGATGTCTATACTTAATAAAACAAAGTTACACATTATTATACTTTTGCACGTCTTGATATCAACATAGAATTATGACAACTTTTGTTTATTTATCAACTGTTTCAACGTATCTTTTGTTCCTAATAATGTTTTAATAATAATTCATGCTTTCAATCTTATTCAACTATTGAAAAATGACTCAACTCATTGTGAACAAAATCTGAACTGATAATGAACTTGGATGCTGACCTCTCTTTTCCACTGGGCACTCTAGGCAAGTGCCCAGGTCCCCGCGATCGATGGAGCCTCCTAGTTCCAGATCAGCATCCGATAACCGATACAAATATATCGATATATTTTTTATTTAATATTGTATTTGTTAATTATTGATTTGCTTAAAAATTACGCTCTTTTTTTAAGAAAAAATAGTCTTCTTTAATAGTCATAGGGGCCCTATTATCCGAAAGTGCCCAGGGTCTCCAATAGGTTAAAGACAGTTCTGCTTAGCTGATAACCATACAAGTATAGTTCTTCTAGACATCAGAATAGTCTAAGAGAATCAAATTTGCCATTACGTAGAACACTAGTTTATATTCACAGAAAAACAATTGTTATACGTTTCTTTAAAAAAATATGACTTTTCAAATTATGTTTTGACAAACATTACCAGGAAAACGATGTTTCCAAAGAACGAAACACATGCATATATAATCACAATTTAGGCTAACTGCTCAATTGATGTTTTTCAAATCCGACGAGGATTCTCTTATGCTTAATTAATATAGTCACAATCTAAGAGCATTGCCAACATCGATTTTCAATCAGTCCACATTTAGATAGATTGTAAATTATAGATGTTTGACAACTAAGGTTGTCAGCATGACTGTCTACATACCTAGAGAAAATCCATATCACAAGTCCGTTTCCTATTGTTCCAAAAACTATAATGCCAACGTACAGTAGGCCGAGCAAGTAGTGCATACTTGCAGGTGGTTCAGGATAAGTAAACCAATGTTCTGGGATATGGATTCGGTCTTCTTCTGCAACGTTCCATCCAAGCAAGCGCATATCGGCCTCGCCCATTCTGTTGACCAATCTTTATTATTTTTTCGTTAAAAACTGAGAAATATAGTGATTCATTCCATTTGAAGTGCAGGTTTTTACCCGACTGCCCCAGAAGGGGGTTAATGAATGTATGTAAGTCATTTCTTTGGCACGCTCTATAGCCTTAACGGCTTAATGGATTTTAACCATATGAGAGGTGTCGGTAGATTCGTCTTAATTAGGTGTATGATATTTAAATAACACTAAAAAGACGTCAATAGAAAAGTAAATAAAAAAAACAAAAACTCCACTACGTAAAAAACAACGTGAAAGATGGAACAAAATCTAATTATAGCAGGCAGTTGAATAAAAAAAATTTTCTGTTCAACTTATTACAGTTACAACATGTATGCCTCCAACTGCTTGTTATCATGTGATCTTTTTCCATATTTTTACTTCGCTTTTTACGTAGCCGGGATTTTTTAAATTTATTTAAAGAAAATAATAATCGCTCAATATAACAATGATATTGTTAAATAACCTTACATTAATTATTCAATAAGTATATAAACGTACCTTGCCGCGGGCCAGCCCTCAGTTAAATCTGTCCAGTTGTTGTTGTACTCCATTGTTGTTGAGTAAAGCGTTGTTCGCCCTGGACAACTTTCGTTGTCCACTGACAACACTGTGATTGCATGTAATTGCTCTTATATCGAATCTCTAATTAGTATTAGAATGCACGATTTAAATCTTTAATTTAATAAACTCTTTCATTAAGGTGATTCTCACAAGAATTAATATGGGGCAGTCCCGCTAACTTAAAATTAACATCTCTGATTTTACCCAGTCATGCTTAACATTCTTTATCTGCAGAAAAACATGTAAATTTTGGTCTTCCTCGTGGTTGGCATTCAATTTGTCAGATCAGTGAGCGTAATACAGTAGATCTAGTCAGCCAATCACACGCTGAATGTTATCTACGTCGTTCCCGTAGCGACATATTCTCAAAAAAAATGTATCATAATCTATTTGTAATACAATAATAATTAATCTGTATGTAATAATATGAGGATTAGGTAAAAGAATTCCTCAGGGGAAACATTGGAATGTAGTTAGCATTCCTAAGTTTTATGGGAATTATCACTTCCAGCAGGAATCCTAGCTCGTACCAGTCGAATAGTGTATGTAGGCTGACAGATTCTTTAATATATAGACGCTGAAGACCTCGACTGTTGAGCATCTATAATCTATCTTATCTATCTATAGGTAGAAGAAAGTATAATTTCTGGTGAGTTGCACTGTAAATTATAAAATTAAAGCTTATCTATAAAATAGAAAATCTCATGCCTATCCGTTACAAAAAAAAACATCTTACGGTAAGCTCCGGTATCTCAAAATTTATATAGTTAATCTTCCGTATTTATAGTTCCGGATTTACATAAGGGCACTTGAAGCTTAGACCCGGGGGACTCACAAACTAGGAATCCCCACAATCTAATGCAAAAATTCCCATCAATTTGTTAAATGTCTTTTTGTTTAAGGGCGGTTACGCATCTAAAAATAGTATGTTACACCGTAAGGGCAGAAAATTGAAACTCCTGCAGTGTAAAGCCGAGGGTATCATGTGTCGCACACTGCAGGAGTTTCAATTTTCTGCTCTTACGGTGTAATATACTATTTTTAGATGCGTAACTCCCCTTAAACAAAAAGACATTTAACAATTTGATTGAATTGTAATTACACTCTATAATGCTATTTGTTCATGTTATACACAGCTAATTCCAATAATTGCAGCAGCGTTGTTTTGTAAATCATAGATTAAAAAATTTCTAAGGCTTCTTACAACGTCCTTGATTTATTTATATCAACAACCATTATTTTAAATAATCTAAATATTTAAAATATTTAAAAAGAACAGAAAACAAAATTTTAATAATAATGAGAAACAATGTAAATAACTACCATTAATATTTATGTTATTTTTTTTAATAATGTTGATTGGCCTGACTCTTGTCTTTGACCAGTAGCCGACTAATATTTATGCGTTTTTATACGAAACTCTTAAAAACATTAATTTACGTTGAATAATTGGACAATATTTTTCAAAAATTTAGGTGTAATTGCATTGACAAACAAATATCAAGCAGCGCTAAATTAAGTAAACTATAAAATTAAATAAACTTCCGGCCGATGTCGCAAGTAGCACTATTTATTTGGAAACATTTTTTAGTGACTATCTCTGCTAGAGAATGTTCAAACCGAGATGTTACACCACGGTGGCAAACCTATTCTTTCATAGATAGCATACTACCAGTGAGTATGTAATATACAGTAAGAGAAATATTGTCTGTAGTAACGAACGAGCAACGTCAAATTAATAGAGAATACACAATTGTAACTATGTGCATTTCACTCACGAGCATTATTTGCCGATCATGCATCTCTTTTTAAGATAATGCTCGGCCTGTGCTGCTACTGAAATCAACGGTCAAAATATGATCTATGCATGGTTGGGTCAAAGCTTTGGTGCAGACTAAAAATATATTTGAACCTCCTTTGAAAAACGCCTGCATTCACTTTAATAACTGAATATTCAAAATGTAAAAAATCTGAAGAGAGCAAAATTTGTTAAAATTGACGGAATTGTATTGGTTTATTATATTTTTTTAGCTGCATTTTAAAATATGTGCTATAATTAAATATTTTGTAGCTGTCTGATTTGTTGAATATTAATTTTAAAGAAATGAATTATCAGCTAATCGACATTACACATTTTTTATAAATCTTTTTGTGCGTGTGTATTATATTCGTATCATTGTATTTTTAAAAATATATAGTTTTATTTCAAAATATTGAATTATATATTACGAAACTTCACAGTAAAAAGAAGATCTTTTTTGCGTCACTTCAGCGAACAATTCATTGCGTTATTAATGTTATTACTATTAGTGGATAATATAAAAAATACATAATTTAAAAAAGGACTTTTCCCCTTCCATTGAACAGTTATGAAGAAATGAAATTTTTTGTTAAATACTTTGACATAACAGTGAGAGGTGTAATGTGATTATCATTATATTTGGACATTGGTCATATTTTTTTCACCGTTTAAATCCATTTTTATTAAACCACATTTTGAATAATTCAATCTTTTCTTCAGTTGTGTTATTTTAGCTTTCATAAAATTTATTTGTATTTCTAATTTTTTTCTATTTATTTTAACATTAGAACAATATTTTTCGTTTACATGGTTACACAGCAATAAATACGACGAAATTTTACCAAATTCCAGAAAAAATTATAGATATCGAAATTAATAAATATTTGTTTACTTTTTCAAATTTGATTTTAATTGAATAACCCTGGTAACGCTTTTTATGTTTCCATATGATTGATATAGAGAAAAAAGTATCAGTATTTAATTTCTAAATTATTATCAGCCATTTTGTGTTATCCGTTGAACGTAAAAATTAAATATTTTTGTTATACTGAAGTTTGGAGTAGAGATTGGTTGTTTTAGACAGTAGGTCATCTATTAATATATATATTAGGCGTAATAGTTAGGTTATTGTGGTAATTTTACAGAACAGTTGGCTCTGATAACCACAGAACGATCAATTCCATAGTGATAATACGTCTACATAAGGAATAATTTGGCTGGTACAATTTTTTTTGAAGAATTGAGCACGATTTCTTTATAGTATTTCATTTTTAAAAATTCAAATGAAAATAATCGTCTCCATGACTATTTAGTTGAAATATATTCTTTTTCATTAATGTGGTTACGCAGTGACATTACTGGCAGCAATATAAATAATGCGTTTATTTTAAAATAGATCGTAGGTTATAATACGTGACGATGTTTTGATAACCTGCAATTTGAAAAATAAATAGCAAAGTTTAAGCGGTTATTCACTAATGTGGCAACACTTGTGTCAATTTAATAGTTTGTTTTTAATTAGCACCTATATCAATAGATGATCTACTGCCTATAACAGTCGTCTCTGTTCCAAACTTCAGTATAACAAAAATATTTTATTTTTACGTTCAACGAATTACACAAAATGGCTGATAATATCTTAGAAATTAAATACTGATCGTTCTTTCTCTATATCAATCATATGGAAACAAAAAAAAAGCGCTACCAAGGTTATTTAATTAAAATCAAATTGGAAAAAGTAAAAGACCACAAATTTAGAAATATAAATCATTTTTCTTGTATTTGATAAAATTTTGTCGCATTTATTGCTATGTAACAACGTAAACGAACAATTTTTTTATTGTTAAGTTAGCAGCAGGTACAAATTTAGTTATTTTTAAAACAATTTAATTTTTATTTCATGTGAAAATAAAATAAAACAAGATATATATCAAACAAAAATTTTTGAAAAAAATAGAAATGAAATGTTTCAAATATTTAATATTTTTATAACTGTCACTTTACGATTTGAAAGAAAGGGAGTCCAAACACAGTGGGTGCGACAAGGACAAGTGATATGAAACCACTCGTGAAACAATTTTTTGTTTTCAAGTTGTCAACCCTGGAATCTATTTGCACTTTAAAAGATTTTTAAGTTCACAATCGCTATAGAAACATCGGAAAACAAAAGTACTGTGTCAGAAAATTATTATATTGTCGTAATATAAGACGTGTAATAAGAAAATGTCGGGAAAAAGAAATTATTTAATTCGGAAAGAAAAACTGGCAGTGGTCGATTGTTGCGACACAGAAATACATGTCATCAGAAAAGACGCTAAAATATTTCCTGTATGCTTGAATTATATTTCAAAAATAATGTTTATAGAATGTAGATATACAAATTTATTTCTATATTTTGACTAAAGCATTATTTTTGTAAATAAGTGTAAGGCAAGCATTTAATATATAGCAGATGATTGGGAAAGACTTTAAACTTTTGTTATTACCAATAGGCAATAAACAATAATTATAATATTTTATTTAAAACTGTCAGTGTTTCATTTTGTTAATGTAAATTTATATTTTTACATACTTTTCTCTTATTAATTTGTGCTAATTTATTACGACTTTATGTTAATATTTATGATCAATTTTCAAAATTTTTATTAAAAATATGAACGCATTTTAAAAAAAGTGAAAGAATTTTTTTTTCAAAATGTTTAAATCAATGTCAAATGATTTCACTATAAAAATTTGTTACATATACATATATCGTATATAGGTATTACAATCTGAAAAAAATTATTTTGAAGGCTGTTTTTAACACAAATTGTTTTATTTCTAGTAGTCTACGGATGTGACATCCGGTTATTAAATTGTCATCGTGGTTTAAAAACTATGGAGTAATAACAATTTAGTTATCGTGTAGGAATGAGAGTGTCGCTATAGTACACTTAAAACCACTTGAAAATTTTCTAAGTCTATGGGTTGGTCGCGATTCAACAGCTTAGTTCAGGTATTCACCAAAGGGTGAACCCCCAGTGGTGAATACATTTACTGGGTATGGATAGCTCCATAAGCTTGTTGATCTTTGTAATTATTTGATCTATGATACTACCAAAATTCATCAAATGCGCAATGTGTTTCAAAATCGTATATTTCGTTCTAATTTTTTCAAATAATAATAAGCATTGAGTATGTAATTATTTGATCTATGTAATAAGTTAATTGATTATATTTGTGTATCTGTGGTAACATCAGTCGCAGAATTTCGTACACTTTATTTACCAGCATATCATGTAAACTGGCATCCCAAATCAGTCACAATTAAATCAACAATGAGTAGGAAGCAATTACTACAAACGTTGCGTTTAACATAAATTCAAAGAACAGAACGAACTGTTAAATTTAATGGTGAAATTTAAAGAGACTAGTTTCACTCAAATTAACGGGACTCAAGGAATAATTATTTTATGGTGAGGAGTATTTACGGAAAATCGCTCCCTGCAAGTAGCAATTAAATTGTGCTTCTGTCCACCACCTATCTTCTAGATAAAGATGCGTTCGACTAATTTTACAGCTTACATGCGGAAACGAGAGTTCTCTATATTTATCGTTTCAATCATCTAGTACTCTCAAAAATTTAAGGACGCTGGCAAGGTGCAGATTAGAAACACAGTATCATTAGATACAGAAGTTGCCTCGTTAATGAATGATGTCAACTGGAAGACCGTTCAATATTTTTATCAACCACTCAATATCAGTCGACAGTACCGTGGATAACGTCATCTCCTCACTACTATCCAATGGAACGAGATCACCTTTGTATCTAATACATAACCTTGAACCACTGGGTCATATCCCGTTAAAAAACTGCCGTCTGCCATACGTTAGCTAGGCACTGTTGTTAGATGTGCCTCTTATCTTATTCGGGGGAAAAAGCAACAGCATGTACGGATTAATGTGTAAATAGACAATGCTTGGTACAGTTAATTTGTATGTACACAGGCAATAGCTATGATCTGCATCTCAGGGGAAACATTTGAATATAATTTGCATTCCACTATTTTTTTTTTTTGAGAAATAGTGCTCCCAGGAACCCGAGCTCTTACCAGGGAGGTTTAACTATGACACTAGATCTTGCATGCGAAAGTCTGACTTTCGCATGGGACATCTCATGCGATCTGGTGAAATAGTTTAAAGAATAAGCTCCCAGTTGGTTTGTGTATGCCGGCTGGAAGATTTTCTGTTGCAAACATAGGCGCTGACAACCTCAGCTTTTCAGCGTCTAAAATCTACAATCTATATCTATCTATCTGTTGTACCATAGTGCAATTAAGTCTTAACAAATAGACTTAAATTTTCTAAGCGCAATTCGAAGAATTTTCAGGCGCCAAAGTTCAAAAACTCACTTATTTCTGATCCTAGATACGGGCAGTTGTCCTCCCCGCCCCCACTTGCGTAAGCTAATATACGATACTTAAAAAAACTACAATCTTTTGCCCATTCTTTTTTATTTCTGTTTACTACAAATACCAATTTGTTCATAGATAGTTATCCAATAAAATACTGAACACATTATTTTATTTTATAATTAGGCAGTGGAACATTATAAGTTTAACACAAATGCCTCTATGTCATTTTCATAGCCCAAAAAAATAAATATACAACAATCATTAGAAACTACGCAACAAAAGCGAATTCTTTGACAACAATTTGCAAAGATTTAAATTCTGGACGATTATTATAGCTTCAAAAATAAATTGTAGAATCAATTTTGCTAAACTACAAAAACGTTATCTGGGTACATTTTAAATGATTATCTCTGGCCTGTAAAAAGACTTTTTTGACGGGTTCTCGACTGTCCTCAAAACATAATAAATTGGAAATATTATAAAATGGTAAATAAACGAATCACATTTTTCATAAAAACTAGAAATATGAAGATCTCCATACATTCGACGTCTGAAAAGTCGGGAAAATTAGGGTTCTTATTATGGTAGTAGTGGCGCTGAAGCCAAGGTCCCTAGAAAAATAGAAATAAACTGAATTTCAAAAAAAATCGATCAGGTTAATCGACAGGCAACCATACCAGGTTGCCATGGAATCATGTAGACTGACTCCGCCGTGCAGGATGCAATAACGCACGAGACTCGGGGCCTTATAGCTATAGCGCCGTGCGTAAAGCTTTTACGAACCCTTTCTAGCATCAATTTTGGGACATATGTTTCGCACAGCGGCCTTCAAAGATTTCTCCTTTCGCTCTAACCGCCTATTATTATCATACATAACTAATAATAATATAAAATTATCACAAATTAAAAGATAATTTGTGGAAAGTAATTATTCAAATTTTTTTTATAAGTACTTAATTTCAGTTAAAAATTACATCAAGTTTTAATTAAAAATTGTTTTTAGTACATGTATTTTACGTATCATAATATTATTATTAATCAAATTTACATTTTGTTTAATATTCATGTTAATTATATGATTAGCATTTTAATGACAACAAAAAAGGTTTAAAAGTGAAGCAAATCCCAGTTATAATTCAGAATAGAATCCACAATTTTTAATAAATATCTAATGAATAAACAGAATCCTCAACAATAGCATACATATAACAATGAATAATAATATTGCTTCGAAAATATTAAATAAAATACAAAATAAAATATAGGTGTCTTCATGATCATTTCAATCGACAAAAGTGTGAATTTTATTCTAAAAGCTAACAAATGAAATATTGCAGTAATATATTTGCAGTAAAAATATTCGTCAGATACTCTTTTTTAAAATTTTATCAACACAACGTCGATATAATTCTTTTTTGTACAGAATTAGTATTACAATTGAAATCCAATTTAATGAATTTGGACTCTGACATGTTCCATTTACTAAACTTTTAACCGATTTCAATAAGTGAAAATTAACCTTTAATAGAAACTATACCTATACGTATTTATATACTCTGAATATGAATTTATATTCTTATCAATATGTAATCACAATACTGAGATCTGAGTACCTATATGCTGTAATTATTTTCTTTATGTAGAGGAAAGAAATATTAGTAACAAAACAGAATGATTATCAACTAGTGCTGTCCAAATTCCCAGTTATTAATTAGATTCTACAAGATTCTATGTCATAAAAACCTAATTTTCGCCACTAAATATTTTGCGCAAGTCAATTCAAAATATCAAACTGTCATATTATAGTAAGACTACAGACTGGGCTTTGAGATTATCTTAAATACAAAGGTCGGATGATTAATCCACTTTTTATCTAGTAGCAAACTGATTTTACTATTATTGACGCGTTAAGGGTTCAAAAAAAGCAACTTTCACCACTTTAAACAAATTGTCTGACTTTTAAGAATTCTCTTACTTTTTGAAGAGTGATGGACTATGGTTAAAATAGCGATGAATAATAAATTATGTAATAAATGAAGTGATTTAAAAAAGAAAGTCTTAATCGCTGCCATTCTTTTCCACCTTGCTTACCGAATAACCTCTGCGACTGAATAAAGACAAGAAGCACCGATACGATAAAAAATGTGTAAAAATTAAATACTGTTTTGACTAGTTCAAAATAGTTAACATTTTTTTTTTTTTGGCCTTAAAAATAGTTAAAAATGTGCTACATTGAAAAATTTATATACAAATATATTTCTGCAAAAAAAAAAGGGAAAGTCGATAACAATAATTATTATTAACAAAGATTTCGCTTCCATTTAAAACATAAATACTATGATATTCTTTCAGTTGACAGTAATAAAACTAAAAAAATAATTATAATATCAAATAACATTCACATTTAAATAAGAATTACTTTCCCATGCTGTCGGCTGGTTTTCGTGCAAACACTACTCCGTGAGAACTGTGGAACTCATTTTTATACGATGAAAACGTGATCGAAGAATGGTCAAATTGTTCCCCTTCTGACAATCTTACAGGCCTGCGAGAACGACGCGTGGATCTTCGACTGCAGCTTTAATTTTACGTAAGAACATGACGGCCTCACGGCCATCGATCAATCGATGATCGTATGTCAACGCGACGTACATCATAGGTCGAACCACAACCTAAAACATACAGTTTCAGTAAATCTTGAAATTTAATTTTTTGTCATTTGTACCGTACCTGTCCTTTAACAGCGATTGGCCTTTCGAAAATGCCATGCATGCCCAGAATAGCTGACTGTGGTGGATTGATAATGGGCGTGCCGAGAAGAGATCCGAAAACGCCACCGTTACTGATCGTAAAAGTGCCACCGTCCATATCTTCGACGGCCAATTGACCTACAAAAATCAAATGACTATCAAATGCACGCCACGTTTCTCATTTGTTTAATAAATAAACAAGTGAAGTTTATTCCAAACTAGTGATGTAAAATTAACGATTATTTATGATAGTAACCATTTTGACTGGACTGGTTAGTTAAACGGCTATCTGTAAAACAAAATGTCGGCTTCCAGATTTTCTTTCGCAGAACAAAAAACAAAACAATAGAGTAGTTTTGAACAGTAGAATTGAAACAATTAAATAATAAATTTGTATTTATATTTTTGTAGATACAGTACATGATCAATAGTCCGCTGTTCATTAATTCGACACGTTCAGTAATCTGCTGTTTTTAAAGTCTAGAAAAATCGCTCTATAATCCGACATTTTTACGATATTGCGTTCTGTAATCCGACACACGCGTTTACTTGACAAATATTTCTCTATACTCGGACGTTTCGTGGAGTCGTTCGCTCTGTAGTCCGACAATAGACATTGGAAGGAGAAGACGTCACATTGTTTGTGTTATAAAAGTTTGAACAAGTTTTTGTACATAATTGTTAAAACCTTCAATAACGCATTACGTATTATAAATATGTATTATATAAAATCGTTATTAACCTTAGGAACAAAAAAAAAGTTAAAAGAACTCTTTTTTAATAGTTAAAAGTTTTAGTCCATACTTACATCCATAATCCGACATACTCGAAAAATTCTGTTGTTGAATTAGTGAACATGTACTGTAGTGGTATTAAAATTAAAATCTCGACCGAAAATTACAAACATAGGCATAACTTTCTGCATAGCCTTGTACAATAATAAGAAATATTCGTGGTAATTTAAAATAATTGCCACGGTTATTAAACTGGATATTTTGCCCGTTAATTAACCGGTTGTTTATTTTTTACATCACTCACTTGCTCAACAGAACGTGATACTTATTAAATACCTTTTCTGGCCTTTTCACCGAGCGCATTTATGGCGATTTCGATATTTGCATAACTCATTTGCTCAACATTTCTTATAACCGGTACGACAAGACCTTTCGGCGTGGCAACGGCCACAGAAATGTCGACGTAGTCGCGATAAATAATTTCTTGTCCATCGATGACGGCATTTACAACCGGTTGATCTTGCAGCGCGTATGCTGCCGCCTTACAGAACGCCGACATGAAACCCAATTTCAAATTGTATTTCTTTTGGAAAGTTTCGAGATTTGCTTTACGAAATTCCATTATAGTGCTGGAAAAAAAAAAAATATTATATTCGCAATTTAAAACTCGTACAGGCAGCAACATTTGTGGAGCAATCGAACAAAACCAGATAAATCCATTTTAAACAGTTTCGGCTTATTAACAAAAACGTTTATCGGGAGTACTGCGACGTCCGAGACATTAAGGCAAAAAAAAAACCGTTATAATCACCTACTTTGAAGAAATATTGACATTTATATAATCAAAAAATATAATTAAAAAAATAACAAGAACGTAACTTAAGCTGAAACTCCACTCCAATATTTTAACTACTATATTAGTACAGGACACGATTGATAATCTGCTGCTCATTAATCCTACACATCCAGTACTCCGCTGTTTTTAAGTATGTAGATATCTACAAAAATCGCTCTATAATCCGACATTTTTAAGATATTGCGCTCTGTAATAGAAATTCTATCCATTGAATTCAAATATGTATTCACACAAACTTTACCGAAGAAAAAATTTTGCACTGAAAACTTTCAATGAGTAGTTGCAATGAATCAACTCAACTGGACTTTCGAAGTTTTAACTCTCGAGCCCCCCCCCCCCAGACCTGGATCCTAGATCCGCCACTGGTACCTGTATATGCAAAATAAACATGTGATTCTTGAACTTCGATATTGCGCCTGGAGAAGACAGGCAGAACCACTAGTAATTAAAATAAATAATAAATGTTCTATCGTTTTCCTTAAATATTTGTTCTATGAATTTATATGCTTTTGCTCGATTGCCAACATTCTGGTACCAATTTTCAATGGGATTTATCTGGTTTTTGTCTGATCGCTCCACATTTGTCTTACCTCATGTCGATTTCATTAAATGTAGTTAACATAGCATTGACGTTCTGAGCTTCTTTTAAACGCTCCGCAATACGCAGTCTCATTCTGTTCATTTTGACACGTTGCTCCGTTCGAGTACCTGTTATTTCTTTTGTAGGATCCGATGGAGGAAGCTAAAAAGAAAAAAATATTTTCACACACCTATAAAATAGCTGCTTTTCATGACTGTATAGCACACAATATGACCCATTTAGCACTAGTGCGTAAAGTATAACAAAAACATGCGATCAAATCCATAGGTGGGCATTAACTCGTTAATCCGTTAATCGTTAATTAACGAAGTTAACAAAGTGCTTAACGATTTAACTGTTCAGTTAACTTTAAAAAATGTTAACGGACACATTAACTTCCGTTAACTTGCCATAAGTCCGTTCAATCGTTAATTAAGTACCTACAATTCACAAGGACACCGTGCGGACCGTGCCGACATGTTCAGACATGTACGGAAGATGAAGAAGACTTTTTTATTTCGGTCACTCAAAGTAAAGAAAAGTCTAAAAGTCACAAATCTTTAAGAACTAAAGCTCAAAGTCTCGTCAAAATGTGGCTAGACATGAAGTCAAAAGACTCTTTTAACGATGCGGCATTCCTCGGAGAACAGATAATAAAAACCCGGGTCGCAGTGCCAAAACCCTGCCGACAATATAGTGTATTTGCTAATGAAGGCCGTATGGCTTTATTATGCAAACTTAAGTTGGATTTTGGGCAAAATAAAAAATTTGACTCCTTAATACACCCCTTAAAATAACATTTTTTTCTTAATGGCAATACTATTATCAATCGAACCTCTATACCAAATTATATACAACTTTCAGTAAATAATTCACTATCTGCAAACTAGTGTTTTCATAAAATTTGTAAGTCCGGTCCTGTCGGGCCGATTTTATTAAAATTTTAGGGACACTTTTTAATTACTACTAAAGGGTTAAATGTCAATTTTGAAACGATTCTGAGAATTTTTTCGGTATTTTGGGGCCCAAAAACGTTTTTCAACCCCTAAAAACTACCCCAAAAATGGCCCGATTACGCCCATTTTAAATAGGCTTCTTGCGGTGATGGATTTCAACACGTGGGCCAAATTTCGTTAAAATCAATTAACTCTTTCGAAAGTTATTGCCCGCACACATATATATATATATATATATATATACGCTTATATATATATATATATATATATATATATATATATAAATATATATATACATATATATATAAACATTTTTAAAAATGGTGCCAAAGTGTTTAGGAGGTTATGAAACGTCGAGAAATTTTGGTCCGACCCCTAGGTCCCGCCATCCGACCGATGCCAATAGTGTATGTTGCCATATGGCAAATACACTAAAAACCCGGGTCGCAGTGCCAAAACCCTGCCGACAATATAGTGTATTTGCTTATACAGGCAGTGTGGCTTTATTACGCGAACTTAAGTTGGTTTTTGGACAAAATAAAAAATTTGACTCCTTAATACACCCCTTAAAATAACATTTTTTTTTCTTAATTGCAATAATATTAATTATCAATCGAACCTCTATACCAAATTATATACAACTTTCAGTAAATAATTCACTATCTGCAAACTAGTGTTTTCATAAAATTTTTAAGTCCGGTCCTGTCTGGCCGATTTTATTAAAATTTTAGGGACACTTTTTAATTACTACTAAAGGGTTAAATGTCAATTTTGAAACGATTCTGAGAATTTTTTCGGTATTTTGGGGCCCAAAAACATTTTTCAACCCCTAAAAACTACCCTTAAAATGCCCCGATTACGCCCATTTTAAATAGGCTTCTTGCGGTGATGGATTTCAACACGCGGGCCAAATTTCGTTAAAATCAATTAACTCTTTCGAAAGTTATTGCCCGCACACACACACACATATATATATATATATATATATATATATATATATATATATATATATATATATATACATATACATATACATATATATATATATATATATATATATATATATATATATATATATACATATATATATAAACATTTTTAAAAATGGTGCCAAAGTGTTTAGGAGGTTACGAAACGTCGAGAAATTTTGGTCCGACCCCTAGGTCCCGCCATCCGACCGATGCCAATAGTGTATGTTGCCATATGGCAAATACACTAATAAATCTGTTTATTAAATATAGTACCGCTATACCATCAAGTGCTGCAGTCGAACGCCTTTTTTCTGCGGGAAAAGACATTTTAACGCCTAAAAGAGCCTCACTTTCCGACGAAAACTTCAATATATTGTTGTTTATGAAGGGGAATATGCACCTTATGTCAGACTAGCTGTATTTTGAGTTGAACATTTATTATTAAAATCTCTAATGATACACCCTTCTTTTACTAATATTTCATGACCTGCCTAAACTTCCATAGCCCGTATTAACATTAAATATAAAATAGAATTTCTATCGCGAGTTAACGATTTACGATTCGTTAATCGTTAACCTGCAAGATTAACGGCTTAACGATTAACGAAGTTAACTTTTTTAGTAACGGATTAACGATTAACGAAGTTAAGTATTTGATTAACGGTGCCCAGCTATGATCAAATCAACTTAGCAGTAATTTCGATTTATGACCTTTTAGTTACCATTATGACGACCCAGAGTGGGCGCAATTTTCATCAACAACCAAATAGATGTAAAATTGGAACTGTCCAAAATTTTGTACACAGGAAATTATGTGAAAACCAATTATTTTATAAGAGGTACATGCCAACAAAGTAGTATGTATCTCGAACGTAATGATATTATGACTCATGTTACTATTTAAGCTCGCTGACGCTCGTTTTTAACATATTGTCGCTTGTATAATAACATCATTTACATTCTAGATACATAATAGCAGATTGCATATTATCTAGTGTCATAATGAGTTATATTGCGGAGAGAATTTGAACAGTACCACAAACCATAATACCATTGCGCACAAGATATATATGCACATAGTTCCTAAAAAATAGTTGCTTTCATTTAATTTTCAAAATTTTTGACAGTTCAGTTTTGATTTACTATAGAATCGGTACAGCGCGATCAGTTTGGTTTTACTTCACTGCACTTGTGCGTAATGGTTCACTTTACATGCTTGTATACATGCATGTAAAGCAGCTATTTATAAACGGTAGTGCAAAAGCTTGTATTATGCAATCAAAATTCAGATTAAAATATTTCGCAGCAATTTTTTTTAATTTACCTTTACTGTTGCTGCTTCAATAGCTTGCGCATGCCTAATGGCAGCCACAGGTATCGAACTCATTGGTGCAGTTGGTCTTGATGGCGGTGGAGGCGCCGCTTTTGGTGGTTGTGGTGGCGGGGGTGGCGGAGCTGCTGCCGCACGGGGTGGCGGAGCTGCTGCCGCACGGGGCGGCGGAGGTGGAACTTCCGCCGCGGGCGAGGCCGGCGGGGGCGGCGCATCCGCAGCTATAAACCGAAATTATATTTTTAAAAAACAATCAAAAACAATAATCCTTAAGTTCATTCGCCTAGCACTGTATTAGTAGTAATTACGTCCATACTTTTTTATAATAAAAAACTGTTATATTATTATATAAATTACTATTTCTTATTTAAATATCATAAATCTTAATGCTCGAGAAAATAATAATTATTAAACATTTGACATAATTTGACTACAGCAGCATATTGCGTATGTGTTTGACAAAGACAAATATAGTTCAGAAGTGAGTGAAAAGTAGTTGGACAGTTGTTTCGGCAATTTTTAAGCGCGAGGGTTTGACAACAGATGGCGTTGACGAGTGAAATTGACTTTAACATCGTGTACTGCAGACTTTTAAACGACCTCGCGCAGTTGTAGATAAATTCATAGGTTAGGCTATTTTTGACAGCCAGTTGTATCATTCGTGTTTTGTACTTTGACAAATTGGAAAAGGAGCAATATCGATTCGTAATTCTTTTTTTAAAAGACATGTGAAAAAATAAAACTGAAGTTGGATGTTGTCTATGACCACGATGAGATACTCGTATAAAAAACGAATTATGGATCGATATTGCTCTTTGTCCATTTTGTCAAAAAATACAAAACACGAATGACACAATAAACCTGACCTAACCTATGAATTTATCTACAACTCAGCACGACGTCGTTTTAAAGTTTGCAGTACACGATAGTAAAGTCAATTTCACTCGTCAACGCCATCTGTCGTCAAACACGGGTACTTATTGATTAACCCTCGTACTATTTTCCTAAAACTACACAAATTTTTTTCCATTATAATTTTTACGTTGTTTAAAAGAGTCAAACTTTCGAATAACTAGTTTTTTGAAAATTTTGTCTGGAGCCAATTTAGTTTAATTTCATTTTGTTATGTACACTTCTGGTGAGGCTTCTCATTTATCACTGTGTTAAAAATCACATTTTTAATAATTAATTACTTGAAAACTAGATATGCAAAAAAAATTTAAAATTTGCTAGAAAATGTAATTTATCTATAAATAACATACTAAAATGTCAGCTGCTTGTCTGGAAACTGCTTTACGCATCAAATAATCTTAAATATTTTAAGAGTAATAACTAATATATTTAAAAAAATTAGAGTTAGGATATTTGGTTAAATAAAGGATTACCGGGTTTGGGGGTTTTTGAAGGTGGTTTCTCGACAACAGCTGTAAAATTATGAAACATAATTATTAATGCACAGCATTCCACATAAGAATTTAAACCAATAAAAAATCATACACACATTTTTTCGGAGCACCTGCTGGTTTTTCACCAGTGATATTAATTTTAAATAACGGTTGCCCAGCTTTAACAGTTGCTCCATCTTCGACCAGAAATTCTTCGATTACGCCGTGACCCGGGGATGCAACAGGTACTGACGTTTTATCAGTTTCTATTTCACAAACTACCTCGTCTTCAGCCACACGGTCACCTACTTTCTTTTCCAACCTGAATAATTATCCACAGAATTTCAGAAAAAATGGAAAATTTCAAAAATTAAAGTAACACGTTCAATGCCGAAATAATTTACCTAATATCTCCTTCCGATACTGAATCAGCAAACGGTGGTACTACGACAGTTTTAACATCTAATAGTCCTGATGTCGTTCTAATATTCCGCGTCAAGTTTAGTGACCAATGTGATGTAAAGTTTCTGTTTATAAAAAAGTTAGTCGTATATATTTGTACCTTACATAATAAATTACAATTGCAAATCTTATTGTTTTAAGGTGATTGAGTACCAGCTGTTCAATATGCTCCATTTTTCGGAAATCCGGTATCTAAGAAAAATCTTATATAATCTTTTATGTTAATGCTTCAAAATAAACTAGAAATACAACGCATATCACGTTTTTTATTCAATTTTTAGGGCAGAATTCTTTTTTTGAAATTTTTAAGCAGCAAGCCTCATTTTGTGAAGCTTATTGCCTAATCACAGCTAATAAAATTAAATTTGCAACCACAGTTTGCAATTTCCCGAGAGTATATTTTACAGTCTGAGGAATCGTCACCTTAATTCAAATCTATTGAATAAGCATAGGAAACAACCGTGTATTTTTAACTTACTCAGGTACTAAGTGACTTCTAATTTGGGTAGTATGTTTTCCTAGTGTTTTAAAACTTCGACGACTTCCTCTCTGACATAAACTGGCCTAAAATTATTCATTCATATTTTATTTTTACTAATATGAATGGTACAAAAATCATTACCGTAATATATGCAATATATAACCTACAAATTACGTAACCACTAAACGAACAGAAATTCTTATCATACGTATAGTAATTAACCGTAAAGTAAAAGTCATTAAGCATTACATAATGTCTTAAATATGTGCTACTTCCGACTTATTTTTAGTAAAGATAAGAAAAAAGCACCTACTCTGCAAATACTCGTTTCTGAGGACCGCGTCGATAGGCGTAGAATATTTCGCGGAAAATTCCGCAGCGTTAAAGAAAGCATTCCTGCCATTTGAGGATTGCAGAAAATAGAAAATCGGTAATCCTCTTTCCGAAATATTTAGGAAAGTATATTCTAATTGCTGGCCACCTGACAGGAGGCACATTTACTGAATGCCTCCAATTGGCAGCTGATCGTACCGTGACCAGGTACCACTCACTGAACAGAGCAATCTCACACAGACATTCGTCTACACTGTTTTATTAGATGTTTAACTGTAATTAACAAAATGAAAGATAAAACATTTCAGTTTTAAAAACAGCGTTATTAATAACAAACTAATCGCTTGTCAGTTAATTTCATTTATACTTATAGAAAATAAATTCCAGATAATAATTTTCAGAAGTTACCACTGAAAGCCATTTAACATAATTTGCAACAAAGGAAGCAGTTTGATAATTTAATAAATTATCCGTGCCAACAAATTACAATTTTTCAGCATACCTAATTTCTAATAAAACAATAATAAACAAATTGACACTTTTCGCGACAAATAAAATAACATCTATTCTATTATATATTTTTTATTTTCAAAATAACAATATTGTTTACTTCATTTCAGGTTTTTAGTATTACCATGAGAACGTTACGACAAAAAAATGTTTAAAATCACATTTCAAATTAGCTGCTATTAACCAGTATCCATTTATAAATCTTTGTTGCAATCGAAATAATAAACAGAACATAACTTTTAAAATCTTTATTGTATATTGTTTACGAAACAATTCAGTAAGTCGTATATTATTAAATTACTTAAACAATTCCGATTTATTAAAAAAGGGGGTGCAAAATCCATGCGCATAAAAACGCGTTCTAACACATTTTGCTAATCCCTCGAGTGTCTTCTGCTTCACATAAATTCCAAAAAATTATTCAACTAGGCTTGATTTTTATACTCGAACTTAGTATACATATTCTGTATAAAATCTGTTACATTTATTGCAGAAAATCATACATTCAACCTAGTACATATAATAGTTACTGAAACTATACCCCGCAAGCTTTATTATTTAGCTGTAATATTGATTTTAAATAGTGGTGTGCCCGGTTTAACCGTAGCATCTTCTTCTACAAGCAATTCTTCAATAATTCCAGTACCCGGAGCTGCAATTGGTACGGATGTTTTGTCAGTTTCTATTTCAGCCACTACTTCGTCTTCAACTACTTGATCACCTTTTTGCTTTTGCCATCTATACATTATACAACACGCACTTGTTTAAAAATGGAACGTCAATGTACCTTTATAAAACAAATTCGAATCAAATAGTAAATACATACTTGACATCTCCATCAGCTACTGATTCTGCAAAAGGAGGCACCACAACAACTTTTACTTCTAACAGACTCGGTGTAGACTTAAAATTTCTTGAAATATTTAAAGATAATAATTGCGGTTGTTTATTTCTATAAATACAGAACTGTGTTAATGTACATGAAAAACACAAAACTGCTTTTGAATTTGGAAACTAGAAAATTGACTAATCATTATAATAATTAATTTAGTTTAAATCCTCAAATGTATGAATTCCTGTCAGCAGTGGTGAATTTACTAATAGGCTGAGTAGGCTTGAGCCCAAGGTGGCAGATTTTAGGAGCGACAAATTATTAGTCGTACATGATTGAGCGTTGATTAGCTCAAAAATGTATCCAAAAACTTTTTTGTGAAATTTCAAACAAATTGTTGGATTGTAAAAATAATCTAGGAACTGATAATTGTAGAGCTAAGGGCGGCAAAAATTTAACAGCCTATATTTGGGAAATGTGTAAATTCGCCACTGTCTGTCAGTGATAATGATTGTAAATTAGACTCTCGATAACTGAAACTTTTCTAATTGCAATTTTAAATACAAATAAATAGAAACATACAGTACAGGTTTTGTTTGAACTTTATGTTTCCTCCATATTACACAACTTCTTTGGAATGTCTTGACCTAAAAACAAATAAATTCTATATATAGGTACATTTGAGCTGCGAAAAACCAGTCTTTAAATATAAAAAATCAGAAATTGTACGCTGAAATGAATAATCATAATATTTTAAACAGTCAATAAGGCGTGTGTTTGTGCATTACGTTAACGGCAAATAACTCCACTTTCTAATTTTATAAAGATAATAATTATCACAATATTAACAAGGGTATTCTAATTTTTTTTTAAATGTTGTACCTGGGATGTAACGCTCAAAACATTTCGTGGAAATTTTCGCAGTGCAAATGAAAATATTCCAGCCATTGTTTCCACTATTAGATTGTATTTTTTCAAAGAAAATAAAAATACAAGTTCTCGCAACGTTAACAATTAAATTTAAGCATTAAATTTAGCATAGACCGTTGATTGACCTAACGTACACCATTATTGCATTTTATCGTGTAGGTATTTATCAATTTTTATTTATTAGCGTTTGGATGGGAAAGGTCCGCGCGCATGGTAAATAACATACATTAATTAATGGTATGAAGATTGGTGAATATTCACGCAAGCGTAAAGCGTACCTCACTTTATGCGTAAACATGATATATTTTACATGCTAAAAATTAACTACAGAAAATAAAAAGATTTTTACTTTTTCGTACGTCTAAATACGACATTTTGCATTGTTGAAGTGACCAGTGAAACACAGGAGCATCAGCTGTTTTTTTTATTGTCAAACTCAAAACTTGACCTGTCACTTTTAAAATGGTGGTTCCAAACACAAATCCAATGAGAGAGCAAGTTTTGAAATTAATGTCCGAAAAGGACAAAATAGAACGCGATATACGCGAACTAACAGAAATTTTAACTCAGGTAAGTAAACAAATATTGAAAAATATTAACTATAAAAAATCGTAATTATAACCTACTTTCAGAACAATGTAGGAATGACGGATCCTTTGGTAGATGACGAGGGCTTTCCTATTTCATCGATAGACGTCTATCAAGTTCGAAACGCAAGGCACAAAATAATTTGTTAGTGTTAAAGGAATTTTTCGTACCAATATTAGTTTATTGCGTATTATCTGAACCATTCTTTTTCAAGGTCTTCAAAATGACCACAAGGCGATCATGAAACAAATTGAACAAGGACTGTATGCAGTGCATGCACAAAACCAAAGCGGAGCAAGTGTTAGCGAATCGGTTTCTAATCAAGCACAGAGCGCGGCAGAAAGTAGCTGTGAATTAATGGATACGAGTCCAGATTTTAAAACGCCATTTGCTCGTGTCAATTTAGTTAGTCCTGGATCGCCAGCTGAAATTGACGTAAAAAAATTTATACTCCATAAATATTTTCTGTACTAGATCGATTTCTTAATTAAATTTGTACTCATATCACTCGGATTGCATAAAATAAATCATTCCGTGTTGAAATATTTCATCAAAAAATGCTTTAACGAAGCGATCGAATCTTACTGCAAAGTTCAGTTAAATAAGTGTAATCCAGACCAGTTATTTACTTTAACTTTTTTGTAGGGTATTCGTGTAAATGATGAAATAGTGGAATTTGGATCTGTGAACTCGGAAAATTTCCGTAGTCTAACAGATATTGCAACTGTTGTCCAACATTCAAACGGTCACGCCGTTCTGGTTAAAATACTTCGTAACAGCAGATTCGTCAACATAACACTGACTCCACGACAATGGATCGGCAGGGGATTAATAGGATGCAATTTAATACCCACGGAAACCGTGGATCGTTAATTTTGCTGCTAGATATTTTTTTACATGTGTTGGAAGTTATAAAATATTTATTACATAAAATAAAATCATACACGATTATAGTTATGCATGTTTTTAATCTTTATAAACCTTTATGCTATTATACAGATTGTATCAACTTAAAGCTGTCCATAGGGCACTCTGTGTGTAAGACAGAGCTCTATATACAAACGATAAGTAAGAGTGAGAAAATGATCGCTAATAGGTAGTAATTACTGTGGTTACTGTAAAATAAATTTAAATAAACGTCTTTGTTTTCTAAGTAAAAATAGCCATTTTATCAATTAATGACAGTCTGTAGTCACTACCGAAATTATTGATAAAATGTCTATTTATACCGTTCACGAAAAAATCCAAATAATTAAATGGTTTCATGGTGGTAATTCAACCGCCGACGTAATAAATTTATTTGTAGCTGCCTTTGAAAACAGACCGACTTCTTCTAATAATTTAAACGAACTAAAAATACAAATTTCTAATGCATGTCAGTCCGTTGACCATGAGATGTTAGCCAATGTGAGGAAAAGTATTTATAATCGATTAGGTTATTATTTGGCAGAACGTGGAGGTCTTTTCGAACACTTAATAAATTAATTATTAAAATTATTGTTCAAACTGTTGTTAATAAATAATACGAATTAATATTACGGTTTAGTTGTTTTAGTTTGTAAACTGGTAAAAAGATTTACAAGTATTATTTATTTACAGTAACCACGGTAACTATTAGCGATCATTTATCTCACTCTTACTTATCGTTTGTACATAGTGCTCTGTCTTACACGCAGAGTGCCCTATGGACAGCTTTGAGTTGATACAATCTGTATATATAGACTTTTTGATAGTTGAAAATTCTTTGTGCGCATGGCTCAACTGCAGTCATATTTTTCGGACACTTTTCTTTTTCAGAGATGAAAAGTGATTAACTTTGAAAGAAGTAAATAGCAATTAAGAAGTATAGTTTAAAACTATTGCGATACCGTAGAAAATATTACACACCTTTTGAAGACAAATTTTTTGACAATCAACTATTTATGGCAGGTAGAACTTATCAACCAGTTTTCATTTACACCCTTAAATTCTTCTGATCGTGACATTAAATTTGACCACCGTCTCAATTAACACTAATTTAGCATCGTTGATATTTTAATCTAAAGTAACATTGTAAAATGTTACTAGGTCAGCCATTGCGTCAAAAAGCGTTCAAAACTTCTGAATACCATAAGTAAAGGGATGAAAAGCTCTACTGTTTTTACTTACACCGCACTAAAACTAACTATGACCGTGTTTGTTGGCATTTTTTGCGTTTATATTTATTTATTGCGCATGTGCAACAAAAACGGGATATGTTTATTTATGTGCAAACTCGTAAACAACTTGACAGGTAACAAAAAAAATAAATATTATTTATTTTTTTATTAGTAAATATACTCGAATTCATAAACATAATAGCTATCCTCTGCTATAATTGTTAAGAGATATTCATTGTTGCAATGCTATATTAGAAAAATTTATTTTTCAAACACCTCACCGTCGGGACTTAAAACCGAATCTTTGAAAAATAAATTTTTCTAATATAGCATTGCAACAATGGATGTCTCTTAACAATTATTATTATAGCAGACGATAGCTATTATAATGTTTATTTTTTTGGTTATCTGTCAAGTTGTTTACGAGTTTGCGTAAGCGCAATAAATAAAAATGGACGCCAAAAAATGCCAACGAACACAGCTTATGAATCAAACACAAAGAAAACACATCATACTTTTAAACACATTTAATAACTATTATTTTTACATTTTTCACAGTTGTTCACAAAATTATGTAAATAATGGAAACAAAATTTAAAAATACGTAACTGGAATTTCACGTTTTTTCTCTTCAAAATTTTCACAAAAATTAATAATACAATTTTAAATTAAATTAGAAAACATGACATTTCTATTATATTATGTATAAGAAAATGACATCAATAAGTTTTAGAATACCCACTTCGTGAAGACATGTATGTTAAATAAAAAAAAAAAAACACCACCCTCCTTCTGGGGCTCTTGGTAAAAGAAATGAAAATATACTTGTATAATCATTGATTGTATTTTTTAACAAATGATTTCTAAATTTTATGAACCAGTGGATGGATATATTTTTCCTGAAATTTTTTTAATCATATTTTCGATAATTACTTCAAGCGCAACATAATATATATTAAAACAAAAACACAAACGCAAAACACATATTTCACTTTTTTTCAACTATTTGAAGAATTTAAAATAACTAATCGATTAACTATTATTATAAAAGTTAATGTATGAAATTTAGTACTGAGATCTAGCAGCTAGTTTTAATTTATAAATGCATTTGTTTCGGGTATCCAGTTCCGAATGAGTTTTGTCATTTCCAATATTATTTTTAATTCTTATCCATGATTGGTTATATAACCCATATGGGCAGCGAAATAAACTGTATTGTGTACACTAAACAATTCAATTCATTGCAAATTACACTGATTCTATGAGTTTATAGTAACGAAAAATCACAAAGAACACGCATTGAACCTATTCAACGACCCTGATTTGATTTGTTCGCATGTATTTCAATTACGTCGAAGCAACGTGCGAGCTATTTCACCTAAGTACAGTAATACCCTGACTTACACTAACCCGTCTTACGCGATTTCTGAAGACATTAAAGAATCCGATACTTTAGACCCAGTTCAATTAGAAGCTTGAATGATTTTTGGAAACTTAACAGAAGGGCCAAGTTCAATTGTAAAAGGGTTACAAATTTTGAAAAACATAAACGAATAATTATGAGCGTGCTATAAGGAAATCTAGCATGAGAAGAAAAAATCGTTGATCTGTCAGACTTTGTTAGACTTTATGACGCCTCCGCCAAAGTGACTTGGTTTACCTTTTTTCATAATAATATATTTTATTATATTATCAAAGATCTTATCACGTTTTTCTTGTAAATTATTGTTTTCTTTAGTCTCCGATCCCAATTAAACATAATTTGTATGTATTCATACGCAAAAATACACCTCGATTTACTGTACTTCAATATCGGTGAAATCGATACTAATTTGAATATTGTACACAATACTTGAAAACCAAATTACAGAACTAATATGCGCACTTTATTGTTGAGCAAATTGAACTTTAAAACTAAAAACACACTGAAATTCGTACCTTGTAAAATTTTTACGTTTATTAAATGAGACAAAAACGCATCGAATTTTGTTAGCATTTTATGAGTAAAAATTGTTTCGAATTCGCCCCATCCAACAATAATTAAAATTTTACAAAGTTTCGTGTAACAATGGACATAAATGGAAAATGTTCCAATAAAGTAAAAATAAATCACTAACAGGGCTCCATAACTTAAGTCTTTTTTTCTGTTACAGTACAACTTATTGACGCTTCTCAATCGTAATGTTCATATCCATAATCTATATCAAAATGCAAGTTGATTACTAATCAATTTAAAGAAATCTATGAATTTTCACTTTACAAATCGAACGAAGTTAATTAAAAATTGTAGATTTTGAGTCGTGTCAAATTTGGGGTACAGGTCAATTAGTAAAACTAAAATCCTTTCTTCATTTCAACCGATCAAAAAACTTCTCGCGACAATTCAAATTGTCGGAAAGTTAAAGTGAATGTTCAATAATCAAGGTTCGGTTCAAACTACACAAAAAAAAAATTGAGCAACCTCGAAATGAAAGTTAGAACATCAAACATAAAAACATGACGTCCTTTTTTTTATAAAATGTAAACAAAAATGAAACATAATGCAGCTGTTTTAATTAGTATTTACAAATGAAACTAAACAATATTAGAAAAGTACACATTGATCCAAAGTAAATGATTTAAGGTGAAAATTAAAAAAGATCCTCAAATAAAAAACGTATATATTCTTACAATTATTATTCTTACATTGCTATTTTATGTTCAAGGACATGTTAAAAATCTAACATTCATTCATTAAAAAAAGAAAAACGTACACAAGATTTATATGTATTTAAAATGAAAATTTTATGGGAAATAAAATAATACCAAAAGCGGTTTGACACACTGTAAGAACAAAAATTCTTATACAAAAAAAAGCACATGGAAAGTTTCTTACAAATTTGGAAAAAATACAGGAAGAAATAATCGAATCAACGAAAAAATATCACAAATCACAAAGAATTTCCAACTAAGACTACATTGTGAAATATTAAATATAACTCTCAATATTGTTCACGTCCATTATAATTAGTAAGTTTTTTTTTATTTTTTAACGGGAAATTGGACAATTCAAATATAGTTAAACTAAATTAAAAAATTGCGACGTTTCGTTAAATCTTTTTAACTTCTTCAGGCACAACTGAAATGATTAAAAATACAAATTAGTTAATTTCTATTTTTAATCATTTCAATTGTGCCTGAAGAAGTTAAAAAGATTTAACGAAACGTCGCAATTTTTTAACTTAGTTTAACTATATTTGAATTGTCCAATTTCCCGTTAAAAAATAAAAAAAAACTTATTGAATATAACTTTAAAATTGCATCGCACTAGTTGAATTACCTTACCAGTAGATAGCAACATTTTTACACCCAATTAAGAAAACTTTTACAAATGACACCTAGTGCTGTTTTAGATTGAATGTAACGCCATTATACCGTAACAAAATCTTTTCCGATCGTTCTCAACAGTAGAAGTACATCAAACAGTCTTTGGTAACAAGAATTATTTGTTTCAATAATAATTACCATAATTCCCCCACTGATTATAATTACCATAGCCAGATTGTGAATATTGCCAGTTTTGGTACTGGTTGTACTGATCGCCTTGATTATACTGGCCGCCATATTGTCCGCCGTACCCGCTTTGCGGCTGGCTGCCGTACTGTGAATAGCTAGGGTTTTGACCCGAACTGCTATATGCACCGTATCCACTGTACGCGTTCGATTGTGTCGTCGGCAGAGGGGGCTGAATGTCCGATTTCTTCTTTGCTACTGCATCGCTGCAACAAGAAAACGTCAACATATGAACAAATCTTAGACCTGATATTAAACTTCAAGCAGTCGTGCAGCGCCGATCAATCGCACTCAGTATATTTTTGTTCCTAATATTGTTATTTCTTGTAGTAAGCATCTCCCAATCCTATTAGCCTGTCATTGTTTCACCGCTCAAAAATAAAAATATTATCTCCGCTTCCCGCGCCCCCCAAAGCCCATAGATCGCATTTGTTTAAGTCGCGGCATAGACGTCTAAAGCAAGCCACACCCCTGTCGTCGAAAA
This sequence comes from Venustoraphidia nigricollis, assembly GCA_034508555.1. Lineage (NCBI taxonomy): Eukaryota > Metazoa > Arthropoda > Insecta > Raphidioptera > Raphidiidae > Venustoraphidia > Venustoraphidia nigricollis. The sequence goes on along the minus strand of JAVRKA010000023.1, from coordinate 4,686,140 downwards.
GGTTACACGGGACGCTCGACGCGAGATATCATTTTTTGAAATATCAACAAACATTATCGAATTACGCTTGCAATAGTATTTTTATGTATTAAAATGACCTGTCGACCGCTAACTGGTCGCCGGCAATGAATCAAGCAAATAGTTCCATTTTTCCAGTTTTTTTTTTTCCGAAAAATTGTGTCTTAACAGAATGATAATGTACCTGTATACAAAAAAATAAATGATAATTAATTAATTAGTGTTTTAAATCCCTGAAATATCCCATAGGTCTTTTAGGTTACGCGCGACCGCTGCCGTTACAAATGACCACGCGCCCGCTTGAAGGTTAAAATACAAATGACCCAAAGAGAAAACTAACCCTTTGTTTTCGTCTTTCTTCTTTTTGCCTTCTTTGTGTAATTTACAATATTTCTGATAATCATCATAAGCCTTCTGTACGTTCTGTATGTCTGAGCCGAAATCTTCTAAGAATTCCAATTTCCGTTGTGCAAAAAGTACTTTTTGTTCCGCATCCACGCCCTCTTTTTCCAAAAATTGATCGATGTATCCTACAACTTCGTTTTCATCGATCGTGTCTTTTTGCAACGATACATCTATAAGTTGAAGGTGCAGTCTTGGATTTGTTGGATCTTTAGTAACGGCCGTTAACAAGATTTCGACAGCTTTAGCTGGGTCTTTCCTAACTTTTAAACAGAATCTCGCATACTTGATTGCCATATTAGTTGAAATTATTTTATTCTTTGAATTGCTCATATAGCTCTCATATAACTGAGAACATTTTTCAAAGTCCGAACGTCTTCTTTCCAAATTTATACGTCGATACGCTACCTAAAAATCAAAAACAGAAATTAGAAATGTTCTTTTTTCATACATCAAAAATATTTTTCATACAATAACTTACTTGGAGTAGATTTGGTACAGATTTCTCAAGGTTAACAAGTATTTCAGACGCTTTGGCATGATTCTGCGTCGCTTCTTCATACATTGCCCAAGCTAAATGCAAAGGTGGCTTTCCGACATGGTGGATTGTACACGCCCGTTCATAAACTTCTCGTATTTTAGCGTGCAGCGATTCGTCTTTTAGATCTTCCAAATATCTTACATACTGTAAAAAAAAATGTAATTCAGATATATTTTAAATTTATTAATTAAATTTTAAACCTTATTTGGGAGTAGGCCGGGTCAACATTAGAATCCTCTCAGAACCAGCTTCTGATGAAAAAGAAGATGCAACACTGCGAAATGGAGGGTGAAACAACCACCCATATCGTGTTCGAATGTGAGGCTTTAACCTACACAAGAACAACCATCTTTGGCTACACTGATGAGAATGGAATAGTTCCACAGGACAATCTAGTAGTCAATCTTCTGGAGCTCTTAAGAAGATCCAGATTATTTGCTGACTAGATCCAGTAAAAGGGGAAGCACAAAAATTCTTTCAGGATGTGGTGCATTTGGGCCAAGAGACCACCCCCTTCTATTTTAATCTTTAACGTCACCAATTGGCAAGGTTATTTGGGCCCAGTACTAATTCATATTTTGACTTAATAGGGATGTTTACTGCATTCAACTAAAAACATAGTTTTAACGTTAAGGGGTAGTTTCTACGATATTTTTCCTTATTAAATATAAATAAAAAATTAATTAAATCACTCTCAAGCCACGTGACAACGGACACCAATCAGAGTGCATGACGTCACTCGGTCATAAACATTATCAGGCGCTGTCATAGAGACGGACGCTGTTCATGCTGCCAAAAAGGTTTGTTGTTTGGTTAATATTTAGAGTGTGTAATTTATTATTATTTATTTATAGGAAACGTCAAATTACATATAACTATAGCAACAACTACGAAAAACCTTTCATCACCTCATCAGTTTACCAGCGTTTATGAACGTATGGCGTCACGGCAGTCACGTGACAAGTATTGGCGTTTTGGAGCGAAATTTGAAACGGAATTTAAAATACGTGATTTTTAAAGCTTGAGTCATATTTAACCCATTGTGTGCTAGTGCTACTCAAAAGTACCGCTTTTTTGAGCCTCTGTATTCCCACAAACATATTTTCGTCATATAATTCCAACTAATTCTAACTAATAAAACTTCAAACAATAGTGACACCAACCTAACATAATATACGTACAGGATCTGTACTACAGCTTTAAAGTACCAGTAATACGAAATCAACGATTTAGTAAGCTGTTTTAGAGAAATTCGTCTGGAAAATAACGGTACGTTTAAGTACCACTAGCACACTGTCAGACTTTTAGGTCTGGCACACAACGGGTTAAATAAAAATAATAAATATTTGTGACTACATTAGGTATTTATGCACGATTTAAGACACTTTTCCAAAAATATTCAACATCCATATTTTAAACTGAAAATTTAAATAGTACTTTCATTCCTTGTTAGATTATCACTGACATTTTGACAAGATCTGCTATTATCGTTATCATTGAACTGAATACAATAAAAAAACATAACTTACTCTTAGCCAAAATTCTTCATAGAGAGCGCAAGCAATAAGACAACGTTCAAACAAAATAATGATCCTTTGTCTATCACCGTGTTCTATTTCATAATCTAAATAGTCTTTCCAATTTTTCAACTGACATCTTTCCAATGGTTTTACATGAAAATAGGGTCGTTTAATCTAAAAAAAATACGCATATATGAAAGTAACCGTCAAAAACTCACTTCAATTATAAATCTTACGACGAAAACTTACACCTTCTTCGAATGTCCATCGTGCCGTAACAGCTGTAACTGTGACTTTATGTAGCTTTCTTCTGACCGATACAATCCGCTCCCTAAGCGCTTTGGTTTCCTCATCAAAATTAACGTTCGAATCGGACGACGCGTCTTCTTCGCCCGGCGGAATATCCGAGTTGGCAGCGCTTGTTGTATTGTCGTCATGTTTGAGCATGTGACGTACCTCTTTTCTCAACGTCAAAAATTCATCGACATCCAGTACTTTATTTGGCGCGTGGGTCGCTACAAATTCTTGAAAACTAAAACAAAAAACACATTTAGCACATCGAAATACGCACAAATAATAATTTTAAAACAAACCAACGAACTCACTTATCAAAATGGCCGGTGTAACCTTGAGTCGGCGTTGCCAACAATCTGTCATATATAGCCGTAACGTTCTGCAGCCTCTTTCCTTCCAGTTCCCAATTGATGTAGGTGTCCCATAGTCTGTCGGACCGGAACTCCAGTCCACAAGCCGCGAGCGCCCTTTCGAACTGTTCGCGGACGTGTTCTTCATTTTCACCGTACGCTGATTTGGTATAGTTCAAAAAATGCAGCCACAAATCGACCGAGAGAGGTATCGCCTTCAAACCTCGTTCAAATACCTTTGGTACGTACCGGAGAATGACAATGAAAAAATACACAACGTTAAAAGAACAGACCTGAACATGACAGCCTCTCGATTTTGTAGCGAACACAAATCCAGAGCACTGTGCGAATATGAGATTCGGTAGCTTGTGAAAATGGGGAACCATTTAGATTACCTCTAAAAAGCAATGATTTTTCGCGCGAAAGTTTTCAATAAAATCCCGAACTAAATCAATCACACTATCCGTTTAATAATTAAAAAAAAACCACTGATTTTCCACGATTGCCCGGTATCTGTTAGTCTATTTAATTTAGGTGATAAAAGTGACTCCGTCGATTTTCACAAGCGAAAACCTCAATGAATTTCATTCTTATATATTAAATAGATATATTTTAGTAACTAATGGTATTGTATTTATCTGTCAGATTAGTTGACTTTAACTCTTACATTTACGTAGAAAATGCTGAGCGCACATCGCAGTGTCGGGCGGCCAGCCCAATAACATGTCTCCGGGACGAACTCTTCCGAATGGAAACGGACGAACGTACTATAATGCGTACGTCCGAAGGGACGAGATAGTTATGCGAGCTAAACTTTTCTTTGTCACGTTTGCCACGCATGGCGGTGGTAATCGATTATTTGTTTTACAGCACTTAATATATATATGTAAATTTTACAACAAGTAATATATATGCATTATATCACACAATGTACAATAAATTATATATAACAAAAACAACCCTATTAAATAATAATATATATATCATATATAATAATACGTTTAGGTTATGAATATTCATCAAAGCACTCTGGATGCCAGGCTTGGATGCAGTGAGCATCGAACGAAGCTGTAGGGAAAAGAATTATTTTAACTATTTTTATATTAATTTATAATTTATTTTATCACGAATCCTAAATACGAAAACAAACATGCCGCGAAACTAATGTAAATCAAATGGGGGGTGTCCAATGCGCCACGATATCACGACTGTTAATCGCGACTGCCGTTGCCAGCGACTTTCAACTTTACACACTTTGTACGGTGATTTCATGGCGCATTTAATTGCCAAAATACGAGGAGCGGAAAATACAACGTGGAGCACGCCTAGCAATATTTAGTTCATTTCACACATACCTCTTCGCACTTCTTTTTATTGCCTTTGCGTTTCTCATAGTCGGCGTATTTGCGCCAGTAGCCGTAACAGTAAGGATAATGGGACAGGAACGCGTCGTACGCCTCCCGAGCTGCTTCGATCTCGTTCTGTAAAAACAAAATGCGACTGTCACGACCGAAACCAAATTCACATTACTTTCTAGAAATTAGTCATCTTTTAACAATGTTACAAAGAGTTTTAACACTTTTACTTTAGTATTTATAAAAAAACAAAAAGCAATCAGCTACTACAACTCTTTTGTATACATATACGGTCGAACCTGGATAAACACAATTTCAAGGGACCGCGATCTCTTTTTCACTAATTTGAGTTTCTAACTTATAGAGGTACAGGAGTGGCCTTTCTCACTTATAGAGATCTATAAAAATACAGCAAATATGTAGTGATGCTAAAAAAAGAAAACAAAAAATCTAACATTTACTTAAAGAAATCCGTTAATCGCTTCTGCGTTTCTGTTTCTACATTTTGTGTATATTTTTCTAGTTCATAAATTTTATCAAATATTGTTTTATCAACAACCATCTATTCAAAAAATTTGTGGAATGTCGCTAGTGCATTTAAAGCTATTAATACGTCCGACTATAACTTATAGAAGTACAGGCAAGTAGTAGTCTCAGTTATTGAGGTTCATGAGTGACAAACCTCTTTCGCTTATGGAGGTTTCTATTTCTCACTTATAGAGGTTTTAGAGGGTTACAAAGAGGGTACCTGGCAATTACTCTCACTTAGAGAGTTTTATCGCTTACCCAATAGGGATGTTGACAGTGTTCAAATAAAAACATAATTTTGACGTTAAGTGGTAGTTTCTATGATAGAAATACTAAAAAACACAATATTTCTCCTTATTTTTACGGAATCTAATTAATATTTAATAATTAAAACGTAATAAAATCACTCTCAAGTCACGTGACGATGGACACCAATCATAGCGCATGACGTCACAGAATCGTGTACAAAATCAGAGGCTTTCAAAGCCTTCTTGTTTGGTTAATATTTAGAGTGTAATTCATTATTATTTGTTTATAGGAAACGTCAAATTACATGTAACTATAGCGACAACTACGAAATAACTTTTCATCACCTCCAGTTTACTAGCGTTTATGAGCACAGAATACGCATTTACAGAATGTTAGCTCCCGTGTAAACTTTTGAGCCTCCTTCGGTACGACTCCGTGACGTCACGACAGTCACGTGACAAGTATTGGGGTTTTGGACCGAAATTTAAACCGGAATTTAAAATACATGATTTTTAAAGCGTGAGTCGTATTTAAACAAAAATAATAAATATTTGTGGCTATATATTGTATCTCGGTAGGGTATGCTCGCATACTGTACAATATACACTTGAATAAATATTATTATTATTATTATAATTATATTAGGCACGATTTAAAACACTTTCCGAAAAACAGTCAACATCCCTATTCTCACTCACTCAAGTTTGACTGTAGATCGTTCTGGGTATTATCACAGTTCAGATGCACTAAATTTATTTCTGTATTGAGGTATTACAAGAAGAACATTTTTATTCTCTATTTTTTTTTCGCGAATCGATAAAGAAAAAAAAACTTACCACTTGATCGACATACTGCAATAAATAAGTCCAGCCGGTGAAATCAGTGGGATCGTCGTTCACAGCTTTCCAATATTTGTCGAGCTCGGGCAATTTGTGCGGTTGTTTTTTGTCAGTGGCGACTTTGTCTGCAGCCGCTACCGACTTCTCACTTTCGGCCGGTTTTTCGCTTTCGACCGAAGCAACCACGACCGCTTGCCGTTTAGCCGCGTTGCCGGCTTCCGTCTCGGATGTCGGACTTCCGGGATCGTATTCGTTTGATTCCAATTTGCGTTTATTGCTTTCTTTTTTAACTGTTGGTAATTCGTCTTCAGACACAACCTAACAAAAAATAAATCAGTTTTTTCATTGATTACAATTCCAAGTTTAATAATTTTCCATAAATTTTCTACAAATACTTATTCCTCTCATGCACTATTCACTTAATTTACTAAAACTCTGTCGGTGTGGCATTTTTTTTTCAATGGAGAAACTATTTCTCTTATTTTAGATTTGTGTTAATACTATCAATAATTATTAATAATATTGTTAAGAAATAATAAAGCGAAGCAAAAGGTTATTAGTAACAGAACTCTAAAAAAATAATTATCCATCACCACTAAAACGTGACTGAAACAAACATACTTCTGTATCTGCAGGCAATTCCGCAAGTTTTGGTCCAGGCAGCTCGTCGTCTGAGACTTCCTCTGTTTCAGGGACTTTTGCTGCCTGAACAGACGGTAACTCATCTTCGGAGATAACTTCTGTGTCAGGATTAGCTTCATCCTATAAATGACACCAAAATTATGTAAACAAATATTAAATCTGATTTTAATAAAAAAAAAAAAAAAAAAGAATGAAAGGGGATAAAAAGTAAAACAATTTATCATCAGATGGCCCTTGCGTCATGTCTACATTGTATACAGAACCATTCTTGAGCAACGTCAAAGAATGATCTAACAAGCAAAATCATCACATGATAACCTTTATATTATCCAAAACCACCACAATCATACACCATGTACTCCGTATTAATAACTACATAGCACTAATTATAGTAATAACAAAACACGAAGGATTATGTTAAAATTTTTAGTAAATTTAAAAAGTAACTTTTACTGAAATCAAATTCAAAGACAAAACATATACAACACAAAAACAAATTAATTTTCTGACACAAATTCAGTTTTATCTAAGTATGTAGGTTGTCACAACTGGCGTTGTTCCAAATCTTCTTGGTTAATCCAGGCCTGTAGGTGGTTCATTGGTATTTCTACCTGAATTTTCATCTGCAACTGCGGTAGACATTATCAAAGACTGCCACACCGCCTTCGATAATATCTACTGCAGTTGTAGACGAAATGCCAATGGACAACGACCGGAAACCAAGAAGGTTTTTGGAATTTCAGTCTATTTATATTTTTGATAGTTTTCATGCATAAACTGTTGATATAGATACGATAATATTTCGGAATATGGAAAAAAAGCGTTAAAATTCCATTTTATTTGCCTCGACAAATTTTTAATTACGTAACTTTAACATGTCTCGCAGACATTAACCACGAAAAAGATGACCCCATGCACATAAAATTAACACACCGTTTTATTTCAACATAAACTACATAACGTACACAATTATTTGGATACAATATTACTATTAGTTAAGTACTTTGAAAAATTTAATGAAATTGCGCTGTGATGAAACGATTACGGTATTGAAAAACTAACTAACAGTTTTATAATTTTTTCGCGATATATTTTTATGAGACATACTTATATTATTTGATTATCTTTTTGGAATAGAATAGAATAAAATAAAGAAAATATACGAAAATTGAGCACCCCCCCCCCTCTTTGAAACTAGAGCCTAAAATTTTGAAAAAAATAGGGACAATAGTCTCACTCCTATTTTACTAGAAAATCTGAATGAAATCGTCAGTTTTAAAGTTCTCACGGAAAACAGAATGGTGTGAAACTCTCCACGCGAGTTCGGCTTACACTTTACCGTTTTTAGGGTTCCACACGCCCGAAAAAAATGGAACCCTTATAGGAACACTCGTGTCTGTCCGTCCGTCTTTCACAGCCAATTTGCTCCGAATCTATTGGACCGATTAAGTTGAAATTTGGAACATATGTGAATTTCTGTGACCCAAACACGGACGCATAACGTAAAGAAATTAATTTTGAACATGAGGGTCATTTTTGGGGGGTAAATTAGGAAATTAAAAAAGAAAAAGTTTTGTAAACTGTACCGTGATATATCAAATAAAAGGGCTTGTAGTAAGGGTTCCAAATATATATATTTTTATAATTTTAAAATAGTTTTCAAGTTATTTAAGAAAATAGATGAAAATTGACCATTCCCCCTATCTCCGAAACTACTGATCCTAAAATTTTGAAAAAAATAGGGGATATAGAGCGTCACCCATAGTTAACAGGACAACCTAAATGAAAATTCTAGGTCTTAAAGTTCTCACATAAAACTGAATGGTACGGAACCCTCTCCTTGCGAGTCCGACTCGCACTTGACCGTTTTTTTTTCATCCCTGGCAAGTCTTTGTAAGTCAAATACAACCAATTAACATACCTTTATCCATCTGTCACTTCTAATTCTAGCATTAAAGAAAGAAATGCAAAAGATCAAACGCATACAAACATTAAATTTTTTCTTAAACTCACCTCCGTTTGATTATTAACTTGTCCATCAACTTCCATTGGTTCGTCATTTTGTTTTTCATCAACCGAAGATTCAGTTACCGCTTCTTCTTTTTTTTCATCGTTTTTATGTTCACTCGTTTCACTTTCTTCTATTTGTTCCGGCGATTCTATCTTTTCGATTGTCTCAGATTCTTCAACGGATTCCAATTCTTCAGCTGTTTCGACTTTATCATTGCTTTCAGTAACATTACTTTCTTCAGCAATCATGTCTTCTATATCCATTAATTGTTTACTTACAGATTCCGAATTTTCATTTTGAATTTCTACATTTCCTAATGTATTTTCGTTGGATCCCATATTCTGATTGATAGCATTTGTAAAATCGTTAGCGTCTAAAGCTGACACTTCATTGTGTTCAAACTGATCTTGTGTTGATTCTGAAGCAAAAGCATTGAACCGGCGTTCACTCTGTGGAACGCTATTCGAATCATCATTTGTCACTTGATTATTCAAAGGATCTGAAGACAGTTCTTCATTGAACTGTTGACTGTTACTTTCTCCATCCACGTACATAGATTCCACCACTTCAGAAGCACTGTTGGAATTTTCTAACTCTAAATGTATATCTTCACTCTGTTTTCCTGATCCCTCGCTAGGTTTTTCCGTTTCTTCGCTAAGTTTCTCCGATTCCAGTTCTTCTTTTTCGTGTACACTTTCGATGCTCTGCTCCTCAATACTTTCGTGTTTGCTTTCTTGAATTGGAGTTTCTTCTTGTTCTTCATCCGAAACTTCGACTTCGACCATTACCATCTTCTTTCGTGTTTTACGTATTGGCTTCGCTGGAGGTGGTGGTTTCACGGCGCGGCCAGAGCGAGTACGTCTCACTATAAAAAATATTCACAAATTACCTTACCGGTGAAAAATTAAACGCCTTGGATGACGCACTATCACCATAAGTCATTGTAACGCGTCAGTGCATTCCATCCTCAAAGAACAATTTAAAAAAATAAATAGTAATAACTAAAGAACAACGTCACCAAAATATAGAATTTAACAACTAAATACAAAAATTTGGTATAAATACCTGGAGAATCCGTGGTCGGAACATCATCATTCAGAGACGCCATTTTATAATTATGAAATTCGGTAACCGGGTTCGCGTCCGCTACGCTTGCTCAAACCTTCGGAAGAAACACAATCAGAAAACTCTCTAGATCCAATGCCAACACCTGATTTTGCCTTTTTTTTTAAATCTTCTCGCATATGGTATATTTTGATATTTTATGATGATAAATGCACTCAAGGCGGTCAATCATATAAATAATCAATCTATTTGCGAATATATGATTAGTGTTCCTAAAAACATCGATTAGAAGACTACTGTTTTCTAGTTACATATTTTCTATGGTAACCACAAAACACCATCTGTGATGGTAACGCCTGTTTCCTGAACGTTTGCGTACTTCATGGCAATGACCAATAACATTACAACAATTAAAACCCAAATAGCCAAGTATATTTTAATTTTTTAAAAAAGATCATATTACACACGATATTTCTTAACAATATTTGAGATATCAGATATAAGATACTTTTGCAAATGGTATTTGAAATACTAGATACGAAATACGTTTTTTCTAAATACTTTTTTAAATAAAATACTTTTTGAAAACATATTTTTTTTATTCTTAGGTAAAACTTAAGATTTATTTAGCTTAATTTTTAATTCAACGTTTCGGCCTACTTTCGACAAACGTTTTCAAAAATGAAAATTTTTAAATAAACCGCGACAAATAGCCGTAGTAATTTTGGGATTAAATATAATGAACATCAAAAAATACTTTAAGATCTTATAAACTCTCTTAAACAAAAAAGATTGTACTAAACACCAAAAAAATTAAACATGTACCAAACAGAAAAAGTCTACTTTTTCAACAGTCGTATTTTAGTGACGATAGCCCTTAAATTTGCATTCAAACACCAAATGTAGAAAATGGTCACCAAATCTTAGTGATTAATAAATTTAGTCACAAAAAGCTCAAAATTTGGTAGTTTTGCAATATTATATTATCAACTTTTTGAAGTTAATTTATTATGTTTGGCCGTTTGGGTTAATAATGATTTACCTAATTTACTTTTATAGGATAACTGGATGTTATATATTTAATTAACATTTTAAATTAAAATGTAATATAAATTTTGGTGGTTTTTTTACTATTTTTGAGTTAACAATGATTAGTTTGGAGTCATTTGCCTTCATAGGGTAGCGAGACGTAAAATATTAAGGGTGCGTCGTTTTGGCTTTATGATTCATAGCGTAAAAAATGCATACGTAAATCATAAAAGTATTTTAGCAAACTTAGTGTATTTACAAAATACTAAGATACCAGGAGAATACGTCTAAATACAAGAAAGAAAGATTATAAAAGTATTTCAGATACAAGACGAAAATAAGTATTTTGTATCTGCATTTCAAATACTTGCATCTAAAATAAGTCACATCTCTGGAAAGTACCAATATAAATCGCAATTTATTCTTATAAAATAGGTATAAATTAAATATGAATTACGGATGTAACGGAAAAGATATCCGAAAGTATTACGAAAATTTTTATTTATTTTCCATACATGATTTAGCTTAAAAAGAATAATATTATAATATATTAACATATTTCGAGCAGATCACACGGTAGCCATTTTGAGCTTTCAAGAGCATCCCATAAATTTTTATCATGTTCCATTTCTTCTCGATTTAATTTATCAGCATCTACTGGAACGGTATGCTCTATTAATTCTAGTTCGTCTTCTATTTTTTCTGTATGTTCAACTTGACTGTGTCCATTTGTAACCGATGACATTTGTGTCGAATCAACCGTATGTGTGTTAATAAAATCAGGAGGAGGGCCTTGTTCGTAATATCCTTGCCAAGATGCATAGTTCTGCCAGTAAGCTGAAGGATCGTAATACTGTGAATAGTCTTGACCGGTGTATGGAGTCTGAGGCGGTACAGTCACTGCCGATGGAGTTCCTGTCGTCGGTGTAGTTGTAGTAGTTGTGACTGCGCCTTTTGGTTTTGGTACCGCATTACAAATTTTCAAAGCTTTGCTGCCTAAACCGACATAGCCATTCATTGCAGTTAAACTATCTTTTTGCTCTTCTTCACTTCCAAATCTAACGAAACCATAACCCTTACTAAAACCTGAACTGTCAAGAATGACTTTAGCCGTTTTAATTGTGTTATATCTGGATGCAAATGCTCTGTATAAACTGTAGTCATCAACATCAGGGCTGAGATCGCCAACCCAAACGGAGAACTCTCTTTCTAAAAGTGATCTTCCAGTACTACTAGCATTGTTTAATCGAAAACGTACAACTGGGTTTGTACCTGGAATAGGCTTTCCGTTTAGTTTATGCATTGCATCAATAGCCATTTCATCTGTTTGGAAATGAACAAAACAATATCCAGCAGGTTCACCGGTGAATTTATTTCTCATAACCTTCACATTTTGAGGATGCTCACCCATTTTTTGGAAAGCGTTCATAATAAAGCTTTCTGTCATATAGGGCTCCAAACTCCCCATCCACAGCTGACAATGAATCATATTCGCCATTCTCTTCACAATTCCTTAACAATATTTTATCACAAATATACAGTATGAACAATGTTTTTAACAACACACAAATCGAAATGACAGTTTGTTCTGCTGCTAGCCTCAGCCTAATGCGTTTAATTTTTGCCAATATCTACACCATAGACATAATATCTATGATCTACACAAACGAAATTCACTAATGGTCGATGGAAATAGTCCTTAAAATTTAAATGTTTTTAAAGCATTGGTAAAATCTGAAAAATTCCCATGTATTGTCGTAAATTTTAAAAAATACCAAAAATTTGTCTATTATAATTGTATAAATGTTCTTCGTGTATTTATCCAAATATTTATTTGGATATATTATTTTTTTTACTAATTTCGTAGCCTGTTCAGTCTGCGCCATTCTTATCCAGTAACCGTTTCCCTATATTTACAAATAAGTCATTTAAAGAATGTTAGCAATTAAAGTGCCTGATAATTTACTACATTTTACTACGAATAAAGTTAGTTTTAGATCGTGTATGCTGACATTACGTAACAGGACATTGATGTTTTCAATTGCACAACTTGTACAAATTGTGTAACCAGTTCTTAAAAATTACCGCCGCACTTCGGCTGTGCTCATTTTTTTGTGAGTGATGAAGAGATTGTGAAATAATTGTTGTGCTATTGTAACAAGAAAATGTTTCGTTCAACAAAAAAAGACGAGGTTTAATGTAAGTATTTTTAAGGCATTTTATCAAAATTAAAATAGAAATAGAACAAATCGGTTTACTTTTAGTTTTGTGACTGTCATTTTTACTACAAATTAATTTTTTTTAATGGTATGCGAAAGTTGCAAAATTCAAAAGTAAAACATTTGAGGGAGTAGATGGATAAAGGGGCTAAAATTTGAAAAAAAACATGTTTTCAGTGAATGGAGGCTACTTCTTTTATTTGTATTTCGTGAGATGATTTTGAGCAGCTTTAGCCATCCACCCCTCTTCATTTATTTTTGAGTTACTTGTTGATTTATTTCTGTAAAAAATACATTAAGATAATAAATACAATGAATTGAATCTTATTAAGAGTACGTTTGACATTTTTGTTATAATTACAAGTGCAAATGTGATTATTTAAAACAGCGGTGCAACAATAATTTGCATGCTTATTTAATACTGGTATTTTATCTAATTTCACAATAATATTTTATTAAAAATTATTTTACAGTTTGCGTACCATAAAAATATTAAAACCAACAAATATCAGTTTTAAAATTGGCTCTTCTCTTTCATTATCACGGTCTTTTTAAAATTAAAATTCAAATTCAGTTGGTTCAGTTCAAGGTCGTTAAAATTAGTTTAAAGGTCGTATCATGGAGACTATACAAGGAGCACGAATTCAAATGGGAGAAATTGACAAAATCTAATTTTATTACGTTTTCGTATTTTCCACTTGCGTCGCTAAATTCTCTTTTGTACAGGCGTGAATTTAATTTATGATTATTGCCATATTACATATGACGCATACATTATTGGCGTCGATCGGATGGCGGGCCTTAGGGGTCGGACCAAAATTTGTCGACGTTTTTTTAATTTTGCTATGGAAATTTTAATTGTTTGTTTACTTGAATTAAATCAGGCTAAATTATTTATTTAATTTTCGAAGAATTCTCTTTGATTTCGGTAGATACCCCTCCAACGTTATGTAGTGAACACTAATGATCTCTTATTTTAGGAAGCTATTTGTGTACATGGAGTTCGTACTCTTGTCTAGTCTCTATGGGTCGTATTTTCACTTGTCATAAAATAAGTTTTTCTACTTTCATATATATTTCGAAATGCAATTAATTCCACTATCAATTTAAAAAATATTTTATATTTTAAAATTCTTGTAACTTAAAGTATTTTGGCTGTTAAAAATTGGAATTAATAAGAATGTGAATACATCTAGTTACGACATTCATATTTATTTGCTTTCTTACCTTATGTCATTTCATGAACAAGTGACAATCAAAACAGTACATTTACTTACTTAACTTTTCTAAAGTTGTATTCACAAAAGTTCTTAAAACCCTGCCTTATAAAAAATCTCACTTTTAATAATTATAACAGTTACTCATAAGTAATTATAGGGTAATACTGTTCGCTTAAATCTAATTATTTGTTGTCAAAATTTTGGCCAGTCACTTTAACAATGCTGTAAATTTCCGACTGACAATATTTAAGGCTAATTAATTTATAAGGAATAATAATAAACCTTTTCTGAGATTCATTTGTATATCAGTGTTCATTTGTTCTGTTATCGAGACCGTTCAGCCATCGACAGGCGATTAATTTTCCTTGAGTCACAAATTTCCTCCTCGTTCAAATATGTATTTTCATTTAATCAGTGAAAAATGAAAGAAACGTTATAATTAATAGCGTTTATCATTGACTGACACAATAACGACATCGTCATCGATATCAAAATAGCGATTTTGGGGCAACTCATAATAGCAGAACTACATGGAATGCTTTGCCACTTGATATAAGTACTTCTACATGTTTGAGGTGCCATAATAGCTTTAAATCGGTATCGGCAAGAACATATCGTTATTGTGCTCGATTGTGTCGCTTTATGATAAAACGTTCTAAGGAGGCAATTTTTTAACTCAAAAAAGGTTCATGTAATCGTAAAGATAATAAAAAAAAATGTTTTTCGATATTTTTTTCATTCAGTATCAAATATTAAATTAGAAAACAATACATTTTATGTATTATTTGTAATGTCTTTTTACATTATACCATATTTTATAAAAGCTTAATAATTAATTTGTGCATAGTATAGTAATAAAAATAGCAATACCAAACTTTCTCTAAAATGGGCATATACACATTAAAATTCACATTGCTTACTTTAAAAAACAATCGAAGCCTTTATTCAAGGACGGTCTTGAAGTTCTGGCTCTCCAGGATTATTTTTTATCATTTACAACAAAGGTAACTATAAACAACGATTCTAAAAGTTTTGTATGCTCGTTCCTTTTTAGTTTTCGTCTAAAATTCTCCTCTTCTCCAAAACGTGTCGCTCTAGGCTCTAGCCGACATCTACTACTATTAAAGCGATATTTTCTTTGTCGACTATTATTTTTTTGATTTTTATCTTCATAGTTTGGTACTACTACAATTATTATTTGAAAAGAGATTTTTTTTTATTTTGAACAACGAACCATTTGGCCCTTTTCATTGACATTGATTACCACCATAACAACTAGAATTATTAAACTCTATTATTAAACACTGGCTAATGATTTATATTTTTATACAGTATTTGTAAATCTTTTATTATAAAACGTTAATTATTATTAATCAATAGAAAAAAGTAATATAAAAATATAGAATATTACATTAACAAAATAATTATATTTTTATAAACTTAGGTGCGGTTAAGGCTGTCGGAACGCTTTGAATTTAAGCCAGAAATAGAGCTTCGGCTGTCAACTGATTGTAGACTTATTCGTCAACATTCTGCAAAAATTTTTTCTCTATAACGAAGATAAAGGACAAATCTAGGTCTCTAATGGACTACTTTTGTAATTTATGTACGATTTACTAGAAAAAAATTGGCATTAATTGTGCTAAAAAAACACACGTTTTCAATGTCACACTATGACCTTATTCGTACTTATTTCACAAAACTGTTCCATCACAAACCTAAAGTGACTCTTCCTTTTTCGGAAAAATTTTTTAAATCTTCAAAATATTTCCAAAAATTAGAGTAATCAGTTGACAGCGGCACCCTTGCAATAACATTTTTTAGCCTCGTAATTGGCACCAGCCAAAAATTGAAACGTGCGGATGATTTGCGCGAGACACAGCTAAAGAATGCCACACTCACAATATGTCTTTTGCCTACCTCGCCCCTTACCGCTGGGTCTTAGCACAAACAAAATTCGGAGCGTTCCGACAGCCTTAAGGGATTTAGTTTTGTATCCAGCAATAGATGGGAATGCGTTCTGTTTCAAAATTAGTTCTGTCCTTTTTAAGAAATTTGATACTTTTATTGACAATATTTATGTGTGGTGTGTAAAAAAACTTAATTGTGTGCCATTGTTGTTGAGTAATTGTTATATTTATGTCAAGAAAACTGATTAGAGTTTACTGCCATTTCAACGGAATTTACAGAATGAACTCTTCAAGCCCAGCCTTAAATTAATCAATATTTTGCTGAGTAAAACGTATTCTGAAAAATCTTAATTATAGAAAAATCAAAAGTAGCTTATAAAATATTGACTATATCACTTTTTTTAACTTTGCAAACAAGTAGTAGCTATTTGATTATTTTATAAATATATACATAATATATTTTATTTATAATATTAATTCGTGCTCAAATTTGTGCTTTGTAGTGATTATCGCATGCAATTTTTTGTTTACAAATACACATTTTTTTACATTTTGTACAAATTAATAGTGTCATGCCCAAATGTTTGAAAATAATTTGTGACTACAGACGGCTTTAGACTTTTATTATGATTTATTATAGATTTAAGGTCGACTCAAGGACACATCCACGTCTAAAATCTTCCAAAATATATAACAACGTCTAAATGTATTGGATAAATTCTGTAGCGATTCTAATGCGTTTCTAATAGTGGCGATTGTATTGTACTTTGCAACGCTAAGACAGAGTGAAATCAATGCGTATCATAACTTTAGTTCGTCTTTTTTCCACATTTTCATTCATTAATAAATTATATGCGAAACTAAAGAAATGTCTACTTTTCATGTCGTAGCATTGGATTGTAAATAATAATAATTTATAATATACGTCAATAAATTTTGAAAAAGATATTTGTCTCTTACAGGAAAAACAAATCGATCAGCGCCTCATACGACTTTTGAATTTTGTTTTTTGTAATGAGGGAATGATCATTAGACTAGTCCATCGGAAGACCAGCCCAATTGGAAATTCTCCCGATACTTTCAATATAGCCGCAGGTCGAATTCATATTTTTTTAAACAATGCATTTGATATAAATACCAGTATTTCTTTAATTTACACTTAACATAAATCATGCAAACCATCAGCCAGTGATATTATTAATTAATTAATTATTATTTTAATGAATGTATTAATTCTTTCGATATACTTAATTTGCAAACGATTTTTTGCACTATAATTTGCAAAACAATTATTTTAGTATAATCAAGTATTCAGAAAACAAACGCACACCTCTTTATTTTGGCAACTATAGTATAGATCAGTGCTTATCAATATAATCAAAGATAAATCTAATAATATTTCCGCAATCGAGTATATCTCTTGCCAGTACCGTATCCAGGAGTGCTGACGCTCCTGACGAAGAGAGAATTTGTCATTCCAAGCAAAGGGACAATTTGGTGTCCCTGGCGAAAGGAGTATTTGACGCCCTTGGCTAACAGATGACTTGACGCTCTCTCATACAAAGTATAGAACAGTAAGTGTCCAAACGACATGGGCTTTTTCATGGTTTCTGTGTTCACATGATAGTTCATTTTTTGGGCACTAATAGCACTGATGTTCAGGATGTACCGTTTACTCAATGATTATTGGTGAACAGACCGTTTACTAAATGATTATTGGTTTAAACAAGTACTTCGTGCAAATTAACGCACTCTACCTACGAAAGATCTGTCTAACAAAGCAACTTTTTTAATATTGCGTTCGGACTATACTTCGTGCCCTCTCAAATCATAAAATTTATACAAGGAAAAACTAAGACTAGGAATATTATATTAAAAAAACAAAACAGCCTAATTTTGACTAACGCTTAAAATTCTTGTTAAATTTGTAATATAATATAAATTTTATTGTCAGCCAACATCCCTTTGCTTCGGACGCAGGCCATTCCCTCCAACTTCTAGATACGGCACTGTCTCTTACAAAAGTTGGCCTTAGCGAGCTCAATTTGTTGCAAATGCCTTTAAATAATTTCTCCTCCAGAAAAAATGTAATGTTTTAATCGATATTTTTTCATACAGGTGCCACTGTTTTCACTGATAAATAACAACACTGAAATCGATTCCATGCTGTTCAAAAAATGGTGAGTGAAGTAAACGATTTGAATTTATTATAAAGAATTTTTCCGCACATGCCAAACGATTTCAAATTTGTATTAAGTTAAAGATTGGCATATATCTGCGACCAGTATTTTATTTTTGAAGTTAAACTTCTCCCTATAGAATATGGAAAAAGCGTGACGGAAGTAGTGGTGGGGATAAGGAGAATGAAATACAACCGCGGTGCTAGTACAGAGAAATTAGTTAACTTGCTGGCAGATTGACTATAATAGTTTGTCATCTTGTGATATTACAATTTCCTGAATTCACTGGAAACCCAAGCTCATTAGGTACACGGGTTACCTCGTTAATTAATGACGTCAGCTAGGAGACGTCCGCTGGTGATGTCGTCCCCCCATTACTATCCAACGAAACGAAGTCACCTCTGTATTTAATAACCTTACTGGAAACCCAAACATTTTTTAATCATTGAAATGAGTGATAAATAGATCAAAATCATTAGCGTATTTTGAAATTATTCGCCGGCAATTTGTTATCGAATAATATGATTAAGATTAATTTATAATAATTTTTGGATAGTCGTTTAAAATAATTCTGAATTTGTTTTCTGAACACATACCGGTTTTATATTTAATAAATTTGCGATTAAAAACTACCGTTTAATATAATTTACATTTGGTCTAAGATGGATGGTTATCCATCTTTTTCTTTCTTTCAATTCTCATAAAAACAGAAATGATTAAACGTTTCAAAATCTAGCGTTGAATTAGATATATACTTCTTCATTGACGAGAAACGATTTTTCAAAATTAAAAATATGTTTTTGTGGGAAATTTAAGTTACAATTTGTATTTACGTTATTTTTTCACGTACGTATTATAATAATCAAAAAAAAAAGAAACACGCAATTTTGGAAAATCAATTGTTTTTCCAAAACAAAATCAACAAACTGTTGAATTGTAAAATGAAAACTATACCTAATTCAAATATACGAAAACATGTGCTTTTCATTTTACCTTTTTTAGTTTGATATATTTATTTTATAAAAACCGACAATTAAATCATTTTCCTATAATTAATAAATCAGTAAGCGTATATTAATATCATAATTCTAAAATATATGCGATTAAAAAAAAATACTTATAGGTACATTCACGTTTATTGAAATTACTTCTCCGTAAAAAACATTTTTTACCTCAAAACCCAAACGTTTTTTTAACGCTTCGTTACTTTATCATGCAGAGATAACTCTGATCGAAACCGATTATCAGTTTCAACATTAAAATATATTTTTATATTTTAATGAAATCGTACATAATATATGAAACAAATTTTATTTTTTCATATTCAAACCTGCAGAGAAAATATCTGTCATCTTTTCAGCTTTCATTAACATATTTCGTTATGTTCGGCATTTTTCCGCGCTAAAATTGCGCTTCAGCAGGTACAGAAATAAATAATTATTTCAAACGATTTTTATCCTGATATTTTTTTGAATGCATTAATTATGAATCAATTAAAACGTGCCACCGACATAATTGCTGTGCATGTAAATCTTTCATGTCGACCCAGTGAGCTAATTGTTCAGGACCGCTAGAATTTAAGCCGAGACTAAACCAACCGATCATTTCTTTTCTTTTCGTTACTCCGCGTCTATTGTAAACTGATACCATCAGTGTTACATCGGCCAGTTGAAATAGAGCCACCTGAAAACAACAAAATAATCTTATAAACAAACGAAAGTATTAAACAAACAAATCACGTAAACAAACGACTGTAACAAACAGATAAAAGTCATAATCACATCAGAAACGTGATAAACAGACGAAAGTCGTGAACAAACTATTATCATATACAAACGAATTCCATAAACAAACGAAAATCATAAGTAAACAAAAATCATAAACAAATTAGCACAGACGGTTTTGAAAACGGTTCGAAAATCGAGGATAGCTTCTGAAAAATAATTTACATGTTTTTTTTTATTTAAAGTTGAATGGTGATGTTGTGAATGGAAATGGAGAATTTGAATGAAACTTTAAAAACAGAATGCTCAAAGTATCTACGTAATTATAGTGCTTAAATATTTAATATTTCTGCTTTGATGAAAAAGAAGGGATTGTCTCACCTGGAATACGAAAGTCTCTTTGAATAATGGATTAGGTTGTCCTCTTCTAACAGACGTTTTACTTCTCGCCATTTCTTGTCCATTACTACTTACTAAGCACAATTTTACGTACGTATCGGGGGCTCGGTTCATTTGTGGTGTTCTGTAAAATAAAATTTTGTATGTTCATGAAAATAAAAAAGACATATATAACTTGTATGTCTCTCTTCTGTAACAACGATACCGACAAGGTAAGTGGATTACAGAAGCTGCCTCGTTCCATCTAATCAATGGGCGTAAGCGCAGGAATGACGTCAACTGGCGGGCCGTTCATATTTTTATCAACTTATAAGGGACCATCCATAAATTACGTCACACGTTAAGAGGGGTGAGATGGTCGACGAAGTGGGACAAGGGGGTCATAAGCCTCGTGGCGTCACATGTCATTTATCGTTCGTTAAGTAATTTTATTTTGTTAATTTTCTAGAATGTTTAATTTGATGTTGATATTAAAAAAATAATAATTTTGTAACTGCTGTTTTCATTTGCTCAGTTCTGGGTGTAAACTTGCAATGTATGTGACATCACATCAGAGAGCGTTTGAAAAATTGTCGGCAAATCAACAACAAGACCCATTGGATATGACAGGGACTTTCTTTAAAAAGTTTGAGAACTGACCGGAAATGCGATCCTTTAACGATCTCAACGCTCAATCGTCCGGTCGTCGCGTTGTACGCCAGTCCAAGTAACAGTTCCGGCACCCCGCCGTTATGCATGGAGTGCGCCGATCCGGTTGAATCGGACCGCGCCAAACTCCGAAGATCCGAATGCGAGCCAAGCGGGCCTCCGGTTTGCGTGTTGACGCTCGAGCCGTGGTAACCGGTCGCCCGCGGTTCCAAAGCCAACCACAACGTGTTCTCAAGTTCTAGGTCAAGTTGCGCAAAACTCACCATACATTCACCGATGAGCCGTTCACGGCGCATGCGCTCGCAACCGTACACGCGGAAACGGATGCCCATTGAATTCACGTCCTCTGCCAATCATAATACAAAAGCTACCGTTTATTTTCATTCATTGTTTTAGTCATGAAGATTATATAAATGTGCACGAACTCATTTGGAAGAAATTCTTTTGGGTAAGGACACTTTTACACTGCTAGGGCACGTCCAAGATTATAGGTCCAAGACTTTTGTAGTTTTTATAATAATTTTTGCCCAACTCTGGTCGTGGTTTGGAAGAAGTGTAAGATCAAAATAGATTTTGCTCATCATTAGGGTTAACTAGCAGTTCCAAAAAAAGGTTTTTCTCACCTGGATTGATTCGATGCAACAGGAAACTCTCCATGTATTGAGGACTGTCCCCACATCTTATTTTTGTTTTGTGCTTTTGCTTTTTACTAGGCAAGAGAACTAATCTAACCTAAAACAATAATATTACGTATACAATAAAATAAATATTCCGTATAGTCTTAAAGCAACGAATGACTAGTAAATCATTTCTAACTCCACAAAAAATGCAAAATCAAATTATCAGTTTGGTGTTTAGCTTACCGTTTCGACGATTTTGAATTTTAAATGCGAGAAATATAAATTTTCTAACGTAAGATTAAAGTATAATTCGTATTCCATAATGACCGTTTTTTGCCATTTAATTCGATTTTTTTTAATAAAAATGGACTCGTAACAGTTTGAAAATACTTTGACATTATGTCAATGATGTTAGAGAGAGAAACATAGGTTTTGTCTAATGAAAATATGCGCCAGGAAGCAAATTGACTTTAAATTGGTTTGAATGTTATATATTATCGTTATTCGTTGAAAATCAACTTTTTTGTGACGCTTCTTACAGTAATATCTATCTTTAGTTGAAGTCAAAATCAGTAAGTTTTTATTTTATTGTAGATTATTCGGCAACTAAGGTCATTATCGTCTAATTACATCAAATTAAATTAATTATTCAAAATCGAGTCTATTGATTTCTCTTTTCTAACCTGGGTGTTGGTTGGTTGTCCACGATCCCTGCTGGGTATTTCCCTAGCTTGAAGAACGTGAACGGTCATTTTCCGCAGCGGCGCATCGTAAAGCAACGCCACCTCCAGGTGTCCGCACCGACTAACCAACTCTCTGCATTCGGAACCGCCGGTCGATTCGCCGACAGCACCAATTCCGGTACTCGTGCATGTGGACTGGATGTCTGTGTCGTATAAGGGTTCTTGTCCTAGCACAACGATGCACTGTTCAAACACAAAATAACACGTTCAATTCAATTCATAGTCCTAGTTCTGAGAACATTTTTATGAATAGCTAGTATCTGTTTATTAAAAGCTCAACTTTACATGCTTGTCAGTCAGTCAGTTTGGGTCATTGCAATCAAAATTTCGACTATTTCTAATTAATCTAGATCAATTAAATTTTGCGCACGTGTGTATTATGTTCGATGACAGTACAACATATAGCATATCTCATGTCGTTTTAAATCCAATATGGCGGATGCCCCAAAATGGCGGATTATCTGTTTCTTCACAACTCCCTTGACATGGATATTAAATGAAAAGGTTTGACGAGTAGAATACGATAAGCTATGTGGTTCTAAATCAAATATAACAGACGCCCCAAGATGGCGGGTTATCTTTTTCTTCCATTATGGGAAATTCATATGACATTGACATTTAAAAATTATCCGATACAACGGTTAAGTAGGATTCGTCAACAAAAGTAGTTTTAATAATTAATTAATCGAATAAAACTCATTAAGTGAATATAAACAAGAATTAATTAGCAACGCCTTCGGTTCTCTTTTAAATTTAGGGAAGGGCAGTAACTTCAGCTCAGCTGGAAGATTGTTGTGAAATTTTAAAGCTGAATATTCTGGGCTATTGCATTACAGACTTAGGTTCGGTTTAGGGAGTAAGAGCAAGTTGTTATAACGTGTTTGATAACTATGTAGTGTACTGTGAGTTGAAGACTTTCCAAAATATTTCTGAATATGACAAAGTGATTAAAAAATGTACATAGACGAGCAGTTAAAATTTTATGTTTTATAAAATAATCTTTGCAGCTGTCACGATATCCAAGATTGAATATAATTCGTATGGCTTTCTTCTGCATTAATAAAACTCTATGGAGTATCGATAAACTACGCCCCCAAAACATGATTCCATATTTATCATGCTGGTAGAAGTAGGTTAAGGCTGTCGGAACGCTTTGAATTTAAGCCAAAAATAGAGCTTCGGCTGTCAACTGATTGTAGACTTATTCGTCAACATTTTGCAAAAATTCTTTCTCTGTAAGGAAGATAAAGGACAAATCTAGGTCTCTAATGGACTACTTTTGTAATTTATGTACGATTTACTAGAAAAAATTTGGCATTAATTGTGCTAAAAAAACACACGTTTTCAATGTCACACTATGACCTTATTCGTACTTATTTCACAAAACTGTTCCATCACAAACCTAAAGTGACTCTTCCTTTTTCGGAAAAGTTTTTTAAATCTTCAAAATATTTCCAAAAATTAGAGTAATCAGTTGATAAAATTGCAATAAAATTTTTTAGCCTCGTAGTTGGCACCAGCCAAAAATTGAAACGTGCGGATGATTTGAGCGAGACAGAGCTAAAGAAGGCCACACTCACAATATGTCTTTTTCCTACCTCTCCCCTTACCGCTGGGTCTCAGCACAAACAAAATTCGGAGCGTTCCGACAGCCTTAAGACATAACTAAAACATTCAAAATAATCTAATCTGTGTATCCAACAGCTTTGATCGACAAGGCGACTGGAAACGGGTGCATTTGCTTAATTTAAATAGAGTACTGCTTACATCTGGATTACTATTGATGTCTGATTCTTCGACACTGCTTTCTGTTGCCAATTTTGCATATTTTCCACTGCCGCTCGCACTGCCCCCGCCGCCATAATTGTCGATTCTCGTTTCTCGAATATCTTGTGCTATGGCTCTACTCGTACCAACAAACGAACAATAATGAATATTTAGACTATGATAGCATCATCTAATATATAAAACAAAGACGCTTTTCGTGTGTCTGTGTTTTTGTTTATAGTTCTTCTAAACTGTACAATGGATTTTAATGCGGTTTTCACCACCATTTAGAAAACTTCTTCTGGAAGTTTTATTGTGTATAATACATTCATATTAAATTTAAATATAGTAGAAAGACTTTTTTAGGGCGTTTACATGACTTACGCTGACAAAGCCATAAGAGATTCATCAAATTAATGTACTTCAGATGTACTACAGGTCTTAAAAAGTCCTACAGAAAAATCCACCATAGCATATCTGTCTTCTGAGGATGACCCACAGTAATCGTTTTTATCTTTCAAACATTTGACCAAAAATAATAAGTTATTTGCGAAGTTATTTTGACCGATATGGTACTAATCCTTATCCAATTTGTTACCTTAGACATGTGTTTTTTTAACCTGTGGGTCGCGACCCCCAGGGCGGTCGTAAAGCCTTATTTGGGGGGTCGCGGCTAAGAGAAAAAGGTAATTGTTTGTAGGTTCTACACTACAATAGAAAAACCCCCGCGGCCAAGTTACTACTTGCAGAGCTCTCACGACTTCCTTGTGAAGTACACTTGGTTTTTTGATCAATATAAATACACATTGATATAGTTTTATTATGGCTCTAGGTCTAGGGGGTCGCCATAATTTTTTAACGTGTAAAGGGGTCGCGTGTTCAAGAAGGTTGAAAAACACTACCTTAGACATTTCATTGAAATCCAAATTGACATTTACACAATATCGTTATTGTAGGTACTAAGACGACGCTACGTACAAGATCATTAGACACACATGCTACCCCGTTAATGAATGACGTCAGCTGGAAGACCGTTCAGCATTTTTATCAACCACGTAATGTCAACTGACAGTGCACTGAATGACGTCATCCAACGAAGCAAGGTCACTTCTGTATCTAATCACCTTGGTTACGTACTCTTAAAACATCAAGAACTGGAGTTAGGTGCGAGTTTTTGTCACTTGACACATTTTACACTTGAGAGTTTATTCTAATGACAACTTTCTTCTCGATGTTTTGTAGCAAGGATTTTACAGTGTGAACAGGTAAATACGACTTCACGTATTATTTTAGAGTTGTTCAAATTGTAAAAACCACTCACGCAAGTTATAATTGCAATAACGAGGAGCTACACAACAGAGAAAGTCATAAATAGGGTGATTGCACTGGAACGATTGAATTTCGGTCCAACAAATCGATCAGTCGTACTTTACAGTACTGAAAAATTTTCAATATATACGACTTAAAAATATAGTGAAATAATTTTGAGTGGCCCAATGAGATTACTTTCTCGGTACTTTCACCTGTACCTAAAGTATTGCAAATTATAAACGCTCGACAACCGAAGTCATAAGCGATTACATAAAAATAAGTAAATATAACAAGAACATAACTCGGAGTCAATGACTTTTATGTATCTACCGATGGATTCATGACCTTTATTTCAAGTAAAAGAAGATTTTTCTGCTTTTCCATAGACGTACCTAATTAATTTATATATCTTTACGGTCTTGTTTAAAATAATATGTTTTACTATCAAAGGAAGCACGAATTTAAAATGAAATCAAAGTGCTAGATAAAATGTCTTGTTAAATCCGACGCGTAAGAAACAATTGCTGCAAACCTTCCAACACTCTAGACTGTCTAGACGGTACAGCACTGGCCGTTTCAGGATAGAATCTCTTGTTTTGACCGAGTACCGAAGTTACGGGAAGGAATAAAGTGCGTAATAGAGGGTTATACTTTTGGTTATTCATTTATTCTTGTGGTATTTACCTGTGGTTTGCCATGAGCGGTTGATGCTGACTATCGCCCGTCACTCCAACAGAACTGGTGGTCGAACTGCAACAGGAACTGTTGCTGCTGACACCGGCTCGTCCTCCTTTCTCGACAAGAGATATTAAGTCGTGTGCACCTCCACTAACAGCCGTCGGACTCAGCGAATCTGAAATCAGATTTAGATCAATTTCAATTTATTTATACTAACTAGCAGCCCGATGCGGTTTCGCCCGGATTTGATTGCCTATTAGATAGGCACATTATGATGTCGCGACTATAGTCGTTATTACCTGTCATTGCCCGGGAATAACAATTAACAGCTCCCTATTATGATAGCGTAATCCCAAAAAATGGTCTCGATAATCGTGAAAGTCAAAAAAAGTATCTGGCTTGTACACCGCACGTTGTGTGAAGTCAGAAGTCAAATGTAAAAATAAAATAGAAAAAAATAACAAAAATTGCTATTAGAACGATATTATTATATTCGTACACAACGGGAATTGATATAACGCACAGAAACAAAAGCAAGACTATTTTATTTTTAGTTTATTTGCCATATGGCAACATACACTATTGGCGTTGGTCGGATGGCGGGACCTAGGGGTCGGACCAAAATTTCTCGACGTTTCATAACCTCCTAAACACTTTGGCACCATTTTTAAAAATGTTTATATATATATGTATACAGGGTGTCTCACCGAACGTTGGCTAACATGGGTAACTTTGTTATTAGTGGAGATAGAAAGTCGGTTAAATGGGCAAAGTAGTGCAGAAAATTGGGCTCATTAACATCCCGTCGAAAAAACAATTGAATTTTGACACCCTATGAATTTATTCAGAAAATAGTGAAAATTGCCATTTATGAAAACTGGCCATAACTTTTTTATTTATGAAGATATTTGAAAATTTCATTAACCGTTTTTTGATAACTTTTTGAGGTCTTTTCAGTGGCGTAGGCTTAATTTTTTTATTTCCACTACATAATGAGATATTAACATGAACTTTGGTTTTTCTTATGGACGGTATTTTTGATTTTCAGATATTCGAATTCTACTTATTTTTCTGAATAATTTGACATAGCATATTCTATATCTAAACCAATCAGAAGCTACAAAACTGACAAAAATAGCTTTTTGGCGTTATCAAAGTGTGCCGTGTAAAACGAAATTTGTTGAAACAAATACATATCGACAGGTTAACAATCTGTCGAGCGATCGCTACAGTTTTGCTTATTCATTTTGTTTGATTTACTCTCTAAGATGGCTCAAGCATTCTCAAATTTGGAGAAACAGGCTATTTTTGCGCATACATTTAGCGTAACAAAAATACCACGTGGGCTCAAGCACAATACTTGAACCTTTATCCAGAAAGGCGACAGCCTTATTCAATAACTTTTAGGAACTTTTCTCCATTAATTTCAACGTTTGCTAAACCGAATTCTTCTTCACAGTGTTGAATGTTGCCTTTTTTCTTTGAAAATGAACCGTATACCTTTAAATTTCTATTTAAGTTCCTAAAAGTTATTGAATAAGGCTGTCGCCTTTCTGGATAAAGGTTCAAGTATTCTACTTGAGCCCATGTGGTATTTTTGTTACGCTGAATGTATGCGCAAAAATAGCCTGTTTCTCCAAATTTGAGAATGCTTGAGCCATCTTAGAGAGTAAATCAAACAAAATGAATTAGCAAAACTGTAGCGATCGCTCGACAGATTGTTAATCTGTCGATATGTATTTGTTTCAACAAATTTCGTTTTACACGGCACACTTTGATAACGCCAAAAAGCTATTTTTGTCAGTTTTGTAGCTTCTGATTGGTTTAGATATAGGATATGCTATGTCAAATAATTCAGAAAAATAAGTAGAATTCGAATATCTGAAAATCAAAAATGCCGTCCATAAGAAAAACCAAAGTTCATGTCAATATCTCATTATGTAGTGGAAATAAAAAAATTAAACCTACGCCACTGAAAAGACCTTAAAAAGTTATCAAAAAATGGTTAATGAAATTTTCAAATATCTTCATAAATAAAAAAGTTATGGCCAGTTTTCATAAATGGCAATTTTCACTATTTTCTGAATAAATTCATAGGGTGTCAAAATTCAATTGTTTTTTCGACGGGATGTTAATGAGCCCAATTTTCTGCACTACTTTGCCCATTTAACCGACTTTCTATCTCCACTAATAACAAAGTTACCCATGTTAGCCAACGTTCGGTGAGACACCCTGTATATATATATATATTTATATATATATATATATATATATATATATATATATATATATATATATATATATATATATATATATATATATATATATATATATATATGTGTGTACGCGCGATAACTTTCGAAAGAGTTAATTGATTTCAACGAAATTTGGACCACATGTTGAAATCCATCACCGCAAGAAGCCTATTTAAAATGGGCCTAATCGGGCTATTTTAAGGGTAGTTTTTAGGGGTTGAAAACTGTTTTTGGGCCCCAAAATAACGAAAAAATTCTCCGAATCGTTTCAAAATTGAAATTTAACCCATTGGAAGTGATTAAAAAGTTTCCCCACAATTTTAATAAAATCGGCCCGACAAGACCGGATTTACAAATTTTATGAAAACACTAATTTGCAGATAGTGACTTATTTATTGAAGGGTGTATTTAATTTGGTGTAGACGTTAGATTGATAATAATATTACAATTAGGAAAAAAATGTTATTTTAAGGGGTTAAATTTTTTATTTTGCCCAAAAACAAACTTAATTTCACATAATAAAAGTATAAAACCACACGGCCCTATACAAGCAAATACACTATATTGTCGGCAGGGTTTTGGCACTGCGACCCGGGTTTTTTAAAGATAGTGTCGGCATACATATGGTGGAATGGCGGGTCAAACAAATTGGTTTGATCCGCACTCCCACCATATTTTTATGCATGAAGTTTGGCTAAACGATTCATGTTACATAATTGTCATTACGGATACTACACATAAAACTTTATTGATGTGAAACATCTAACGACGCGATTGGATGGAAGTGAAAACGTTTGGATTGCAAGACGCGACGTCCCATTCGTCCAGCATCGCGTTTCGTCGGCTCTTTCCGACTGGCATTACTCTTTCAATACCAATACCGAGCGCTTCAGTCTCTACTACACTACACACTCGCTGACATTTTTTTGTATAATTATATTTTTCACAAATCTGACATACTTTTTCCATTTTATCGCAATTATTCCTTTATTACAAATAAAAAATGAGGGCTGTATCGGGTTGTTAATTTTGTTCATTAAAAATATTTTGGTAGGTACAAAAAAATAATCCGACTCAATTTTGAAAACACCCGATGTATGTCATATCTATTTTTAAATCTTGATATAATTTGTTTTCAACAAATTCACGTACCTGCGTGACGTAACATATTATATATAATCTACAGACAGGAAACTTCTGAGTGTGAAATAGAAGTTCGGATTTCTGTGGGAGGATTACGCATCGAACAATATTTCCCACTGAATATTTATAGCACAAACAATACACATGCATGCGCACGGTTAAACAATCAACTGGTACTACTGTTAAGAATCGGAGTTTTGTTTTTTTATTATGTTTTAACATCCTGAATCAATACTAAGAAATGAAATAATGGTTTCTTGTGGGGGGGTGAAGTTTTTTTTATAATACCTAGATCAGAGATTACGTTACATTTTAGGGTATCATATCAAAATGGTAAAAAAACGAAACCTTTGTTGTAAGAGTTCGTTGTCTGTCTGTATATCATACTCTATTTTAATTAGTTCCTTAAAACTTAAAAAACCCGGGTCGCAGTGCCAAAACCCTGCCGACAATATAGTGTATTTGCTTATACAGGCAGTGTGGCTTTATTACGCGAACTTAAGTTAGTTTTTGGGCAAAATAAAAATTTGACTCCTTAATACACCCCTTAAAATAACATTTTTTTTCTTAACTGCAATATTATTATCAATCTAACGTCTACACCGAATTAAATACACCCTTCAATAAATATACAAATTAGTGTTTTCAAAAAATTTGTAAGTCCGGTCCTGTTGGGCCAATTTTATTAAAATTTTAGGGACACTTTTTAATTGCTACTAACGGGTTAAATGTCAATTTTGAAACGATTCTGAGAATTTTTTCCGTATTTTGGGGCCCAAAAACTTTTTTCAACCTCTAAAAACTACCCTTAAAATGGCCTGATTACGCCCATTTTAAATAGGCTTCTGGCGGAGATAGATTTCAATACGTGGCCCAAATTTCGTTAAAATCAATGAACTTTTTCGAAAGTTATTGCCCGTACACACACATATATATATATATATATATATATATATATATATATATATTATAGGCGTCGTTCGGCGTTGTTCGAAAGTATTCGGAGATATTCGAATTTATTCGAATTTATTCGAAATTATTCGAAGTTCAATAAAACTTGATGTAGGGTTAATATCTTTCATTTGTAACACCGAAGAACCATTTAAACTGAATCCGAATTTAATCGGTTGCGCGGCTAGCTTCAGCTGGCGCTGGGCCGGGGGTTAGTTTAAAAAAATTTAGGAAAATAATCGCATAAAAAATACCCAAACACAACTAAGAAACGCCAATAGACTATAACAAGAAAATGTCTTAAAAGGCGCTTAAAAATCCACCACCTACCACACGACACAAAAGACAGCACAAAATAATGAGTTCTCAAAAAAACATCCCAACGGAATGACCATAAAACGGCCAGAACAATCCTACCACCTACCACTCGGAAAATTAACAATCACAAGACACGAAAACACGTAGCTGACCAAAATCGGTTCTGATATTAAAAAAAAAAAACATTTACGTATTCTCCGACTGAGTTACCAGGGCGCCAAGACACGAATCGTAAATAGCCACACCTAGATAGTCCAGACTAGGAGGCTTAGACCCAATTAGTTCAACTACAACCCTGGAAGGGCAAGACACCAGACACAGTAAACGAAACAATATCAATAACACGTTAAAAACTTTTGACTAGAGCGCAAACACATATCTTACTGAATACTTGATCCGGGAATTATCGGACACCCAGTATCTTAAATTCTTAACGTCAAGATACACTTAAGATTGGGTTGCGATAAATAGAAACAGTTCACAGGGCGATAATTAATCCGTAAATTTTCGTACACCCTGTATATAGTGTCTCTGACGTCACGGGAATAAATCCTGATTGAGATATGCGAAAACGACACAAAGAAAATAAAAAACAATAACACAGCAAAAGTAAGCACGTAACTTTGTAGACACCCTGTATATGACGTCGTTTGCGTCACGGGAAGCGTTAATATTAATGACCATACAATGATAGAACCGGGAACAAATCGTAAGATCTAAAACACCATGTAGAAATATGACTTAACTGAACTGAATGCAAATCCCGTAAATATTTCTCGGTCCGGAATCCCGAACTGAAATTTTATTTAGTCCTACAGGACAGTCTGGAATAGATCGCCAAATAAATTTTATTCAAAACGGAATCGATGCACAGGAATGTTCGAAGTAAAGTAGAATTGTAACACAGTTTTAGAAAACTGTGGAATGTATTCCTGTATTCCAGAATCCAGATCCACACAAGTACGAAAATCTAAAAGATCCTTGATGAATAATTCACGGTAAATATTCCCTATTCGAAAAACGCTCCTAAATCCAGGTATATAAGGGGCAACACGGAAAGCTACACTTCGTAACAGCAATCACAACAATCAATAACAATCGAATTTATACAAAAATCCAGAAATCCAGGAAAATACGGGAATTACGATAAACGGGATAGAATCTCTGGATAGATACGAATAAACGGGAGTCAATAACGAAAACTAGGTCGATACACCTCCAGGTTAGCGACAGATAATAACAATCGAAATTTGCGAGAAAAATAATTGATTATTGGCGATAATAATATTTCATTTTATTTTGCTGTGTTAAAAATCACACGCTAATAGCCGATCCGAACGGCAGATAGGCCGCTGGACGACTGACTCATAAACATTAAAGACAAAATACGCGAATTAGACCAAACGTATTAAAACAAGAATATTCTGTATATATCGTCACCGTTCTCTCTTACTATACAAAAACCTTAGATCTTCTGTTTCAACAACGTGCCATTTGAAACCAATGTCTGTCTTTCAACGCAAGTTCGTCTGTCATTATACACAAATTTTTGTAATATAAAATTTATCATCCTCAGCTGTTATACTTTTTTTCTATAAAAACTAAATTCTGTAACCTTGACTGTTGTTTAGTAATAAACAATTTCTTTTATTTTCTTTAAAAACAAAAAGGATCCGGTATTGCATTCTTATCTATAATGAAATTCAAACACTAAAGGGGGTCACACACGCTCAAATTTTTATTTTTCAATTTTTGAAGCCAAATGTCCTAGAGTTACGGGAGTTGTCGCTATGGATCCGGGTACTCTAGACCTCGCTTTTACGACGGGAATTAGCATTCTATAATATATATATATATATATATATATATATGTATATATATATGTATATATATATATATATATATATATATATATATATATATATATACATATATATATAAACATTTTTAAAAATGGTGCCAAAGTGTTTAGGAGGTTATGAACGTCGAGAAATTTTGGTCCGACCCCTAGGTCCCGCCATCCGATCGATGCCAATAGTGTATGTTGCCATATGGCAAATACACTAATTAGCTTAAATATTAAACTCAACAAAAAAATCAACAATTTTCTCTTGTATTACAAAATTCTTAAATATTTTTTTTATAACCTTCTTTAATGCACCTATTATAAAGATAATAGTATCAATTTATTGTAACCTAATACTTAGCGGGAAGTTTTAGGATTGGCCCACAGATCAACCTGTTTCCACATTTTTTTTAATCATTTCATCCGACCTTTTTTTTAAATCTGAAATCAAAAAAAGGCCGGGTAAAAAAGGTTTTAAAAAGGCCGGGAAAAAAGTCGCTTTATACTGATTTTTGAGGGGGCCAGCGTTACGAACGCCAAACTAGTATCCAAGTTTAAAACTTACGGTGTGTGGAGGCAGGTGAAAGGGCTCCTGATCCTTGGTGATGATGGTGCAAGGAATCGGACGGCGATCGATGATGTGTAATCGCAGTCGTTGCCAACCTTTGAGTGCTTTGAAGGCTTTGTGATTGTTGAAGACGTCTCACCACATCCACTTCAGAATCGCTACTCGATTCTGGCGAGTCCAGTGAATACGCCTTGCCTGAAACACAAACGCATAGTGCGCGCGATGTATGGATCCGTCTTTAAATACACAACCTCCATTATTATCTAAAAAAAATGAGTTGATAGCACCCATACTGCCATCTATAAATTTTCAAAACCAAATGTTTCTTCAAAAGTTTATGTGTTAAGTTTTTGCGTCGATTTTGTTCGAACGCCACTTAATTTGCTTTAAAAGTTAAGATGGGAGGAAACACTTTAGACCAGAGACTCGACTTTTTTTAACCACCGCAGCCTTTGGAAGAAAATAAAATTCCAACGCGCCTCGTAGTCCATAATAGTTTTTTATGAAATATTAATATAATTTTGCATATTAACTGTACCTAATTTATCTGTTTATTTATTTATTAAAAATCATAAAGCTCCTATGGAAGGATTCATCGCTCACTGGTGGGTGGCAGCGCTCCCATATGGAATATATTTAGGCGCTCAATTTATAGTTGTTAAAAATAAATTTTAAAACATAAAAATAGTATGATATTAAAGTATTTAGAACGATATACGAAAATTGTGGCTCTACAAACGTGAAATCCTACTATCATGCGACCTCAGAAACGGTAAAAAATGCATCATCAATTCTATGCATGCCCGCGGTGTTGTGAGTTTTCTTTGTGAATTTATTATTTCAATGGTTGAGCAATTTGATTACTACATTAATCTCATAATTTTCTACACACTTTGAAACAAAAACATTAATTAATAATAATAATAATTATAATAATGCGTTTAACGTCCGTTTCTTGACTTTATGTCATAACAGACGCCATTCTCACCATTACTATTTTCCATTTACCACACTTCCCGTTATTTTTCTACATTTTTTAAAACTTCAACTTATGTAATAGCAATGGACGAATGAAGGACTTATAGGAAATTAGGATAAGGTAGGTAATTTTTGAACTAGGAGTTTGATAGGTAATCGGCCATGGCCTCAAATAAGGAACCATCTCGATATTTATCTGGAATTAATTGAGGGAAACCATGGAAAACCTCAATCAAGATGGCCGGTACAGGAATTACCGTTTCTCGGCGAAAGGCAGTAGGAAAAAGTCCCAGCCACATCTGCCCCCGCCGGGATTCGAACCCGGACCTCCCGAATGCGAGTCTAGTGCTGTCACCACTATTCTACCCAGCTCGGTTAAAAACATTAATTGTATATTTAATTTAACCGAAGTTTAAATTTAATCAATACACTGATAACAGCCTTTAATATTTGCACCAAAATACGATTTCACTGTAGTAAGTGAATTTTTTTTACAAACGCATGCGTTAGTCCGATTACGTTACATTATACAAAAAAAAGTTGATTATAACCCAACATGCCACCATCGGAACTCAATCTCAGTTTCGCGCCGGTTGTGTTATCAATTACGTATTAAGTCAGAACGATGTTTTATCGGTGCCCTTGTGACTTATTAATTTATATAGCATAATTCACATTTATCCGACACGTTTAAATTTCGTTTATGCCATATAAACACAAGGGCGCCAGATAAAAAATCGTTCCGGCATCCGGCTAGTGTGAATGGGCACTTATTTAACACTGTGAAATCGTATTGTGGTATAAAAATTGACTATGCTATCATTAATGTATTGCTTATACTGATCACAGTTAGAACATCTTATTTTTATATAAATATTGCCAAATTTCGTTGAAATTGATTAACAGATTTGACCGTAACCGCGAAACACAATCTCTCTCTTCGTTAGTAAAAAGTTATCTCTACATTTATCTGAAAATATTGACGGGACTAAGGATCAGGCCAACATAATCCTAAACATTAAACAAAATGAAATTACTTGCAATTACTGTTCAAATTAAATTGTTATTTATAAGACGTTTCGACCAACCATTTTGGTCCTTTTCAATTTTTTAAAAAATTGAAAAGGACCAAAATGGTTGGTCGAAACGTCTTATAAATAAAAAATTAATTTGAACAGTAATTGCAAGTAATTTCATTTTGTTTAATATTCTATTACTGTTGGTAGAGTCAATATTATTAATAATCCTAAACAATTTAGCACAATTTTCTAAAATACAAGTATTCATGATTCATTCTCCAGCTCTGATTTCACGTTTCCCAGATCTCCATGGTGGCGCGTTCGATTTGTAGCATCCCGGTGTCCCCAGAAGGACAATATAAACATCTGAAGTGCGAAAGCCCTATACAGTATACTCAATAGAAACAAATTCCAAAGAAGAAGAAAAAACAGGAAAATACACAAAGGAATCAAACTAAAAGGTAGAACGAAATAGTAGAATCGAAACGTTTGACTGCTTTGGGGAAAGACAGAGGAAAATGGAACCTTACGTTTTGTGTGTAATAAAAAAAAGCCAGCAGCTGACGCGAAATTCTACGCACGCAACACTCCGTGTGTGTATCTTTCAATGCGGACGAATTTAATTAAATATGTATACAGGATGTTCAGGAAACCTTCCTGGAAAAGTCGGGGAATTTTACTTACCAAAAGAAGTCAAAGAATTTTAGTGAAAAGCGATCAAGTTAATTTTGGTACCTATCGCCATACAAAATCTAATTAGCTGCATCGTTGGTAGGAAATTTGTCTGAATTTCTCTTAAAATACTCTTAGTACTCTTAGTATTTGTTGTTACAAAAGAAGTCAAAGAATTTTAGTGAAAAGCGATCAAGTTAATTTTGGTACCTTATATCGCCATACAAAATCTAATTAGCTGCATCGTTGGTAGGAAATTTGTCTGAATTTCTCTTAAAATACTCTTAGTACTCTTAGTATTTGTTGTTACTGTTTACATACATAAACTCCAAGGTTATTAAATACATAGGTGACCTCGTTCCTTTGGATAGTACTGCGGGCATGACGTCATCCAGAGGACTGTCAATTGATATTGCGTGATTTATAAAAATACTGAACGGTTTTCCAGATGATGTAATTCATTAACGACGTAATCTGTGTATCTTATGACCTTGATGACTACCAAGCTAGTAAATCACAGAGGTGACGCCATTCAGCGAACTGTCAATTGATATGGCGTGGTTGATAAAAATATAGAACGATCTTCCAACTGACGTCTTTCATTGCCGAGATGACCTATGTATCTAATAACCATGCGTACATTCAGAGGAAAAATTTAATAATTACCTATAAAACCGACAAAAGTCAGGGAATTTTGTTCTGGTCGTGTACTATCAAAATAACATAATATAACCCCAGTTAGCTGACGGTTTTAGAGATATTTAAACTTTTTTTTTTATTTTATAAACGCCAGCTATCTCTGGCCATTTATTAAAAATAAAACATAACTTGAGTAAAATTCTCAAAAATGATTCTCTGTTCGATTAAATTATTACAAAAAATAATGTAGGTATTTTTATAGACGTTCAGCAACTAACTGGATAAAATACAATTTTTACTGGTCGTGTTTTGTTATTTTGATAGCACATGGCTAGATAAGTATAGCTTTAGTCAGACCGATCACCAGTTGGTTCTAAAGAAGGTTTACTGAACACCCTGTACGTACTGAATTTATTGAATTGAAGAGGAATTCAGATTCGATATTTATCATTATTGCGAAATACGATCACAACAAACGGAAGAAAAATACCGTTTAAATTGATTTCTACGTATTATATCAATACTTACCTATAAATAAATTTGCAACGGAATTTCTGTCTGTAATTTCGATTTCTTTATTGACGTCTAAACGTATATATAAAAAATGCTATCTAACTGTTCATCAGCATTACTAAAAAAGAGACTGTGTATATTACACTGCCTACTCCAGAAGCGAAACTTCTAGTGGCGTCGACACAAAACACAAAAAACGAATTATCGCGACTACAACCCGTCACGAGAAAGTCTGCCCCTGCGAGAAACAGCTATAAAAACGATGTTTTGTTTATTAATATAAATAAAGATAATATTAAATAAGATAATATTAATTAAAAAAATGAAAAATATATAATATTTAGAACAGTTGACCAAAAATAAAAACAAAATAACGGAGCCAGACGCCGGAATCGAGTCTGCGGCCTTTTGTGTACGAGGCAGCCGCTATACTTTTCAGCTACCATAACCTATTAGTCCAAGAGCTGATGACATCCGTTTCATGAAATGTTTGATTCAGGTAGAAATTTTATACAATAGTATATATATAGGTAAGATGTATAGATAAATGAGTGTTTGCCTGTCCTACCTGGGTACACCAGGTACTGCGCATACAGAAAAGGTTTACAAAAATATGTGCCAAAAAAAGTGTTTGAAAAGCCACCAAGTACTATTCGAAAGCTAAGGTGATTTAAAAAAAATAAATAAATGAGGCAGACACTTTTGGAGGGGTTAACATTAAACCAAAATACCCCAAAGTTGAATTTGCAAAAATGGAAAAATAAGTGATTGATTCACGCTGAAATTTTTATAGCAACTTCATTAGATATATTTAAAAATATTTGCAAAAAGTCAGACACTTTTTCCGGGGTTTAAGACTATTTTTGGGAACTTATTTATGGGTACTTATGCACAATTTAAAACACTTTCTCAAAAATAGTCTTAAACCCTGGAAAAAGTGTCTGGATTTTTGCAAATATTTTTAAACATATCTAATAAAGTCGCTATAAAAATTTCAACATGAATCACTTATTTTTTCATTTTTTAAAATTCAATTTTGCGGTATCATACATCTTACCTATATATACGAGTACTATTGTATAAAATTACTACCTGAATGAAACACTTCATGAAACGGATGACATCAGCTCTTGAGCTACTATAGCTGTACAGGCAGTTATTGAGAGATGATGTTTACCCAACGTATGATGTCTGGACTGAAGTGCTGATTGGTGTGGCGCTATCGGTTCATCGCAACACGGAAAGCCGCCAACGGCGCTGAAACACCACTTCTTGTTGAGGTAGAGGAAGAACACGAGCAGCAACACGACAAACCCGGCGACGGCTCCCAGGAACGCCGTCGCTTCGGCCGGGACTGCAATCAACATCATTCAATATTCAGTACTTATAAAAAATTACTCTGAATTCAATAATCGCGAGCACATGTCTGTATCTTTTTATGTTTAGAATCTTGAGATCGCAACGAAAATGTTTGTGAGTGATGTTAAGCTGTTCAATGTTCCCCCTTTTCTAACATGTATAGCTCTCTCTTACGAGCAAGTTGGATCTGTGTGTGCATGCAAAATGCACTTACTCACGTTTCGGAAATCTCTAATTTCTATAAAAAATCTTATTCAGTCTTTGTTGGTAGTGCTTACAAAATAAACTAGAAATATGTACCATGTACCAAGTTTGAAAAGAAAAAACTTCTAAATGTTCATTTGCCTTCCCGTAATTCGGAATTCATGACGTGCTGTAAAGAAATATTGAGGAATATCATGTTTTTCGATTCAGTTTTTAGAACAAAAATATGTGTTTTTTGAAATAAGCAGCAAGTCAAATTTTGTGAAGTTTAATGCTTAATCACAGCTGATAAAACCAGTAATAAAATATATTTTGCGACTACAGTACGAAATTTCCCGAAACATATTTCACGATCTGATCATCCAAACGCATATAACATTTCTGTGCGTTCTAGGTATATAAATACGTTTTTGATTGAATTTATTTAGACTAACTTTTATTGAATACATGCTTATGACCTCTGTTGTCAAGCATCAATAATGCACAATATCTATCAATGTTAATAATACGATAAAAAATGTATAGACAGTGTAATTTGTGGAAATAAAAAAATATATTATTATTATTGAATGAATGGAATTTATTTTTTTCAAAGTATAACATCGGAATATTCATATCTGAAAAAAAAATAGTTATAGGGACATCTAAATCTAAATGGGTCCTCGTACTAGATGTACTTTCACAAAAAAGCGTTTAATTAGGAAGTTTTCACTATTAGTCATTATAAATATAAAACTTGTGCCGCATGACGTCACCCGCACTAAGAACGGCATATCGTGGAGGATTGTCAATTTTAAAGTTTGGAATAGCATAACTTGTTATTTTAATGTGTAGGGTAACTACGTATAATAAATTGTATAGATCAATATAGCTATTATTTAAATCTTTTTGAGTATATTTTTTTACAAAATGGAGATATGAAGTTCTAACTGAAGATACAAGGAAACTATACCAAAAATAAACACACTGTTTTGTTTTCTATAGTCGTAGATAGGTAGTAACGACGGACTTTGTGAATTGAAAGCAGAGCAAGGCAATGCTGAGAACTCAGTGCTTGTAGTAGTGCTTTAAAGCACTTGCATAAAGACTTGATACTTATTAAGCACGTAAGCATTATAAATTGCTTAATAAGCATTCAACAAGCTTATTGAGCATTAGGAATGCTTAATGACCATTCAAAATACTTAATAAGCACTTTCAAAGTTTAATAAAACATATATGTTGTCTATTTTTTATAATTCTTCTTTCGTTTGATATTAGAGATCAATTTTTTGTTTAAGCCAAAATTCCCCGTCAATTAGAAATATTGTTCATGTTCAAAATTTATATCATAACTTAATGTTGGAGGTTAAGGCTGCCGGAACGCTCTGAATTTAAGCCAAAAATTGGGCTTCGGCTGATAGCTGATTGTAGACTTATTCGTCAACATTTTGCAACAATTATTTCTCTATATAAAGAAGATAAATGACAAATCTAGCTCTCTAATGGACTACTTTTGTAAGTTATGTACGATTTACTAGAAAAAAGTTGGCATTAATTGTGCCAAAAAACACACGTTTTCAATCTCACACTACGACCTTACATTCGTACTTATTTCACAAAATTGTTCCATCACAAACCTAAAGTGACTTTTCCTTTTTCGGAAAAGTTTTTTAAATCTTCAAAATATTTCCAAAATTTAGAGTAATCAACTGACAGCGGCGCCTCGTATAGTGTGGCTTAAATTCAGGGCGTTCCGATAGCCTCAAGATTTAAGAACTTACTTTAAAACGCCTAATGCTTGATGCTTTAAAGCACTTTAGTAAATACTCAATGCTTTTAAGAATTTTTCAAAATGTAAGTGCTTGTCTCTTATTGCTTTAAGCACTTAGTAAGTTTTCGATGCTTGAAGCACTTAGGTTCGGTGCTTTGCCCAGCTCTGGTTGAAAGTGACGTAATAATTTCCATTTGTCTATAAAATGAGCACGTTGATTAAATTTCGTTGACTGATAAAACACCTACGAAAGTTTCAATTTATTGGTGCCATATTGTTTCATAATAGTGACTCAACAAACAAACAAAAAATAAACAAGCATATCAGAGAATAGAACTGTCTATTTGTCAATGACGTAAGCATTGCATGACAACGTATTGTTGTATCTGCTTTTGTACTAATAAATATGTAATTGTTGTTTGTTCGCACTATTAAGTCACTCATGCAAACACATAAAAATGTCACTGAAACTATGTTAGGAAACTTTCTTTCCTGAAATACGGAAATAAATTGCGGATTTCACTCAAGAGTATATCCGTCTAACTTAATTGTTATTGGATTAATTTTTATCAAGGAAACTTGCTCACTTTCTGGTACGTAAATTTACTTTGAAGGACGATACTTTTTTTCTACTGAGAAATTAAAAATAATTTTTGGCACACTTTTAATTTAGTTTACAAGTTCTGATATTTGTTTAAAATGTAAGAAGTGAATATGTTTAAAATAAGAAAAGTAAATAGATAAAAAACTATTGATGCTAGTAAGTTGTAAAAACAAATAAAATGACAGTTTTGCATTATTATTTTCTTATGTTAGTCACACCTAACACCTTCATTTTCTTTTAAGTTAGTTAAATTTACCCAGTCGTTTTATTGAAAATCTTTTTGAACGTGATTTATGTCCAAAAATACCTGGAAATTTGTAATGAACTGAAGTTTCTGGAGTCTACCCTAAGTTTATAGAACTAGAGTACTTTTTTGTAGCTTAGATTGATTCATTTTTCGTTTTATTTTACGCTTTCGGTTACAATTTTGTTGCCCTCTTTTCTTAACAAAAGTCAAGAGATCTAGGATATAAAGCGCATTCTTAAAATTGCAGCCAACTATTTAATATTAAATTTCTTCTATTTTGCATGCCTGGTGTTTGAAACTGTGATTCCGATTTTTTGAAAGATGGACGGTTGTTTAATTTGTGAAGAAATTTTTTTTCTAAATTTTAAAAGGAATTTGAAGGCTATAGAAGTTTAAGTTAGTTTTAATGCTCGATTGAAACATTGTAGTCCTTTATTTTATTGTTAAGTCAATAAAATTTACATATAAATGTCGAAATAAAATAATGATTTAAACGTAGGAAAATAATCGCTAATAAATTCGAATACTTTTCTAATCTTTTTGGAGAATCAAAATAAGATCTTAACCACAAACTTTCTTTACTTTTAAATTTACAAAAAAATCCCTCGAATAAAAAAAATCGAAATCCAACTTCACGACTGTTATAATTTTGGTTTTAAAAAGCTGTGTGTTTTGAATGGGAAAAGTGCATTTTCATATTCCTATAATAACGCCATTTTAAGAATATTAACTTTGAAGGCCATGTCATTGACAAGTCAAGGACACATGCGTACTATCCTGTTACTAGACATGCGGAAAATACATAATAAACCTACATAGATATTTAAAAATGTCGCATTATCATAATACGAGGTGAGACATAAAAGTTATGAGCAGTAATAGTGAGCCTTTTTTCAGTGTGGGACCATTCAAGTATTACGCAACGCACTTAGGGAAGAGGGAGGATCTGGCAAAACGTTACAGCGCGTTACAAGGGGAGAGAGAGGTTCAATTAAAGTGTTACGTAAGATATTTCTGTTAAATAAAACAATAAATATTGACAGAAAATGATCTTTTTTACTTTTTTTCAAAAAGATCATTAGGGTGTTACGTAAAGTTTGAGGGGGGGGCTCAAGCAAAACGTTACGGTGCCTAACATGGGGAGGTGGGGGGTCAAAAATCCTCGAAAATTTCGTTACGTAATACTTGAACGGCCTGTGTAAAAAGTGTCCTCCGTTAAGAATGAACGTGTGGTCAATCTCTATCTCTTTAGGACTAGTAGAAACAAATTTGGCCACAAGCATACTCTATTCCTCACTCATGTGTGGTCAATCTTTATCTCTCTTAGACTACTAGAAACAAATTAGGTTACGTGCATACTCTATCCTTCTCACTTATATGTAGCCATTCTCTCTCTCTCTAAGACTAGTAGAAACAAATTAGGCCCCACGCATACTCTGTCCTTCTCAATCAGTGAACCGAAAAACAAATACAACGTTATATGATGAAGGCGTGTCCCGTAGTGCAAGTCAATGATTACCAGCTTGTCAGATAAGGATAGAGACTGATCACATGTATGCTCTATCTCTTTCACTATATGTGATCACTTTCAATACAACTGTGAAGACACAGATGGCTCAGTCCAGAGCCGTATTTAGTGTTTCCAGGTGGCAAGCTTATTTAGATACAGAGAT
Source organism: Venustoraphidia nigricollis (assembly GCA_034508555.1). Taxonomy (NCBI): domain Eukaryota; kingdom Metazoa; phylum Arthropoda; class Insecta; order Raphidioptera; family Raphidiidae; genus Venustoraphidia; species Venustoraphidia nigricollis. The sequence continues at coordinate 4,643,136 of JAVRKA010000023.1, read as the reverse complement.
GAACTCGTTCCAGCGGACTGTCAGTTGATATTATGTGGTTGATAAAAATATTAAACGGTCTTCGAACTGACGTCATTAATGAACAAGGTCACCTCTGTATCTAATAACCTGGGCCAAGTGAGAGTAAAAAATTTATCTCATTATTTTTATGTCACATCTCGTAGTATTATATTATTATCGTATATTGTGTAACTAATATCTCACTCGTTCATTTTTAATATTCGTTTTTGTGTTTTACTCGTGTAAAAACGATTTACAACAGCAAATAAGACTACGCTACCACAAAGTCGACCATTAGTTTACTAGAATCTAGATCATATAGTTCACTAGATCATATTAGTTCACTAGATCATATTCGTTCACTAGATCATATATTATATTTTACATTTTGATAAGTTCAAAACTGTAATAACATAGTTCAAGAACTGGAACAATATTTATTAAATTTTTTATTAGCCAACGAAGTGCCTTCTTATTTATTTTGCATCGAACGTTTGTAATTCTATGATTTTTGTTAATTTTTTAGATCCTGAAATTTCAATAATAATAGTATTGAAACGTTCGTCATTAAAGAATTTACTTTAATTTCGTTCTCGTATAAAATAAAGGAACGTTATTTCGAGCATGCAATAATTTTAAATAAATAAGTTAATAGTTCAATTTTCATAAACGTAGATTATTTTTACGTCCGCAATCATTGTTTAGTCATTGTAGAAATCAGTATGCAACCATTATGGCGGCATACTGATTGCATCGGTTGATAAATCCCCGAAGTAATCTACTCTTATAAAAACATAACAACTTTTTAATTTGGTAAACTTTTCAGACTTTTTTAATTCGTATTTTTGAAGTGTGTGGTCTAACAAAAATGAATGAGTGAGATTATGTGCTATGAATTGTCCGTCCACATAAATTGACTTTCTTTTACGTCACTTTATAAAAAATTCAGTACAGAATGGAATAATTAATTCTCATTGTCTGATAATAGAACACTATCATTGATTCACTTACTTTGTAAACAGAAATGGAATTAGGTTGGTAACCATACCGGTTTATTATTTTTGTTAAAAAATTGATTACTCCCTTGGATTTTGAAGTTTTAAAGTGAGATTATAATTAGTTTGTATAGCAGTTTTAAGAGCATCTAATAATAACAGCTGGTAGCTCAGATCGTTGAAAATGTCAAACCCAGGTTCAAATCTACAAATATGCAATTATTTTTTTTATAGAAATATTTTGGGTAACGACATATAATTATTAATGCATATTACTATAAAAACTAAGCAAGTGCGAGTCGGACTTATTAAAAAATGTTGTTCGATATCGCTAAGGTAAATGTCAATATTTATAAAAACAACCTAAAATTGGCAGTTTTAACGACCTTTCACATCATTATATGTCGTCCAAAAATAAAATAAAAATACAGTCATGTTCCACTTAACGAGCTCTAAACAACTGAACATACCTAGGTAGAAAAAACATTTTGCAAAGTCCCTTTTATATGTACGGAACCCCACTTAGAATGAATTTCTTCGTTAAATAAAAGACTGCTTTATAAGATGTTTTAATTTCTACAAGCTGCAGAACGTTTGCTATTTAATTGTTAAACATTCATTGTTACAATGCTAAATCAGAAAAAAATATTTTTATCCACCAACACCGTCTGGACTCAAACCAGAATCTTTCCACTTTCGCGGCGGAATGAGTTACCAGTTACTCTACGGTGCGATATCTAAACAATCAATTCTTCATAATAAAGCAATTGTAACATAAAATCCACTACCTACATGCGAGACACACCTAACCTGTTTTTATCCCACATCTGTTTACAAATTTCGTGAATTAACTGTTCTCATAAATCGTTATTTATCGTAAAGATATAATTGATACATAATAATTAGCAATTATGTAGACAAACAACTTTCACATTCGATGAATATTTCTACTTTTTTATTTGACAAAAAGGAAATTGGTCTTTGTTTTTCATTAATTAGAAAAAAGCAAATACGATTGTTTATTTTTTATTTCGCGATAGAAAAAACAAAAAAAAATGTTTTTTTCAAAAAAAAGTAAGAACGATGCTCGTTCCGAACATATTTTTAAACAACAAATTAACACAACTTTATTAGTGCAGTTATGAATAAATATTTTATCCTGCCCTAGCACTGGCATCGCCATCTTGAACAGAAACTATATAATGATACTATTAATAAATTATTGCATTTAAGTTATAATTGCACTATTTGCAAATAAATAAATCATGTTTGAATTTGGCGCCAGAAATAAAAAAGTAGGTTCATACATCATCAATTGCGAAATGAAATGTTAAGAAGAAAGTACATTGTACCTGAGTCAGCTGTCGTATAAAACAAAGCAAAATATTGTTGCATTTCTAGAGCTCTAGCTAGGTAAACTATTGTATGTGGTTGAAAAACTTTTCAATTACTTCTAGATAGGCATATTTTTTATTACCTACCTAAGTACAAAACTGACAGGTACATTGTACCTTGTGTAAAATCCTTACTAAATTACGAGACCTGTCACAAAAACAAAACAATCAATTAAATCGTTTTTATTACCAAATAACTAATTCATTCCTTGCTAGCGTGTTATTAAAAAAATGAAATCCAATTTTAATCCACTTGATCCTGAAACTTTGCACACATATGTGCGTCGCTCAGATGACACAGTTTTATAACAATTTAGCCATATTCTTCATCATCGAAGTTTCCAAAACTGCCCCGTCACTTCCACCATAAATGTCTCGTTTCTCACACCATACGAAATACATTGTCTCCGAAAAAAAAAATATTTTTATATATTTTAACTAATGATGTAAAACCGGTTATTTATGACAGTAATCATTTTAACCGAATAATTTATTATTTAGTTAACCGGCTATCTATAAAACAAAATGGGAGCTTTTGGTTTCTATTTCTCAGAACAACAAAAAGCAAAACGATAGAACATTCAACAGTAGAAAGAAAGAATTAATTAAATAGTGTATTATATTTATGTAGACATTGGTAATAAAATTAGAATTAAAATTTCGACGGAATGTTTTCAGTCATGCGTAAAACTTTCTGCGCACCCCTGCATATAAATAGTAAATAGCCGCGGCTATTTATAATAAATTACCACAGACATTTAACCGGTTAATAAATCGCTAATTTATTATTTTACAGCACTAAACTTAACCAAAAGTCGACAAACAAATAATTGTTAGAGATATTTAGTGTAATATAAAAAAAATAATAGAAAACGGGATCACGGGTAATTGGAATAATGAAAATAAATCAATTTAAACACTCATTGATTGCAACGTTTCGTCTTTTTTATTAAGACTTTTTCAAGCTCTAAAAATTTTACAACAATTAACATTCATGTAATAAAAATATTAAACATTATGGATTAAATAATTTACTAAAAAGAAACAATAGTGTGACTAACCTCAATATGCTTAAACTATAGTTAAACTATGATATAATATACAATTTGGCATTACAAAAACAATTATTAAAAATTGAAAAATTGTAGAAAATAGTATGTTTTTGTAATGCCAAATTGTATATTATATAATAGTTTACCTATAGTTTAAGCAAATTTAGGTTAGTCACACTATTATTTCTTTTTAGTGAATTATTTAATTCATAATGTTTAATATTTTTATTATATGAATGTTATTGTTGTAAAATTTTTAGAGCTTGAAAAAGTCTTAATAAAAAAGACGAAACGTTGCAATCAATGAGTGTTTAAATTGATTTATTTTCATTATTCCAATTACCCGTGATCCTGTTTTCTATTATAACATATATCTGGAATTGAACTTTGAAGATGAATAAAAAAAAAGTTTTCTGTAAACATAATTTGTAATTCTGAACGCTTATTTAGATCTTTTAGGATTCATCCTATCTATCGTAAATACGCTCATGACCTTAGTTGTCGAGAATTCCTGATCTATCAAATACATTGTCTATTAATGTTGACGACTGTCAGATAAGCATGGTGCAGGTGTTTAGTTCACAGCAACGCCGTGACGTCGCGACGAGCGCTGCTGTACCGATTTCGTTCGTGTGTAGAGGGGTTGCGGCGACGTGGCAGAGGAAGCTCGGTGCCGGCGTCGGGAGAGACTCACTCTGCGTGGGCGGGGGTGACCGCGTGGCTAGCACATTGGCACAACACCATACAACAATCCAGCAAGTGGCTGGTGAATGGACCCGTCGTTCTTTCAACCTAGCTACATCCGTTCGGCGTCTGGTTAAAGCGCCACGGAGTGCGCCGGCCAAGTTCTCGCAAAGCACTGTGCGCTATATTTATCCTAACTATTTCGAGTCATTTGCGACTCTTCTCTATTTCCAAAGCTATAGTTATGTCACCGTACTAAATTTTTCAGGGAGGTTTAAGGTTACCATAAGAAGCAGTATGCCAAATGTCGTAAGTCTAAGAGAAGAATTATTCTCAAGATACGATTGTATAAAAAAACAAAATCTTTGGCATTCATTGACTGATATATTATTATAAGTCACAGATCACAATTATATCGTTAGGTGGTTGAAAAGCGGAAAATGTTAATTTTTTTATTGGTATTGTTGTGTATTCGCCTTTTCTTTCAGAATAATAAATATTATGTATTGAACTAACTATTATGCTATTAATATTGTAAAGGTCTTTTTGATAGAAATTTTTATTACAAGTAAAAATTAAGAAATTCTTATTCAGTTCAATTTTTTGTATTTATCAAATAAATAAAACGGCTGCGAGCTAAAGTATAATTTAAAATATTTTTTGTAACAAAAATGTATTTATTTTCTTTAAATATTTTCTACGAATAAGATCTGTTTAGTTTCGACAATTTTCATTATTAATTTATTTACAAACTACGTATAAAACAACAGTAATATTAACAATACCTATATCATATTAGTCAATTTTTCATACTTTATAGTTCGTAAGACTTTCATATATACATAAGCAGTATAGTAGATAATATTTGCTATAATTGTTTAGAAATATTAATTGTTACAATGATATATTAGAAAAAAAATGTAATATAGCATTTTAACAATGTGGGTATCGGCTAGCTATAAATAAATGTCTCTTGTAATGCGAAATGAAAACTTGGCACCTTCTTATATCTTACATTTTTTTTCGGCAAAGCCAGCAAACCCACTGTTCTTTATATCGAACTTGGCCCTTTTTTCACATTTATGTTTGGTGGGATATATATGTCTCGAACCAAAATAAGGTTAAGCATATCGAACCAGACAAACTCAAATAAAGTCAGAACTGGGACATAATTAGGGATGTGTGAATGCTCGAAAAAATTATTGGTCGAGTAATTCCTGGTGCCCTCTCGTCCTCCCGAAAAAAGGCTGTACGAAAGGAAATTTGCGCTGAAGTTATAGAATTAATTTGAGACCATTGACTTTTCGTAATCGAACACAATTTTGTTGTTGGCAAATATTGCAGAGTAGCTTTTGGCGCTCTCCTAGAGCGGACGCCCGGGACGTATATCCTTTTCGCCTGATCTTTCGCACGATCCAGCGTCGAGAGGATCATTCTCGTGTTGTATTACTAGACGAGAAACTTTACAGCCAGTAGGTATTTTCTTCGGGGTTTCTTTTTAAGCTCAATAGCGACGACATCTTGACAATTTCTCGATTGTCAAGATGATAAAAATTATACTTAAATCTCGGCAATCGTTTCTTTTTTCTCATGCAATAATTTCTCGCGACAGAATATTTTAGAGACAATTTCTCGCGTCAAAATTTGTTATGGTTATAATTTCTGACAGTTATAATTACTCACAATTATAATTTTTCACATTTATAATTTCTCATGGTAACAATTTTTTTCCGGGGTCCAGAAGCGAAGCCCCGGTGGGAGTTGAGGGGTTATTATATGTATTTATTTACTAAATCAAAAAGGAAAGCAAGCATTATACGATAAAAGGTAAATATCAGTATTAAATTAATTAATTAATTAATGAGATTTATTATTTTTCGTATAATGCTTGCTTTCCTTTTTGAAATAGTACAGTAAATAAATACATATACGGTCTAATAACCCCCCTAATATGTGAGCCTGTGTGTGAGAAATTAATGTTTCATGAAATTTTTGTTGTGAGAAATTTTTGGTCTGAGAAATTTTTACCATGAGAAATTTTTGCGATAAATAATAAACGATAAATAATAAACGATAAATTATTACTGAGAAATAAAGACTGGGTTTAAATCTCGTGTCGATATTTTTCGTCTCAATGATAATGCACTTTGACATCGGAATTTCCGAAACTATCTCGTCAAAAATGTTCTGTTTCTTTCGTCATGCAAAATATAAAATTATCATGTCCGAAAAGAAGCTTATTTAAAAAAACGTTATTTATTTATTTTAATAATCATAAATCAAGTTTCGCCTTCCATATAACAGATAAAGAACATTCGTATGATTGCAATATTTTTTTCAAAATTTTACATAAATCACAAAAAGGGTTAATTTTAAACGAGCTAGAAAAATTTGGAATAGTTAAAAATAATATATGTTTAAATACAGAAAAGAATTTGAATCTTATCTTTAACAAAGCAGAAAATAATGCCTTATATAAACATATTATAAATTATTATCACTTATGTCATTGATTGTTTGACTTTCCGTAACCTTGGATAAATTATCAGCCATTGTGACATTTCAATTTTTAAATATTAAAAGTTTAATTTAAGTTGTTAATATATTATGTATTATCTGATGATGACTATCGTCGAAAGCGCTCATAAATAAATTTTATTATACAAATTTGTTTTGGAATTGTTTTTCTATAATAAAAGTATAACTTATACTATTTATTTCTATTGTTTCATGTCAATAATTAGTATACATTTTGGAACACGGAGTACACATATCCACTTATAACTTATAAGTTGTGCGCGTGCGATGTTCTGCGTCATTGGATCCTTACATCGTCCTTGCAAGGACATACATAGATATACATTCCTGTAGTCTAACAAACTTCTTTCATGAAGATAAGTATATCCGTGTGTGTGTGTGCTTGTGTGTGTGTTTACGTCACGCTGTATATAAATAACACTCATCTTGTTACAAAAGGCATTTCGACTCGTAACCTGGTTACAGTTGGTTTTTATCAACGATCTCAAACTAATGATATCATTTGTTTCGTCCATTTAAAATGAATTGATCAATTCCTATTCTTTAGTGATCATACGTCACAGCTGTGTAACCTTGAAATATCATTTTATAACAGAACGCAAGATTATTAGACACAGACGTAGTCTCGTTTTCTTGGATAGTAGTGAGGGAATCACGTCATCCAGTGGACTGTCAATTGGTATTGCGTGGTTAATAAAAATATGAACGGTCTCCTAGTTTATGACATTCATTAACGAGATAACCTGTGTATTTCTAATGACCTTGACCAAAACACAGTTGACAAAGTGGGATGTCGCCATTTTCGTGACTATCAATTTAGACTTATAATATATCGATCTGAAAAGTGGTGAAAGTATCAATTTTAATTATTATTGATTAAATTCAATTTTTCGAGAATAAAAATGCGATGAAGAAGAACAATTACAAATTCAAAAATATTGATATTTGATAGATAAATAAATAAACTACGCGTGCGGTGACGCAAGTAACAACTAGTAATAAATATTGTATTTGCTATTCGTTCGCATGGTTATATAATATTGTAGTTTTACATGTAAAAACTAGCCAAAGCATACTTGTCAGCCGTACGTAACTAATTTCATTTTAGCACCTTCTAAGCAAAAGTACAACTTACTGGTTTTTTACAAGCTTTTATTTATGTTAGTATGTTTCTTCCTAATCTTGCGCTCGATTTTCGACCACCTTTCGATATCCGAGCATGCCAAAATTTTGCACAATCCTTTGGTTTAGGATGCAATAAAACATGGTATATTGAATATTATGCTAGATCTAATATGGCCGCCACCAGAAAATGGCGGCTTACCATTTTCATTACAACCCCCTCCGCATGGGTGTCAAATGACAGGACAGGTAGAATACAATGAGCAGTGTGATTTCCAATATGGCGATCAAAATAAAACGGCAGATTTTCTTTTTCTTTAAAACCCCCTCGATATTGGCATACAGTGAACGGATGTGAATAGTAGAATACAGTAAGCTGTGTGACGTCATTTTATATTCAATATGGCGGCCAAAAAAAATTTTTACTAATATTTCTTATATTTTCAAAATATTTTCGACACTATAAAGTTTGGAAAAAATCTTTTTTAGAAAAAGAAATACATACAACAATAAACCGTTATGACAAGTATACGGTTATACAATAGAAAAAGAACGTTATAGCATATATCGCTTCTGTGCATGTGCCGATTTTCCTCAAAAACAATAAAGTTCTGCATATTTTCATATCAAACATCCTCCCAAAATTTGGTTTCAACCCGCTCATCCATTTGACCTGTATCGTGTTCACAAACGAACGCAGTTTTCCAAATATATATTTTTTGTATTCAGAGGTCCCTAAGAATTTTGACTGAATTAGTGCCATTTCTCACTTGTGAAGTTGAAATGGTAATACAATTCGTCAGCAGGATTTCGTCCTGCGTCTGACGGTTTTTGTCTTCAACGAACAGGTTTCCCCTGTTCAATTCAATCGGCGCACATATAGAGCGATGCATTAACATATCAAACGCAATTAATAATGAGTAATGCGGCTGTGTGCGGTGACATGTTTGTGTGTCGGTAACCATGGTAACGGACCTGTTTCAATTTTCCGATGTCCCGACCGACGTCAACGCAATCTTGTCGAGTGGAAGCGGCGACCTCATTTGAGAGAGCGCCGTGTTCAAACGCTTGTCGATGACTATATGAATGAGACTACGGCAATTCAAATAAAACTGTCTGTCTGTCTGTTAACCACCGCTGCCTGAATGAATTGCAGGTCTTGATAGTCCCAGAGCCGGCCGTCGTACCATAATGCACAAACAAATTTGTGACTGGGAGTTGTAGTCCAAGTGGCGACCGTAAAAAAATAGTTCCGATTTTATAGAGGACTAGCGGTTTTTCCGCGAATTCATCTGCGTGGTATAGATAATGTATTGCACACAATTAACTTCTCCTACCCCGTTCTGGTAGTGTGTTCAATAGACCGTCGAACATGTGTTTCTTTATTTTCTAAGAAGAGTATTTTTTCCGAGTTTTCACTTTTACCTTAAGCAATTTCAAAGATATAGAATACCTTTTATAAAGGTTTCCATTCACTCTTTTCACTCCCTTAGGGGTTGAAATTTTTGGAAAAAATGTAGCCTAAATCACTCTTTTAAAGCGCTTTACTTGTCAGTGAAGTCCCATCACAATCGGCTCAGCTGTTTTGAAAATTAGCCCGGACAGACGCTTCAGTTTCATTTATTTTATGTATAGAATCAAATTTTCAGAAAAGATAGAACATATAGTGACTTCAATCACTTGCCTAGGTAGCCCTGCGAGAATCTAATCCGACAGCGCAGAAACAAGACTTCCGGTATTCATTTTGATGTAGTAACTAGTCCCATAGAGTTACAGCTTTTAATTTTTATTAATTTGCTGATCGTTTAAAGCTTTTTAGGAATATTGTATATGAATTCCATCTTAAATAATGGTCAAACATAATGGCATGTCAGCCTTTTCAAATTATTACATCGGAAAAACGGAGTAAAAAATAGATTAATTTTCTTATGCATCTGAAAAAACAAAAGTAGTCCAACTTTACCCTACATCGAGTTTAAATGGACACATATTTCTTCTTAACACGGTGAAAATTCACTCACATTTTTTATCTAAATTAGCATATTCTTTCTATAAGATAAAGTGGGTGGCTAAGAAGAGCCATGATATTACAATAATTTATACAAAATTTAATGGAAATAAATTTGTGATTCAAATTGCTTCCGTTTTTATTACAAAAATGATTGAAATGCAAAACCGTTTATTGTTATGAATTAATTTTATTTTTAATAATAATACAGTGATTTACTTTTTTTATTTATTACGGATGCAATGGAAATATGATAAACCTAAAAATTCGATAGTTTTAAAAAAAATATGTCAATTTTATTCTCTATATAAATTAATTGTCCACATTATAAAAAGTATGTCATATTAATTTATAGAAATTTAGAAATTTGAAAGTTTGAATTTAGGTATTAAGGAACAAAATTAGTAAGAAATATTAAAGTGTAACATATTTTCGAACACGCACCTTCTAAACTAAAAGAGATAGGGAATCAGCTTGTCTTTTTGTATAAGTATGGTAAATTTGAAAAAAGATTAAAAAAAAAAAATTCAGCGGTTTTTTTTAGGAACGAAAAATTCGGTTTATTTACTATTTTTTTTTGTAATAGCACAGAATAGTTAGCTATTGATAATTTAAAGTAGATAACATAAATATTGATCTGTTTTGTATAAAATATGATTGTGAAACGTGGTGGAAGCAAAGTGTCGTTCATTATTTTTATACCTACACATATATTTTCTCTTATAACACTGCGCTGATTATGCATAAATTACAATAGTTTATAGGTGATCTATCAAAATAAAAGACAAAAAATACGAAGTTGATATTCATTCAGCATTCAAATAAGTTTTTCTGCGCATAAAAAATGGTGGAGGCGCAGTGTCGTTTATTAGAAAACGTTGATCAAACATGATTTTTAATATACTGCATTTTCTTCCAATTTTGTTGCACTATTTTACATTTTCAGACTACAACTTAGTGTAACGGTTAGCGTGTTAGCCATTGGATCAAACTGTTGTGGGTTCGAATCCCACCTCTGCTCTTGAATGTTTTGTAATGTTCTTTTAATTTAATTTGATGACGCTATTCACCTTAGTTGTCGCGAGTCTATAGTCTGCAATCAATCAATTTACACAGTTTGATTTGGTTTATAGATACATTATCCATCACCCGCGGCTTCACTCGCGTTTGTAATTTTGAGTGTGGAGCCAACACACTTGATAAAATAATATTCGATGATGAATCGTAACCTGATAGCATTCGCCATTCGAAAAAGCTTTTTTAGCAGTATAAGAAGTCTTTTGTTGTCAAAAGATGTGTTTCGTCTAGATTTTCAATAACATTACTTTGTAGAGCTTGGTCATGAGTTCAATGCCCTGACAGGACACCGACGCATTGTCGCGTCGGTTATATGTAGCTGCCAACACACGCCCACACACATGCACACAAACAAATGAAGGCACTTCCATATTATATAAGGTACTGTAACTCGAGCATACGTTTTGTCGCGTATTTTCTTTATTCTGAAGTCTCAAACGTGAAAACATTCGCATGGAGTGGAGCCTCCCGGTAAATCCTCAAGAGATGTGTAAACATTCAGGTTCGAATACGATGACAACTATATATAACCTCAAAAAAAATTCACGGTTGACCACAAGTGGGTGTCTTGAATGCGAATTTCACAGGGTCACTTTAGCAGAAATACGTGTCTTGAAAACCCAGAAATTAGCGAAAAATTCGTTATAGTTAACGTAATATTTTTTTAAACAAAACGAAACCACTTGCGATTACTGTTCAAAACATTTTTTTATTTACAAAACGTTTCGACCAAATTTTGGTCCTTTTCAATTTATTAAAATATAAAATAAATTATAATTGTTTATAAACAATTCTATTAATTTCTTAGATATGTCGTTATATTTACAGTCTGATGGTAGTATTATTACCAATTGGTATCATAAACCCACACATTCTAGCAATTATTAAAATTATTTATCGCACAATCCAAAAGCACAAAAAATTGGAGTAATTTATGGTTTAGTAGACAAAGCAATTAAATTATCAGATAAACAGTTTTATGAATATAATTTACAATATATTTATGCAGCACTACATGCAAATAATTATCCTTTGCCTTTTATTAATACTCATATAAATACAAGGCTTAAAAAGTTACAATATTCTAGTACTAATGTTCCAATTTCTGACAAAATTTCTATTTCAAATAATATTGATTTTATTGTTTTACCATTTATAAAACACCTTGAACATAAGTTTAAATCAACAATAAAAAAATATAATATTAATTTAATATTTAGATCATATAATAAATTAAAATTACTTAATATTTTGGGCAAAAATAAATTAGAAAATTTCGATAATTCAAATATTGTATATAAAATTCCTTGTAAAGATTGCAAAAAAGTTTATGTAGGTCAATCAGGAAGAACACTTAGTACTAGAATAAAGGAACATAATATTAATGATGTTAATAAAGACAAGGTGACATCTGCTTTATATTCACACACTGTCGATTTGAATCATTGTTTTGATTTTAATTATAATTCTGTTAAAATTTTAGATAATGAACAAAATTATTATAGACGATTGGTTAGTGAAATGTTATATATTGAAAAATATGATTCTGTGAATAGGATGAGTGATACAAAGAATCTAAAATTGATATTGAAGGATTATATCCATAAATTATTACAATAATTGTTCTTTGTTTTAGGTTTTTTGAGCCACTCATTGTTTTAATATATGGCATTTCATTACCATAGATTATATAATTTTTATAAAAAAATTTAGTAACTGTTTTTAATATTTTGTTTTGTTTTTATATAAACAATTATAATTTATTTTATATTTTAATAAATTGAAAAGGACCAAAATTTGGTCGAAACGTTAAAAGTTTTGTTTTTATATAAACAATTATAATTTATTAATAATTAATAATATTGACTCTACCAACAGTAATATAATATTAAATAAAACGAAACCACTTGCGATTACTGTTCAAAATATTTTTTTATTTATAAAACGTTTCTACCAAATTTTTGGTCCTTTTCAATTTATTAAAATATAAAATAAATTATAATTGTTTATATAAAAACAAAACAAAATATTATATTTTAATAAATTGAAAAGGACCAAAAATTTGGTAGAAACGTTTTATAAATAAAAAAATATTTTGAACAGTAATCGCAAGTGGTTTCGTTTTATTTAATTTAAAATTATAATTTATTTTATATTTTAATAAATTGAAAAGGACCAAAATTTGGTCGAAACGTTTTGTAAATAAAAAAATGTTTTCAACAGTAATCGCAAGTGGTTTCGTTTTGTTTAATATTCTATTACTGTTGGTAGAGTCAATATTATTTATTAGTAATATTTTTTTAATAACAGCTGGAAGATTTTAATATTTCTCAGTTCTCACTTAATGCCTAAACTGTTTGTTTTCAATTTTACGATATTTTAAATTCATGTTTTCTATGAATAAATGAATTAATTAGGGGTATGGATCTTGGGTAGCCCATTGATACACGTGCTCCTCCTTATTCTGGAACCCTTCAATAACCTGGATCTTCTTATGAGCTTCAGATTTTTTTCTATACATTTAATCAATTTGAATGAACACCATGGCGTGCTTTTCATAATATTACACTTCATGTGAAATGACAAAAAATTAAAATTCTTATAATCTTTAATTTATCTAGTGAATCGATTTGTTGTTTTTTAGAGCTTCAGAATTTATTGATAAATAGTCAGAGAGTGGCATTTTTTGATTTAGATCATTTTCGAAATACCTTCGGAACATTCTTAATTGAGACTCTTTAATCTTCACGTTTCTTTAGACTATATTTAACACTAGCCGCTATCCGCGGTTCCGCACGCGGTTGAGATAAAACAATGTTTTATAGTAGTAGTGAAGCCTTCGGTTCGCCGTGTTCTCATTAGGTAAGACCGATTCACAGAGAAATTACAAAAACTATATAAATAGGACATGGACATTGTATGTTCAACAATAAAACCCGTACTTCCACCATCAAATTACTGTACTTCCACAATGTATTCAAATTTAGCCACTTTATTAGCGATTTTTACTTTCATAAAAATAAAATATAGCCTACACAGTTGTACCTCGACATACGAGTTTAATTCGTTCCGCAACCTTGCTCGTATCTTGAATTACTCGTATCTCGAAGCAAATTTCCCCATACAAAACAATTGAACTACCATTAATCCGTTCCAACCCCCAAAATGTCACCCCAGTTATTTTTGTTACGTGGTTTTGAATAATAAAAACGTATTTATAAACGACAAATATTTATTGTACAAAAACAAGAAAGAGAATGTAAAGAAATAAAAAAACCCGGGTCGCAGTGCCAAAACCCTGCCGACAATATAGTGTATTTGCTATACAGGCAGTGTGACTTTATTATGCGAACTTAAGTTGGTTTTTGGGCAAAATAAAAAATTTTACTTCTTAATACACCCCTTAAAATAACATTTTTTTTCTTAATTGCAATATTATTATCAATCGAACCTATATACCAAATCATATACACCTTTCAGTAAAAAATTCCCTATCTGCAAAATAGTGTTTTCACAAAATTTGTAAATCCGGTCCTGTCGGGCCGATTTTATTAAAATTTTAGGGACACATTTTAATTACTACCAGAGGGTTAAATTTCAATTTTGAAACGATTCGGAGAATTTTTTCGGTGCTTTGGGGCCCAAAAACAATTTTCAACCCCTAAAAACTACCCTTAAAATGACCCGATTAAGCCCATTTTAAATAGGCTTCTTGCGGTGATGGATTTCAACGCGTGGGCCAAATTTAGTTGAAATCAATTAACTCTTTCGAAAGTTATTGCCCGCACACATATATATATATATATATATATATATATACGTATATATATACGTATATATATACGTATATATATATATATATATATATATATATATATATATATATATATATATATATATATATAAATATATATACATATATATAAACATTTTTAAAAATGGTGCCAAAGTGTTTAGGAGGTTATGAAACGTCGAGAAATTTTGGTCCGACCCCTAGGTCCCGCCATCCAACCGACGCCAATAGTGTATGTTGCCATATGGCAAATACACTAATAAATTAGATATCCTCACTGATCTTTGCCTTTTTCGCTACATTTTTCTAGCTTCCACCTGTAGGCCGTTTAGAAAAAAACATGTCCAAGGAGGTTTGTTTCTTCCTCCCTCTCAGAATGTTCCGGAAATGAGTTAGGCAAGTGTCATTAAAAAGATCCGATGCATGACCTGTTGCAACTTTTTCTGGGTGTTTCTTTTCCACGAACTGTGAAACGTCGCGTGCTACCGGCCGACCTACTAAACCGAACTCGTATCTTGAATTTCGCTCGTAACTCAAAGCAAAAAATCACTCGTTCGCCGGCTCGTATCTCGAAAAACTCGTATGTTGGGGCACTCGTATGTCGAGGTACCACTGTATTACTTAGATAGAGTAGCTTTTAGTAAAAGAATTTTTAGAATAGGGGCAGTAGCTCCAGAGATAACTCTCTACAAGCGAAACAAACAAACATTTATATATTTTATATCTTTATAATAGTACAGACACTCTTTAACAAAACAAGGTACACCGTTTTTCGTAGCAAATGATGAGTACTTCTTAGTACATAGTGATCGGGAACATTCCGCTCAAAAAAAGATTTTATAATGAGCCTCACCCTCATAAGCTCACATTAGAAGTTTAACTTCTTTAGTTTTTAATATTATAATTACGGCGAAATTATTATACATTTTAAGAGGACAACTCTGATGTTTATCTCATGTGAATATTCTCACATGGACAGATCGTAACATTCATACTATAGTTTTATATACATACTATAATCTACAGAAAAACATTTTTAATATGAATAGGGTGGGTATCTACATAATTTTTGAAAATAGTTTAAATCAATTATTTTCATATTAAAAGTTATCACTCGCAGGAAATCGTTAATGAAAGCATTCTTATTGAATTGAAAAATAAATATTCTCTTTGGGCAAGTTATTTTGGTTATTCAAACGCGCCTGACGTCATAGTCTTGTTTAAGCAAATTTGTATTGACTTTGGTGAAAGAATATCCAGCATATTTTACATTTTATATTTCGCGCGTGTTTATTGGAAATTTGTTTAATTGATATTTATTATTTAGCAAAAATAAAAAAAAAAAACGATTTGAAGTTTAATCAATTGCAATAAAGATTACAAAAAATAATATTTGGGCTAAATATAAGTTACATGCATATACCCGATTGTCTGTAGTATATCAACATTATATTTTCACATTATGTGACGTTTAATTCTTAAATTGTTCTGATATCTGAAAATAGAGAATATGATATTTAATATTTTCTTTTCTGAATTTACATGAAATATTTTTTTTTTTTGAGTTCCTACCGTTTGTACGCCAAATTACAGAAATAATTTTACTATTATTTTATTTTAATAATTACTTCAATTGTTCCTCAGATTCAAGCTGTTCATCCTTGTCTTACTATTTTGAGAATCAAAATACAGCACACTATAAACTTCTGTCCTTGTGAGATTCATGTAATTTAGGAGACAAACTAACTTCCCCTTTATTTGGTAGGTCTACTTCGCCTCGATTTCTTCCTTGTTTCAAACAGATACGTCGCTAAAGAAGTTAAACTTCAAAAGTCGTTCTGCTGTCGATAATAATATCCCATTAAAATTTCTATCTCACGACCTTAATCAGTATGTATATCCTTTTCGGTATTCACTAGTTCAAACCTATAAACTTACAGTGACACCGACTCGCTATTCGGAGCGGAACAGCTTTGACAAAAGTTCTGTACGACGTGACTTTGAGCGTTGAGCTTTTGAAAGAGTTTGAACACAAAAGCTTCAGGCATAGACGCTGCGCTGTACGTGAAATCCGATTTCGTTAAACGACTGAAAGATGATATTCTTGTCGTCTAGTCTGTCTGGTAAAAAACATGACGTCCTAAATAATATCAACTTACGTTTTTTTCACATCAATTTTAATATATAATACAGTAAAGAGACTTCTGTCTGTAATTTCGTTCCATTTCATAATTTTTTGGGATCACTCTCGTGTTTGTCTGTCCGTCTGTCACAGTTTATTTTTTGTATCTAAGTGAGAAAAACTTCAAATCCTTCCTCTTCTCATAGATGTTTTGAAATGTTTGATTTCTTTTAATGTAATTGAACGCTAAATAATTTAGTTGTTGGGCGTCTATAATCGACATGTAATAAACAAAATGGACGAGAAAACGTGTTTCCAGAATTTTAATTTTGGTTTGTATCAGCCTTTAATCTATATTTTAGAATGAAACATTTGAAATTAGATAAAATTAATAAATCAATATTACATGTTCATTGAATACGGTTTTATAAAGGCTGATACACATCACATTAGTTTATTTATTTGTACCAATATTTATCGAGACCAACTATGTAGATATGTACTCAAACTGAAATTACATCAGGTACTAAAATTGTAAAAACAAACAAACATCTAAATTTTGAAAATATACATATAAGTAAGTGATATATTTTATTTGATGACTGTTTCCGGCAACGCTACGGTTTAAAATTACAAATCCTTGCATAAATTGATATTAATAAGTGCGAAGCTGTTGTTAATAAAAGGTAAGGTTATTAGCCTACTACCGTATTAATAGTAATTTCGTTCGTATTTTGTTCTAAGGGGCCGTTCATAAAATACGTCACGCTACAATCAACTTTTTTTGACCCCCTCCCCCCGTATTGTCACACTGTGTCACACTTTCTGTGACCCCCCTGGAAATATTTCGTCACAAAAACTAAGACTGCCCTCCCTGAATATAATAAATTTCAATGAATAGTACACAAATTTTGAAAATTAAAAAAATTTATTTAGTTTTTATAATAAAATTTGAATAAATTAATAAATATCTTTTATAAAATATTTTAATGAACAGCGAACGTCACGTTGGCGTAGACCCCCCGTCCCCTCTTGTCTCATCTTGTCACACTTAGCACGACCCCTCCCCCCCCTGTATGCGAACGTATTTTATGAATGGCCCCTAAGAAAAAATGTTTTGTGACATTATAAGTTTATTATTTCTTATTTTAATATTTTATCCTATATATCATATACTAATTTTTATAATGCTTAAGAACATAATAATTAAGCATTAGACATAATTTGACTATATCAGTATAATTATTCGTATAATGTGTCTGAGAGAAATGATATAATTCAAATATGGCTGACAGCTTATTTGACAGTTTTTTTCCATTGTTTTAATTTTTGTGTTATCTAAAAGAGTCAAAGTTGCGAATAATCAGTTTTTCAGAATTTTGTCTGAAGCCAACTGTGGTTTATTTTTAGTATACCCAGTGAGTCTGTGGCTTACCACTATATAATGCCTCAGCCACACACTCGACGAGTGGCATGGGAAGTAGCGAGGAAAGGAGGCAGAGACGTTGTGTGGCCGCGTTACTCGTCATGCCGCACGTCATGTTCATCGTCATGCCCAGTGCTCCCTCGATTGTCGGTTTTTTGTGCGCGAGTCAAAGGACTGGCAATAAGAGAACGAGTAAGCCGGCCACATACTCCCGCGCCACTCAGTACGCATCAAGCGGTCTAAGTATAAAGGTATACTAGTCCAAGAGCTAGTAACGCGTGTTTCTGAAAATTTGACGATTAGATTATATAGTTAATTTTATAGGTTTATTATCATTTTGAAAAATATTTATTACAAATAGGTTTCATAAAAATGTTTTTAAAAGTATCTTCAATTTTCCTCCTCATCACCACTGTCCTCTGATTCTTCTTCTGTTGAAAGGGAGTGAGCTACTGCGGTGATCGCTGCTCACTTACGCCGCCAACCACGCACTACCTATCTCTTTCTATTTTAAATAAGAGATATTTTCATGTCTGCCGTTAATTAAACCCCGGAAAAAGTGTGTGGCCTTTTGTTATTAATTTTTTTAATATTTAATTAAGAGGCTATTAAAATTTCAGAGTGAATCAAACACTTCAAATAGTTATAAAAAAAAAAAAACTTTGTGGAGGTTTAATTATATGTAAACTCTCTCAAAAATGTTTGCCTTATTAAATTTTATTTTTAAAATCATTTAAAATTTCGATTAAAGTTTGTTGGCCTCTGAATTGAACACTTTTTTCGGGTTCAATTTTATTACACCTTTCTGTAATGCGCAGTACCTGGTGTCCCGGGTTGGGCTAAGCCAACACAGGTATTCTGGCTTTTTATCTCATAGATACTACATTTGAGAAATTTTAAGGTGCATCAAACACTTCATGAAACACGTGTTACTAGTTCTCCGACCTTGGCACGCTGCCACAGTATCGACCTCCATTGCCGAAAGGCGAAAGCCGAGAGAGTAGCCTCGCGAGTACAGGAGTGTCTGGCCGCTTAGGGCAACATCGCGACAGCGCGATGAGCAGAGCGAGTAGCAGTGCGATGAGCATAGTCTGGCAGTAGGGTAAGAAATGATCACATTTTTAACAATTAATTATTTGAAAATTAGACGTACATTTTTTTGTAAAAATTAGTTGAATGTCTGTGATATTTATAAATAACATTTTTAAATATCCCAATTTCATTTGGAAAGTACACGCATTAACGATCGAATCAGTTTAAGTATATTTTACAGAAATGACAACCGATCATCGAGTATTCAATTCCAAATGTTTCGATCCAATATTCAATCGTTATTCGTTATTGAACTTTAACCAACATCTGTTGATAAGGATCACTCATCAATAAGTTTTTGTTTTCTTGTTACAGGAAACAAAACGGAGATCAGCACCATCAGGCGACCATAAAACGATGTCATCTTTTCTACAGCAATGGTACCTTATGTTCCCTGATAAACGTAACAAATTAAAAACTTCTAGACTTGTTGATATTAATTTTGAGTGTCGTTATAAAAAGCAATATTAGCAATTTGTCTAATAGTCCGGATAAATTGACGGTTTACAGAAAGTGTAGGAGTGTCTTCGTTTTCAGTCGAACCTAGACGGTGTTGTCTTAAGGAAGAATATTTCTGATTCAATTGAAACAGTGCAACGAAGTTTACAGAGTATGTGGTATTGACCTACATAGCACCTGTGTCCTATATGTTTCTTCCAGGACGATGCTGTCGCCAGGTTGACTCGTTCCCGGTTTTGCAATCACGTAACTAAGTGTTTAAATGAAATTGAAATGAATAAATCGGATGCTTTTTCTTCAGCTGCTGCGATGTTCAGGGGAAAGACAGTGATAAAATAGACTAAAGTAATTAGTGTGGAAGGGTTATAATTGATTATTAAAGAATAGTTTGTGATTTTTAACTTCCCGCTAAGAAAATTGAAAATTTTCAAAAATTGGGAAGTTATTGGTTTCACCCCGATTTTCGAAATTTGAGGTTTTGTCAGATCTCGACGTTTTGAGATCCTAGGAAGCTATTCTGACGATTTTTAAAATGATGTCCGTATGGCTGTGTGTGTGTGTGTGTGTGTGTGTGTGTGTGTGTGTGTATGTAACCCTCTCATAACTTTTGAACGGGTGGACCGATCGAAACGCGGATTGCGGCATCTGAAAGGAACTTGATGAACTTAGATTTCCTGAAAATTGAAACTGATTCGGCCACGTAGATTTTGAGAAATCTCAAAAATAAAGCTTTCTTTTTGGAAAGCAGTTTTTTTTTAATATTTTGAAATATTTTCGAAACTGCCGTACCGATTAATTCCAAAATCTAATCAGCTCTATTCCTCATAAAATAACGTCAATCGCCGCAAACCGCATCAAAATCAGTTAATCCGTTCGAGAGATATCGTCGGAGAAAAATTCTGAAAAAAAAGTTTTTTCAAAATAACTTCTCAAATTTTTGTTTGACTGATTTTTCTGTAATAAGTTATTTTTTTGTGCTTAAAAAACTGCGTCGATTGCCGCAAACCGCACCTCGATCACTTGATTCGTTCAAGAAAATATCGTTGAAGAAAAATTTTGAAAAAAATGGTTTTTCAAAATATCTTCTCAAATTTTTGTTAAATTGATTTTTTTGTAATAGATAATTTTTTGTGCTTGAAAAACTGCGTCGATTGTCGTAAACAGCATCTCGATCGGTTGATTCGTTCGAGAGATATCGTTGACAAAAAATTTCCAAAAAAGTGTTTTTTTCAATATATCTTTCCAAAACTTTGTCAGAATTTTATAACGGTTTATAGTTTCATAGTTTCGGAAATATTTTGATAATAAAAAAAAATCAGATGTTCTTTTGTTCCGAAGATCTGTCAAAAAGAAATTAGTTAGGTAGCTAACAAGCATGCTTTGATTAATTTTTACGTTAAATCATATTATGTAACCATGGAAACAAATACCATAACCGTTAACAGAAATTTTATTTTATTACAATATTTCAAATGTCAATATTTATGAAGTTGGAATGATCCTGTCGCCCAATTGGCTGGAATTTTTTAAAATAGCTTTTAACAAACACCGTAGGGGTAAGCCACATTTCAATAGATCGGAAACAGCGGGAAGTTCCAGGGATGGCCTGCAGGGTCAACCGTTTTTCAGATTTTTTTTACTGTTTAAAGTGTGGTTTTGTTTGCCTCTAATCAAAATAGTAATAATGTTTTGTTTATTACAGACCTTGACTGCAGACCAGTGGTAAGTCAGATCTTTTTATTATACATATATATTTTTTTACTAAACTATAACTTTATATGAGTGAAGGTTTGTGTAGGGCTGAGTGGATTTAAGCTTTTGTAAAGGATTTTTTAAAAAACAAAAAGTTAATAATAAATAATAATATTGACTCTACCAACAGTAATATAATATTAAATAAAACGAAACTACTTGCGATTACTGTTCAAAATATTTTTTTATTTATAAAACGTTTCTACCAAATTTTTGGTCCTTTTCAATTTATTAAAATATAAAATAAATTATAATTGTTTATATAAAAACAAAACAGTTAAGTACTAAAATTTTTTTTAAAAATTATATAATCTATGGTAATGAAATGCCATATATTAAAACAATGAGTGACACAAAAAACCTAAAACAAAGAACAATTATTGTAATAATTTATGGATATAATCCATAAATATCAATTTTAGATTCTTTGTATCACTCATCCTATTCACAGAATCATATTTTTCAATATATAACATTTCACTAACCAATCGTCTATAATAATTTTGTTTATTATCTAAAATTTTAACAGAATTATAATTAAAATCAAAACAATGATTCAAATCGACAGTGTATGAATATAATGAATAGGATGAGTGATACAAAGAATCTAAAATTGATATTTAAGGATTATATCCATAAATTATTACAATAATTGTTCTTTGTTTTAGGTTTTTTGTGTCACTCATTGTTTTAATATATGGCATTTCATTACCATAGATTATATAATTTTTAAAAAAAATTTTAGTACTTAACTGTTTTGTTTTTATATAAACAATTATAATTTATTTTATATTTTAATGAATTGAAAAGGACCAAAAATTTGGTAGAAACGTTTTATAAATAAAAAAATATTTTGAACAGTAATCGCAAGTAGTTTCGTTTTATTTAATTTAAAAAGTTAATAAACTTATCCCCAAGGTCAAAATTTCGGAAAACGTTAATTTCTAAATTGCATTCTTTAATTTAATTGATGCAACGTGTTAGAAGTTTTTGAGAAGCCAGTACGATTCAGTTGCTAGTTTTTCAGAAATTCGTTTTTTTAACAATGTGACTTTTATTTTTATTGCAAATGAGCATTCTTGGCAAAGACAGACCTATGCTGGGCTGCACAAAACGTTGTCAAAAAATTGGATTTGACAATGACCTTAGATTGTGATAATATAATTACAGTTTTCATACATGTAAGAGGAATCTAATGTCGTATTCAAACTCCCTGTTATGTACAACATTAAAATGTATTCACACAAAAACAAATGCTTGATCTACACAGAACAAGTTCGTTTTCCAAGTCAAATTTTGATTTAAATGTCGTTTCGAAGTAAAAAAATATGCAAAAGACTATGTTAAATACACGTATACAGTTTAGAAAAAATATCAATTCAATTGATCAATTATTTTTCGAATAGAAACAGAAAATTCTACAATGTGTGCTCACAATCTAAGGTCATTGTTAAATAAAATTATTTGACAGTTCTTTCTGCAACCCAGCATTAGCCTGTTCTCGGTTAGGAGCCACAAGACGTATCGACGTGAGCATGAATAAGAACGAATCGATTAAATCGTGTGCCTGTCACCTTCACTGCTGTACCACGAATAAACTAACTCCTTAACTACGATAGTAACCAAACTCGTTAATAATGCAATTGATTCAAACAGCATTCTCTGTTATTTTTAACGTATTTAAAAAAATCTTGTTTTGGAAAACAAAAATACTTAAAGTGCAATTCTTTCAATCATATACTTGTCTAATTATTATATTTGTATAAGACACAGCTTACCATTCACTCTCGTTTTGTAATGCTCGGCCTAACTCTAGAGTATGAATTTAAGGTAGGTAGTACCCTCGCCAAACCCGTTTTCTTAGGATTTGTTTGAAATTTAGCCAGAATAATGTTTATGTAATTCTGCATCGATTGGCGCAGAATGAAATTTTTGAACAACACAGTTTCCGAGATATTAAATTCCAAAGTTCGAGTTTTTGAGGCTCTTATGCATTACGGTATACGGGTTATCGAAAAATTTACCGACAAATATTTTTGTATCTCAGAAACTTTTCTTAGGATGTTTTTAAAAAACTAAAGTAACGTTAACTAACAATCAAACAATTTTTTAAAAGTAGTCTCATTAACAGTTACAACACAGTTTCAGAGATATTTAATAAATAATAATGGAAAATTTACCAGATTTCAGCAGAGGAAAGGTTATACGATAAACGATCTGGCAACAACGCAACCCGTCAAACAAGTTATAAAGTGAGCATGCACTGTACACTGTACAAAATGTCTAGTACTGAGTATAAAAATTATATTCAAAAATCTTCTTGTATGTAATTTTACATTTAAATATGTATTATTTTACACAAATATTTAAAATTGTAGGGTATGGGTTAGGGAATTTTAGGCATATTTTTTGAAAAATTACACATTTTTGTTCAAAATATTACATATTTGTATTTAATGTGGACTACACAACTACTTATATGTAAATTTACAGGAAAACGTGTAGCATTCCATATAGTGTGTACGATTACCAGAATAATCGCTGACATTATATGGACCAGCGGATTATATATGTAATCGACCTCAATTTTTACAGTGTACTATAAAATATTTTAACGCTCCGACAGTGTTGCCAGATTTCTCGCTCGGGATTGGCTGAAATTAGTACAGAATCTGCAAAAATTATTGGGCTTGTTAATAACAACTCTCAACTACATGTACTACATAAACTAGCATAAACTTTTTACTATGACTGTCGCGAGGGTACTACCTTAAGGTCAACCGAGAAAGAGTTGAGTGCTAGTGAAATATAAATCAAAGATATTGAACAAAACGAAGAACCTTAATATGGCAATAGTTAAATAGAAACTGATACAATAAAGAAATTGGAAGTCGTGCGTTATAGGTATTGTCTGGGTCTGGAGACAGAAGAACGTGGTTTGTTCGACGGAGGGTGGCTCTGTTACCTTAGCATCGTAGTTCCGTTCTTCATTTCAGTGCACCATCGATTCAGCGCACGATGTACAGCTGTACAAATTATATTATATAGTTCTAGATTATCTAGATAGAATAATATTATAGCGACATAAATACTTAAAAACACGGTATTTGCTACTCGTATCCATTGTTATATGACATGGTTTCACATGTAAAAATTAATCAACGCATGCTTGTCAGCTATCTGACTAGTATCTTTTTGACAGATCTCCAGAACAAAAAAAACAGCTGATTTTTTTTATTTTCTAAATGTTCCCGAAATTTAAAACTTTGGATTAAAAAATTTAAGAAAACTTTCTTGGAAAAATTAATAGAAAAATAATCCGCTATATAAAAAATATATCATTATACCAGGAAAAATAACATTATAGTTCATATCTCTTCTGCGCTTGCGCCGATTTGTCTAAAAAATAATAGGACTCTTTATATTTGCATATCAAAAATTTTCCCAAAATTTAAATCCGCTAATCCGTTTGTCCTGTATCATATTCACAAACAAAACCGACCAACAAATATATGTTACAAAAATATGTTATTTGGATTTGGAAGACTTTTAAACAAAAAAAATTGTCAAATTTTGGAAAGAAAATTTTGATCTAAATTAGTAACATTCCCCACTTGTGGAGTTGGAATGGTAAAAAAGGATGTTAGAAGAAATTTTGATGATGTCTTGACAAACTTTGAAACAGTATAACTTCGGATTGCGTTTTTTAAGATTACGAACAGCGCTACAGTTAATATTGTAAACTTGCTTTGTCTACTTCATTCATTACACGATCCAACATTAGAGCCAAGAATTCGTGTGTTATTACGCATGTTATTTCATTGATTTTATTAAAACATCATCGTTGAATGTGTGGTCAGATTCATTGGAGCATTCTCAAACAAGGCGGCTCGTTTGATTCGGGTTGGAACCTGATTGGTATTGTCGTTCTCTTCGACCAAAACTGTAATGCCTTCCAACCTCGAATATTTGACAATCATTGTCAGTGGTGAAGCGACCACATAATCGTTATTGGACGATATTTGACCAGGCTTGTCATGTGTAGTAGAAATCTAAGTCCACATATGAAACTATTGAGCATATTGTTTGTACATGCGTGTATTGATGCTACGTAAAAAGTGATACAACATTGGACGGAAATTACCCTTCCATTCAACTGAATTCCATTTTCTTTTTTTTATATACCGAAGAGACAGTCAAACAAATTGTTATTTTGAAGGCTCGAATTATATTATTGATTTTACTATTAAATATTACTTTCTTTCAAACGTATGACCTTTTTGCTAGGGATGACTAAACCCATTCGTTTTTGAAGCGACGTTTTTTTTTGGACGTTGTACGCTCGACTGCTGGAGAGAAAAATGAGTATATACGCTTGCTTAGCTAGTGCGCTGATTCAAATCATTAAGTTCGTAGACGCTTCGGTTTTGTCGGGCGACCCCGACGCCACCCATTTTTTTTTTAATTGGGTATCTGAAATTAATCTTGTTTTGTATTCATTTTATTAACTAGCTGTTCCCCGCTACTACGATCGCATTTAATCCGGGTAAAAAGTTTCCTATATCTAAGTAAGGGCACCAAATTTCATTAAAATTGACTCAGTTGCTCTCGAGCCATGCTGGTGCAAATAGGTAGAACGACAAAATTGTGATGATGTGATTGTAGATGTCTTACAAAATACCCAAAAATCTCAGAAAACTCACCGGAAAATAAAATTATAGACGAAAATTATTTTCATTATAAAAGAGAAAAAGTAAATATTTTTGTTTGGCGCCGTAAACACCAGAACTACTGAGCCGATTTGAAAAATCATTTTACTAAAAAGCCTACTCTTCCAGAGTGACGTAGACAATATTACGTTAGCAGGGCGTGAAAATAAACACACGAAACCTGAGATAAGCTGATGCACGCTGACCAAACCACAAAAGATATAGATACAGATAAAAAAATTTAATTTGTTTCGTTACCAATTCAAAATTTACCCAGACGAAGCCAGACCAGAAATCTGACGAACTGTTGGTTATAGACGGTCGACAGTTGAGATCATCAAATTGTTACAATAGTTGATTGATACTGATTAAGGTTCCTCGATAAATTCAGAACGAAACAAAAAGTACAGAATGGAATTTGTGTAGTTATACTTTTTTAGCGCGTTGAGAGTAAAATTTTAGCATGCAACGGAAGTATGAAGTTGGCCGCGCTAACGAAAATTCGAAAGTATGAAGTTGGCAATAAGTATCCAGACTGAAATGACAGATGGACGAAATCAATGCATTTTCTGCTATCTGGAAACTATTTAATAGTATAATAGAGGACTATAACCTTTGGTTAAGACCAATAGTCGTTTTAAGTGTTATCCAGTGGAAAAAAGTAAAAACCAAAATAAAATTTCAAATATTTAAGACTAATTTTTTATAAGGATTATTTTACAGATTTTATTTCAATAAATTATTTGCATATCATATATATATATTAATACGTTAAGGTTAAGATGTTTGCCTCCCTTTTTCGAAAAAACCACATAATTGCTCCACATAAATTTTATATCATTTTATAAATAATTGCTTGCTCTACCGGCATCAATAACTAAAAAATTTATTATTGCTTTTGTTTTTGTAAATTTATTAATTATTAAAATTATATATACAGATATATATTAAGACACAATACAGCAATGCTGCCATCTGACGGTTCTAACTTTGAAACAACGCTAACATGATTGACGGTCGGTAAATTTTTTTTGTTTAATTTTTAATCAAAATTCACGTAGAAATACTTTTCGTATGGCGGCGCTTCAGCTCAACGTTTTCGATACTTGCGCCTCTATATGACAATTTTAGAAAAATATTTTCTTGAACCGTCACTGTGCTTCGTAATGTAATACAACAAAAAGAAGAAAGTTATAAAGAGTGTGAGAAATTAGAAACGAATTTTTGTGCGAATTATTCGCACAGGTACCGCTAGTATTTTAAAAATTAGTTTTTAATCATGGCAAAGAAGTATAACTTCAAACGCGCGTACATAAGTATTTACATATTCCCACTTTTTTTTCTTCAAATTTTTCCATCGTCATTTTGCTATAAAAGAATATAACATATAGTGCGCTATTTCCTATTCCGACCACAACACTGATATGACTTTGATAGAAGATGAGTCTTTGATGTTCTTAATAGCTAGTCACGTAAGATCAACTTCGTGTTTGCAACTAAGCACCATGCATTTACACTGGCACCCTGCTACCGGCCACAAAGTTTCTTTCACATTATAGTAGGTTCTGCAAAAAAAATGTGAGCCGTCGTGGGACGCCTGGCAGATATGAAACATTATACAGATGTTCACGAGTAAAATGCCGACACATTAACACATCTTAAGGTGACTAATTTTTGACATTGTAAAATATGCTCTCAGGAAATTATGAACAGGCAAAATTCATTTTATTGCTGTTTTTATAAGCTGTGATTGAGCATCAAGTATCACAAAGTTTGGTTTGCTGCTTAAAAATTTCAAAAAAAATATATTTTGCCCCAAAAATTTAATCAGAAAACAAAATTCGTCAATATTTCTTTACAGCACGACTCGAAATTTCGATTTACAGGAAGGCAGTTTAACATTTTGAAGTTTTTCTTTACAAACTTATGTTAATAATACTGAGAAAGTTAGCTCACTCGATAATTTTTTTAAAATTTAATTTTTTCTGTACAGAAATTTGTGAAAAACTAATGCTGATCTTCTCGTTTTCATTTGATTTTAAATCGTTTTTTTAGATCAAATAAACTGTTAAAACTTGGCTAAAAGTCGTATTTCTGGTTTATTTTGAAGCGAATTAATATCACAGATACAATTTTTCATAGAAATTAAGATTTCCGAAACGTGCAAACACACATCCAACTATTTGTAAGATAAGAAAAAAGGGACATATTGAACAGCTGGAAAACAGTCACCTTAATAACAAATATATTTAAATATAGGTAATAAATTAGATATTAATAAGCGGAAAATGAAATACTAGCGGCCCAGTCCGGCTTCGCCCGGGTGTAAATGTAATATATAGGATATAAAAGATGAGAATCATTATCATTAAATTCTCAACGTGTATTGTATTTGCGCGAATTCAATCGCTTTTATTTGTGAATGTTCAAAAATCGAAGAAAAATCTTATTTCCCAAAAAGAAATTTAAAAAATTCTGTTGATCCGATCGCTACCAAACTTCAGATCACCCGCTGGACTAATCTAAAGATTGTCTGAAAATTTCATCAAAAATGGTCTACCCGTTTGGAGTCCATAGATTACATATACATCGTCTTTTATCTGTATAGATTATTAAAATGTAAAAAGTGGTTATTGTGACATAACGACAATAGTTGGACATATAGTATCGCGAAGTTTTTTGTAGTTATTGATCTGTTCTTTAATATTGTAGAACATACTTTTGTTCTATCATCAATAGTTTCCGCAGCGCATGCGACAAAAGATGTTTTATGGCATTTTTTTACATCTTGGGTTACGTTACTAAAGTTTTAGTAGGAATAATATTTTCTAGCAATAAATATAGCCTCTGTTACTCAGGGTGAATGTAGTTTTCTAATAGTGAAAGAATTTTTTAAATCGGCACAGTAGTTTTTGAGTTTATTCATTACAAACATACACACAAAAATACAAATATAATATATAATAATATATAATATTAGTGTAGATAAAACGGCAAAAACTAAACTGACGTTGTTGCAGGATCAAACTAGCTACCCTCTGCTTGCAATTTATTCACAGTTCAAAAAAATAATTTTATAGTTGATATTCTATTTTAGTGGTGAATACTTCCACACACCAATATGTTTTCCGCTGTATTTACAAATTTAAAAAATATTTTTTTTCCATGAAGACTAGTATTCGTCTTTCCTTCAATAAGTCCTAAATTTGCTACCACTTTATTAAATGTGGGTATCTGTAAAGTTAACGTATAAATCATCAATGGCCTTGACCCGTTTTGTAATAAACAATTCAAACGTTACACGGGGATAAATCAATATTTTACTTAATGTCTATAATAACTATATACGATAATAATAATTTATTTTATTTGTTACGTCAGATTAAAGAAACCTAAATACACAGCATGAATAAAAATTTCTGATTGCATCAATACCCTGTATCATATCGCTCTGTTTTGTTTTTCGCATGCAGCGAAACACAGAACCTTTAAAAAAATGATTTTATAAAAAAAAAAAAAATTACCAAAGCATGCTTGCCACCAACATAATTTTCTTTTTGCCTAATCTTCAGAACAAAAGATCAACTAATTGTTTTTATTTTTAAACTATTTCCAAAACTGGACTTTTAGAAAAAATTTTTTTTGTGAAACTAATAAATCATAAATAATTAATTAAATATTAAATCATTATAACCTTTATAACAGAAAAAAACAACGTTATAGCGAATATCTCTTCTCAGCATGCGCCAATTTCCTCCAACACAATTGGGCTCTTCATATTTGTATTTAACAGAAATTTTATTTTATTTATTATAAGTACATCATTTGTCAATATTTTTGAAGTTGGGATTGTATTGTCGCTCAGTTGGCTGGATTTTTTTACATTTTTTTTACACGACTGCTGACTTGCTGGCTGTAGTAATTTTTTTCACCCTAAATACTAGCTAATTTCAAAATAATACCCTTTATAAAAATATTGCAATTTTTGAACATCAGCTCTTGGACTAAAATCAATTCTAGTGCGTATTACATAATATTGTTTGTAAATTTGACTCTTGTTCAATAAATTACAGACAATATACAAGCATTAGACATATATATGCAGATATAATGACAGCCCTTTACAGCCTTTAATCAGCAAACGTACTGTGTATTTAATTACTGGCAAATTTTGGCCTTTTGACTACGAACTCTGCAGCCTCGTGGTTTCCAACGGTCTTCTTATACCGACGTTTGTTTGTCGACGCTTAATTAAATACACTTTACGGCTTAACTTACCATGGGTTTATTTTCGTTTCAGAACTACGTTTTGCACCCATACTAGCCTTTGCCCGTACACTAGTATTGTTTTGACCGAAACCTTATATATTAAAATAATGCTCAGATAAAAATATGAAATTTTATTGTGTTATTCTAGATTATACATTCAACTAATTAAAAAAAAAATGGTGAACCTCAGATTTCCAGGAATTTAAAATAATTAAAAATATGATTTTTAATACATACATGATAAATTAAAGTGTCACCGGAAATGCACATTATTAATAAAATAAAATAAAAATTGGCTTAAGATAAAGTTTTGATAATTTCGTTTTTCGAAAGTTTGACTCTTTTCGATAATGTAAAAATAAAAAAAGAACTTTCACGTGTAGATTTGAGGAAATCTTAAACTTAAAAAATGTCGAAAGAACTGTCAAATTAGCTATCAGCCATTATTCCATTATTACGTAATGTTCTGCTGTAGTCACATTATGTCTAATATATAATTATTCATTTCTTATTTACATATATGACCTAGACGAGCAATAATAATTTATAGTCATATAATACTTTTTAATACAACCAAAATACGGACGCAATACGGTAGTGAACGAATATCCTGTTTATCCAATCACAAATCGGTGACGTCTATCAGACGATCTAAGCGTCAAATAATCTCGGATATCTAACAGCCAACGACTGAAGTAACAGTGAAGCCTTTTCACACGGTTTTCTTTGCGCTAAGTCGATTTTGACGGAAAACTTATCTTTACCCGATTTAAGTTAAACCGCGTCTTAAGCCATCTTAGTGGACGCCTAGTTTTTTATTTAATTTCATAGGGTCACCAATTACGTGGACTTAAGGCTGTCGGAACGCTCTGAATTTAAGCCTCACTACGAGGCTAAAAAATGCTGTTGCAAGGGTACCGCTGTCAGTTGATTACTCTAATTTTTGGAAATATTTTGAAGATTTAAAAAACTTTTCCCAAAAAAGAAGAGTCACTTTAGGTTTGTGACGGAACAATTTTGTGAAATAAGTACGAATAAGGTCGTAGTGTGACATTGAAAACATGTGTTTTTTGACAAAATTAATACCAACCTTTTTCTAGTAAATCGTACATAAATTACAAAAGGAGTCCATTAGAGACCTAGATTTGTCCTTTATCTTCCTTACAGAGAAAGATTTTTTGCAAAATGTTGACGAATAAGTCTACAATCAGCTATCAGCCAAAGCCCTATTTTTGGCTTAAATTCAGAGCGTTCCGACAGCCTTAAAAGCTGTTATTTTATTTTTCTAAAAGAAATGCAATGAAAAATTAAAAACTGACAGTCGTCGTGGATATTGCAGAATAAAATTAAATGTTGTATTTCTGACTTTCCACTATAGCAGTGTTTCCCAACCTTTTTTTCCTCGCGAACCAAAAGAAAGGTCCGAAAAAATTTGACGAACCCCCTATGTAGTCGTTAATGACAGGTAAAAAAAAGCAATAAAATTTATTTATATATTTTTCATATTGCAGAATAAACCGAGCTGGGTAGAGTAGTGGTATAGCACTAGACTCGCATTCGGGAGGTCCGGGTTCGATTCCCGGCGGGGGCAGATGTGGCTGGGACTTTTTCCTACTGCCTTTCGCCGAGAAACGGTAATTCCTATACCGGCCATCTTGATTGAGGTTTTCCATGGTTTCCCTCAATTAATTCCAGATAAATATCGAGATGGTTCCTTATTTGAGGCCATGGCCGATTACCTATCAAACTCCTAGTTCAAAAATTACCTATCTTATCCTAATTTCCTGTAATTCCTTCGTTCGGCCATTGCTATTATATAAGTTGAAGTTTAAGAAATGTAGAAAAAAACGGGAAGTGGTAAAATGAAAAATAGTAATGGTGCGAATGGCGTCTGTTATGACATAAAGTCGAG
This sequence comes from Venustoraphidia nigricollis, assembly GCA_034508555.1. Taxonomy (NCBI): domain Eukaryota; kingdom Metazoa; phylum Arthropoda; class Insecta; order Raphidioptera; family Raphidiidae; genus Venustoraphidia; species Venustoraphidia nigricollis. The sequence goes on along the minus strand of JAVRKA010000023.1, from coordinate 4,610,732 downwards.
AAACGGACGTTAAACGCATTATTATTATATTGCAGAATAATTCGATCAGTGTTGTCAGACGCCACTTTTATTATTTTTGGAATATTAAAAAATAATAAAAAATAATTAAAATCTCTTAATGGGATATTTGTGGCTGTTTGATAGAACAAAGCAATTCAAAGTTAGGCTCAATATCTGACAATTTCAGTCTTAGATCAGGTTCTGCATCTAACCTGTTTCTGTATTTATCTTTCAGATAAGTATATTATGTTGAAAATCCTCTCTCGCATAGATAAGTATGTTGTGCAAAATGGTAAAGGAACTTCAGTGGCTTTTTTTGACAGAACAGGATATTCATTTTGTATACTGAGCCAGAAGTCAATTAAAGATTGATCTTCAAAAATTGCTTCTAGAGAACTGTCACAAGATAACTCTATATGTTTTTCTTTTTCCAGTTTTGTTAGTGTATTTGTCATATGGCAACATACACTATTGGCATCGGTCGGATGGCGGGACCTAGGGGTCGGACCAAAATTTCTCGACGTTTCATAACCTTCTAAATACTTTGGCACCATTTTTAAAAATGTTTATATGTATATGTGTATATATATATATATATATATATATATATATATATATATATATATATATATATATATATATATATATACGTATATATATATATGTGTGCGGGCAATAACTTTCGAAAGAGTTAATTGATTTATAACGAAATTTGGTCCACGTGTTTAAATCCATCACCGCAAGAAGTCTATTTAAAATGGGCGTAATCGGGTCAATTGAAGGGTAGTTTTTAGGGGTTGAAAAATGTTTTTGGGCCCCAAAATACCGAAAAAATTCTCAGAATCATTTCAAAATTGACATTTAACCCTTTAGTAGTAATTAAAAAATGTCCCTAAAATTTTAATAAAATCGGCCCTACAGGACCGGACTTACAAATTTTTTGAAAACACTAATTTGTAGATAGTGACTTATTTATTGAAGGGTGTATTTAATTCGGTGTAGACGGTGATTGATAATAATATTGCAGTTAAGAAAAAAAATGTTATTTTAAGGGGTGTATTAAGGAGTCAAATTTTTAATTTTGCCCAAAAACCAACTTAAGTCCGCGTAATAAAGCCACACTGCCTGTTTAAGAAAATACACTATATTGTCGGCAGGGTTTGAGCACTGCGACCCGAGTTTTTTTTTTTTGCTTTTGATTTTAATGGTGTTTTAAAAAATCCACCATTACAATATTATTTTCGCGAACCCTCTCTGCAAACACTGCGAACTCCCAGGGGTTCGCGCACCACTGGTTGGGAATCACTGCACTATAGCAATTTTCCGTATTTCGTTTAGAAAATGAACGTTTGAAATGACTTTGCATAAAATTTTCATCTCGGCCTTCCACTTGTCGAATTGTTTTCATTTCCATCGTCTAGCAAGTTAATTTGCGCTAACGGCTGCAATTTACTGCGGGACTCAAATATTTTAGCATCGTATATTAAATCTGTTATGTACCAATGGCAAAACTTTTGTTTTGTTGATATTTCTCTTAATCAGTTCGACTAAAAATATCTCAAACGAAATTGAAATTCGTCGTGCTTTAAAACGATTCTTAAAAATTTATTTCGTTTGTTTTTGAACTTTTAGAATTTAGTACAGGCGCTGTGCTGAATCCCGTTTGAAAAATCCGATGGATTCATTCTGATTGATGATTTAAGTTTAGGAAAACCTAAAGAATTAAATTCTGAAGATTGCCGGAAAAAATCGACACGCAATTTTTTTTAACGGAACTATGAAAATTATCATTTAAATCCCTTTGTATGTCCGCTAAAAACGCTAGAACTACTAAACGGATTTGAATGCGGTTTTTGCCATTCGATAACTTGCTTCTTATAAAAAGTTTAGATCTATAATAACAGGCTGATCCGTGTGAAAATCGGACTGAATTCGCTACACTGAACAGATTCGAATGATGAAACTTAAGTCTACAGACCCGAATTCACTCGAGTACCTATAAATTAGATTAATTCTAAACTGGAGATTAAACGAACAAACTAGCGATCGTGTCTTTAAATACGTTGTTGCGGGATCCATTCACTTCGGTCGTTTAATTAATCGAGGTAATACCTCGTTCGATCTCCAATTGAGCATCAATACTCGAGCGAATACGGGCCTATAGACTTACATTTTTTTCAATAAATAAGCTATCGTGTGGGAAAAACCGCATTCAAATCCGCTTAGTAGCTCTTGCGTTTTTAGCAAACATGCAAATGGATTTAAATGATAATTTCCATAGTCTGGTTAAAAAAAAAACTGCGCGTTGAATTTTCCAGCAACCTTCAGAATTTCATTTTTTAGGCTTTACAAAACTTAAGTCGTCAATCGGAATGAATCCATCGGATTTTTCATTCGAGATATGTAGTCCAGCGTCCAGTCTAATATTGATATTCGCCTTTTCTATTAATCGAGACCGAGACCGACATCTATCTAGTTTCGTCAAGGTCGAAGCACTTGTGTGAGTTGAATAATATTATTACAATGAACCGTTCACAGTCATAATTAATATGAGAATTCGTATAATGTATTTATAACAAAGATGAAGTTAAGGATGATAAATTATTTTTGTCCATATACCTTCGACATGAGCCTCGTAATCCCCAGAAGTAACGTTGTTTGTCCCATTATTCATATTTGCTGGCACAAACACATGGGACTGGGACAGTCCGGCGTAACTGGCGCCCTCTATACACTAAATATAATAGATTCACAGGGACTCATAATGTATTAATTACATCGTTGAGTTCAAATCTAGTCTACTTTTTTGTAATTCACTGGATTTTTACAATAAAACAACAAGACAAAAAAACAATGACGCTATTTCACTAGTTATTTTTGTTAATGAACGCTTAAGAAAAGCTAAACTATTTATTATTTTTATTATAAAAAATTGGGTTCATTAATTGTAACTTTAAATTAGTTATATTTTTTTAAATTACACCAAAATTTGTTTAATGATTAATTACACCAATTAAATGTTTTTCGTAAAACTATATTTATTATTTATTTCAAACTGTATGCACAATCGATTTTAACATGGAAATAGTTTATAATTTAAACCCTTCAAACATCCACTATTCGTACAAACAAAATACATACAAATCGTAAAGGTTTTTAGTACAATGACGTACTACTGAAATTTTAAATAAATAATAATGCGTGTGAACGCGTGTCGCTTACAAATGGCCGTTAGTATATCTGCACACACACACACACACACAAAATCAAAAATTCATATACCGAATGTTTCACGAAACAGCGCTGAAAAATATTTCTGTTTGATCGATTCATTTATTTTTGTCATGTATTCAACGTTGTCATATAATTATGATCGGGAAGTTTGGCACGTCAAATCAAGTCAAATTAGAAAAACAATTAAATATTTGTTGATATTAAAAAATAGTACTATTGTACCTGCAAGTACCTTGGTATTTATTTTTGTACCGACGCGTCATCTATTTAAGTAGACAAAACAGCATTCGACAGTAAATTATTTTATTGGCAGAGACGTGCAAACTACCATGTCGTGTGTATATAAATTGTCAAATTTGTTATTATTATTCTAATAACGCCCATATTCGAATTCTACGAATATATGTTGTCAATTCTAAATTTATATTTTTACACTTAATAATTTTTTATAGATTTTAATCAATTTCCACCGTACGCCTTGACAAAATTATTAACATATTATGTTACTGTTTTTATTCGCTTAATGGCATTAAAATAATAGAATTTAAATCTCAGACTAACGTCTACAGCTTTCTTCCCTATATTTTATGTCGAGGAATTAGTCTTGCCATCTGATGCTTGTATACTAAGTACAATTTGAATCCCGTTATTTTTATGTACACTGTGTATCTCTGACCCGTTGGGACACGCGGTATCCTTGCGTACCCCCCTGTGAAACATAAAAAATATGTATCTACTTATGAATTTGTTTACGGACATTATGATTAAAAATTTATCATATCGCCTTGTTTTATTTGTCTCACCCTGCGAAACACATGAAGGCTTTATATGTTTGTTGTACCAAGGCTAGTAGATTACAGAGGTTACCTCGTTCCGCTGGATAGTAGGGATGGGGTCATCCGGTCAATTGATATTGCATGGCAACGACTGTTGTTAATAAACTTTAATAGCAGTATTTAATAATTAATGTCAATGAAATAAACAGGTTAGTAGATTACATAGGTAATCTCGTTTCGTTGGATAGTGATGTCGTCCGGCAGACATGTCAATTGATTGCGTGACAATGACTGTTGTTTATACTTATGCACTTTAATGGCAGTATTTAACAAATGTCAAAGAAATCAAAAAACAGAATATTGCTATTGTTTGCAATAAATTGTATTTTTAAGGTAAGAGATTTACATAGTTCTAGTTAAATATATAAATTAAATTTTTGCTATAGTCATTATAGATTGATAAAAATATGAACGGTCCGCCAGCTGACGTAATTCTCGCGCTTACGTTGATTGGTTAGATGGAACGAGGCATCCTCTGCAATCTAATAATCTTAGTTTGTGCAAAGAACGGTTAAATTTTACTCACGCTTATGACATTTGTTGTCGATCGTCTATAGTCTATAATCTATCAAAATCGGTCGAGCAGTTTTTAAGTTAAGACATTGAAAAAATATAAGCCGTCCGTAAGAATATACTGATATAGATATAGGAATTTGAAATTTGAATTGAATAACCCTTCGTTAAGAATAGATATTTTATATTATGGAAATTGATCTCGCTTCATTTTTTTTTTTTTGATCAACCCATATAAACGTTTTTAAAATAAATAATTTTGCGGTGTAAATATCAACACTTTTGCCAAGTACTATGATCAAAACAATTGACTATTATTTTAATTAAATTATGTTATCACTTAATTATTCGCGTGGGCTGATCGGACGTCCTGTCCGCTTAGTCTAGATAGTGACTAATGCACTTATATTCCACAATATAATACAAGCGGCACAATTTTTATACGTCGAAAATAATATTTTTAAATTTAATTAAATTATCAAAACAAATATTGAAATTAATAATTTTCGACAGCAATTCAGCCAAAACAAACGTGAAGATTTATAATAATACTGAATACTGACGGTTCTCTTTTCATTTCACGTTTGTTTTGGCTGAATTGCTGTCGAAAATTATTAATTTCAATATTTGTTTTGATAATTTAATTAAATTAAAAAATATTATTTTTTTCTGATATTAACAAAAATGAGAAAAGGCATTGTCATGGGACATATTATGACCAAGGTGAAACTTCTATAATTTTTATGTTATTTTAAGGTGGTTCGGACATTACCTCGTGATCATAGTAGAATCTAGATTTTTTTTTAATAAAATTAAAAACTTGAATGCATACATTCATTATTATAATGCATAAATTCATTATTATAATTTAGAGGTGATCTATGATAATCTACAATTAAATTGAGTTAAAAATTGAATTACCAAAAATAATAAATAAATGACTTTTGACTAAAGTAGTCTTCTGTTGATTCGTGATTCTGTATTGGACTGATGGCGCACTGACATTTTCGTGAATTTTCGGTCTTTCTTGTTAAAATATTTTTAAAAATCTTCGTCAGAAAATTTCAATTTTATATTTAACGTATTCTACGGAAGTCGATTGATAAAGTTTTTTGTTTTTTTATCTTTTCCAGGAGTGCCTACATTCCCTATAGGCTACATGTAAATTTCAATTATTTAATAATTAATTACACGAAAACCTTTCGTCAAATCTGCTTACAAAAATTTTTTTAGACATATTAAAAAATTAGCTTTTAATCTTTGAAAGTGCTTTAATGTCCGAACCACCTTAAACAATTTACTTTTTTGATATGCCATGGTTTTGGTAAAAATTGTTTTTGACGTTTTCTTGTATGTTATATAGAAAAAATAATCAACTTTAAACGCGGCTGGCGGTGGCATTGACCAGCAAAATCCGCCAATCATTCGAGTTTTAGCACGTTAAAAACATAAATTTTAAAACAAAGTTAGTATCATTCTATTCAGAGATACATAGGACGACTGGTTTTTCCAGGCACAATATAATACCACATTACAACCGGAAGTTATCCCTATTTCGCGGTCGGGTCCACGCTGGCCTGCCAACCTTTGTGTTTTTCTTTTAAGCAGGGCTTAAGTTTCCCAAATATCCAAAACTGGCCTTTTTGGAGATCTATAGGGTTTTAGTGATACAGGCTCTTGGGCTATGTGTTTCCATGTAAACTCAACTGGACGCGGTATAGCTATGGCATGATCGGCGAAATAATTTCCTGGGAGATAAATATACGAAGTTACTATGAAAACATTTTCTTAAATTGACAGATGGTGAAGTTTCAACATTTGTGCTAAAATTTGTGTTAAATTCTATGATAAAAATGACAGTTTTTACAAATACATCGCCTTTTTTAGTATATAGCAGTAAAAACTTATATATATCAAATATTGTTTAATGTACATAAGGCTAACGTGTAAGTTTTTCCAATATTCTATTATTTATATTTATTAAATTATTACCATAAAATATTATGTCATTACTAGGGATTGCAATACAGCGGCATTTTCAATCCAGCTGGATTTATGCTGGATTAAAGCAAATCCAGCTGGATCCAGCGCGGATCCAACATTAATCGATTTTTTTTAATAAATGCAACACTTTTTTAACTCTAGAAACTTTACTAACTATTTATCTACATTTACATCAAATACTCGTTTTTTTGGCGTTAGTAAAGTATTCTAATAGTAAGTAATAGTTACGAATATCCGGAGTATAATTATTCATTATACACAATACAGTCTTAAATAACTTAAATTGATATTCTAGATAATTGAAATAGTTATTCGTTTACCTATTTTACAAACTATGTAGTCTGTTTCTCAGTCTCAATAGTTTTAGAAATAAAATTGCGTTTCCCGCTTCTAAAATGTTTAGTTAAATCTTATTAGAAACAAAACTTTAATATAAATTATATCATATAATTTAAGACTTGAGTTGTCTTTTTAAGAATAAAGCCAATCAATTACAACAGTTTTTTTTTACTTTTTTTTAAAGTAAGATCTCAAAAAAGAAATGTTATTGATGATGTTATCTCCCAGCCTACTTCTTAAAGAACTACAAATATACCCGAATGCGGAAAGGGCCTTCTCTACCTCTACGCTCTACCTCTACGCTGGTTGGTTTGAGAGTCCTCAAATAATCATAGGTTAAAGTTAGGTTTTCACCTCTTACTGCCTCACTTTTATATAAAGTGCCATTTCTTTCTTCAGTATCTTATCATAATCCTTCTCAGACCTAGTAAATTACTTGTTTTTAGCTGATTGTGGATCCGCACCGCTGGATGCAGCGCCAGATGCTGGATCCAGCAAGGCCAAAAATGTGCTGGATCTAACAAGGCCAAAAATGTGCTGAATCCAGTTGGATTGCTGAATCCAGCATTGCAATCCCTAGTCATTACAAACTACACAATATGCAGGGTCAAACGTTCAAGTTAATTCACAAAACAGCTGTGTTTTGTGGGTTTATTGACGCAAAGTTCTTTTTGATTTTGTCACCTTTTTGAGTCAAGAAGATCAAACCTAATGATATATTGTGTCAGTAGTCAGTACTGTCACTTATCAGTAGAGGCAGACTCGGTTTTGAACACCAACAAGGCAGACATGTTCATTAAATTGGGAATAAACTCAACAAAAGTAATCTGTTTTTAGAGTCTAGTATAGATTTTGAAATCAAGGCTTCAAAATGCTCAAAAATTGTTCAACTCAGTTATCAAAAAAATAGATCGACAAATGATTTTTTGGGGAGATATAAAAAAACAACAAAGCCGGTCCTGAAAGTACGTAACTCAAAGACAAACTGATTTAAGGTTTTCTTTAATAACTGCAATAAAAAATCATCCGTATCTACTTATAAACTGTACTATGTCCAAATGTCATCATTTCAGTAACAGGCATGTTTCTGGAAAAAAATGCTTTAAAGGCAGACCAAACTTATATTTTCAAATGGATTTCTTAGGCTACTTTGGCATTAAGGTACCAGCGTAGATTTTTCTCGTTTTATAGAATTTTTTAAACAACGACGAAATAAAATAATTTCTGATATAAAATGAAAGACTTTTTCGAGTTTCTCTGAAAAAAATTTGACCGAATTCTACTTAACATTTTTTTTTAATGTTTACGGACATTATTATTTAAATATAAAAAAAAAAATACCTCAATATACAACACACTAGCTACCAAGTTACTATAATTGTTACTAAATATTTTAACTTATAACATTCACCAATAGCTATAAAAAATTATTGAAATACAATAAATTACAGCGTTGATATAAGTTGCTTACCATTAAGAAAGTGGTCGGAACCGGCGATCATGTTGGAAAATCACTACTAGTGACACATTGCACCTGAATATTTAAAAACGTAATCCACTTTTTTACCGAAGGAATGATTAATTAAACAAAGCTTTTACGCATAGAATACACAATCCATTTATGTTAATCGGGAAAATATAAAAGTATGATAAACAGAATAATACAGCCAAAAAAATAATTAAATGTGACAAATAAACGATGAACATAAACAACGAAAGAAAACAAAAGGAAAAAAACAAAACAAACTACTCTAACAAAAGCATGTTACTTTACAAAATGTAATTCGTTTGTTTAAAAACGTATATGTCTTTTGTTTATCGATCTTCAAGTGTTTGCAATTGTTTAATCAGGTTCTCTAGCTACCAATAAAATACTGCAGTTTAAACACATTTAAATTGTTCGAATTGAACAAATCCAACTGAAACATTGGCTCAATAAAGCCATATCGACCAATGTTGAAAGCGTGTTTACGCTCCAGGTATTCTAGAAACACTGGTATGATTGTTGTTAGGATATGCAACATCGACGCGCATGACCATTGTTGCATTGTCGTCTGGCGCAAACGCGTCCATTTTGCTGTATCTATGAGGGCTGCGTACGACCTGGTGGTTGAAGACTTGCAGCTACTTTTCTACAAGCGAGTGTCGGTAAGGGCGTTTTTGATCAACCTTGTTTTTGCAACCCTGTTAACGCACTAAGAATACAGTCCGTCCGTAAATTTCCAGAAAGCAACAGCAGAGACATGACTAGAAAGTTCGGACACCTGGCGAACTTTTAATGTAGACCAACTCTATGAGATATAATTTATTTATTTAAATATTTTAAAATAACTGGTGACCTGGCGGCAACCCAACACTTGCCGCAGAGATGCAGCTCCCAGAGGGTCCCAGAATTTCGTCAGGTTAGCCATTCTGCCTTAACATCGCTAGACTGTCGCCAAATTCAGACTTTCTTAACGTAATTAAGTAAGGACAATAACAGATGGAGCATTTTCTATCTCTGGTGCCAGGTCAATTTAATTCTGACCTTACAGATTTATGGCATGACAAGATACTCGTCTTTTGCATTTGATTTAATTGTGTACTGTAAAAGTAGACTTGAACTGAATTTGGATGGATTGTTTTTCGCACATTTTTATAATGCAAAACGAAAATTTACGTCAATTTGTACAAATCTACCAATTTCCTTTTAAACTTTTGTCTAGATATAGGGGACAGGAAAACTATCCCGCTGTTTGTAAGGGTCCCTTGTATGAATTCGTATAACAACTAACTATAAAACCTGAATTGTTCTGGGTCCTCTTGAGAAAGCAATCAGTCCATTTGTATAATTGACCTGAGAAATTTTATGGTTTTCAAGGGCTTGAGTCTGATAGTACACTGGGTGGTCCTCGTTGTTTATAAATTTTGTAACTTGGGCATACGCCCCTGTAACGGAATACGTATTAATTATATTCACGTTAAAAAATGAGCTTTGTTTTTAATACAACAAAATACATGAAACAAAACTATAACAAATATTCCAAAATTACATTAATTTAAGACCAATTAAAAAGTCATTAACAACTTATTATTTTACTAATAATTGTACTCGTATATGTATGTCTTTAATGTTCAATACCGGCATGATCAGAAATTAAATTTGTTTTAAATCATCGACTATTAAACTTTTCAACAATTTTACTTTCGAAAAAAAAAATAAAAATCTGATGATGTCGATTTATTTTCTAAACTTGTGATTTTTTCTTACAGAAAAACGTGACACATTTGCGATTGTCACTTACAAATTTGTACCGCTTTTAAAGAACACGAACAGTTGGAATTGTTTGGACCTAGCGTCAATTTATAATTTTTTTAATTAGCGAAACTCACCTGCATGATGACTAATGAAACATTGTGATTATTTTTATTCAGTCTTCGAGGATACTTTTTTTTATAATAAATTGAAAACAATATTGATAATTGTTACTGTTCTCGAATTAAAATCTGGGAAATTGGGGTTTGTAATAGACTGTAGAAAAGCTATGGAGACAGTCAGCGTCGTAGCCAGGAGCTGACCGCAATGAGGCGCATTTTAAAGTTATTGTATTGTTTTTCTTCCTACAAAATAAGTCTTGGGGGCGGGGACGCAAAATGCAAATCAAAATTCAAATCATGATCGTAGTTACGATTTTGGAAACGGCATATAATTTTGTTAGTTACGAGGTATTATAATCACACAATCGATGTCCAATTTCGAAGCGGAACATATGGGAAACAATTATTCGTAATAATTTTTTTCGGTTTTCGTACCTCAAAAGGAAAAAAAAATTAACGTGTCCGTCTGTTACAGCGGATTTTCATAGAAATCATGGAACGTAGACATTTGAAATTTACTCACAACACATATTTTGCACTAGTTAACACTCCCCTTATTTTCGAAACTACGGGATCTAAAAATTATTAGAAAATATAACGCATTGCTTAAAGTTTACGAAAATTTCAGATCTTGTAGATTTTTTGAAATTAATTTAACAAACTTATGATTTTATTTGCGGTAAGCATTATGCAAAACCAAATTATTTTTATCAAAATTTTATGATGGTACCGAACCCTCGAGACGCGAGTTCTATTCGCTGTTGTTCCTCATTTTTAACATCAGTTTGGGTTAGGAAAATACATTTTTGAAAAAAAGGATTTTTTTCATATTAGTAATAAAAACTTTATTTTGGACACGAAGTATCAAGGACTTCTGTTTTGTTTTTATTCGTGTTATTTAACAAATAATGATACGAAAAAAATTAACAAAATAAACATTTCTGTTGAATGTTATTATCACAAAAGTTGATAAGAATAATCATTTCATTCGATGTATGTACATAATATTTGTTTACTAGTGGGCTGGGCTTTAGTATTTAGTTTGTATAAATAATCATATTTTAATAATACAATGTTATAATATTGATCAATGCCACGGTATGACATAGGTGCTGTATATCTATATATGACCGCGATGACGTAATGATGGTTACTATTCCAACGTTCGCTCGCAGACTGGTCGTGTGTTATTGTGCTTACCGTTGCTAAACATTACGTCTCCTAGAAATCATCTGTCAAGATTATTTGTATTTACGCTGTGAATAACCGCGGAATAATGTTCAGTTTGCTCATGAAATACTCTAAAAAGAACGCGAGAAATTTGCTCCAACTTAACGCAATTGATTTTCTTTATATAATCATTGTTTTGTTTTATCTTTTTAAATAGATCCATCATGATTGTGTGTTGTCAGTTATTTTACTGAAAAAATATTCTATTTATAATCATAATAATCGACGATCGTCAACAATTACAACAATGGCTTTGCTTGAAGATTATTATGAACTCGTGGAAAGAGACACTAAGGCTGTGTCGCCTTTGTGGAAAGGTACTTTTTGATATTTTATCAATTTTTGTTTTATATTTAATTTAACTGCACATTAGATCAAATCAATTAATTTGATTTTTTTAATAATTATAATATTTTAATATTATAATAATTTTAACGACATGACTTATAATATAGGTTGAATAATTTTTGTGATTATTGTCGGTCTTTTTCCCGTGAATTCGAAGACTGCTGAACTAATTTTAATTAGTCTTTCACTATAGAAATAGGATAAAATGAACTGAGCAGTAACAAAAAAAAGACATTCACGCAAGTAAAGCCGTTGGTAAAGTCTGTTATAAAATTAACTGTTTTATATTACATCTTATAAAATTATATGATATAATAACTTGGTACCCTTCTAATTGGTACCAAAATTCAAAGTATACGATACTTTTTGCCCGGCTAACCTTAGGTTAAGATTTTTCCAGTCAAAGCCGACATTAATGTGAGCGAAGCGGTAGGTAAAACGCTGAATTATTTACAAGTGAAATAAGTATGTGGCAATAAAAACGATCAATAGACTTTTATGTATTATGTAGTTTAAACAACGCTTGGTTTTTAAAAGACTGAGAAGTCGATTATCGTTTTATTTTTATTTAGAAGCATAAAATAAAACTAAATTTATTATGCAGCAATTATGCTTATATTCAATACTATTTGCAGTCAGTTTTTATAATTTAATTTTTAATATGATAAAATAGTCCACCTGCGATGTTTTTTTCCCAAAAAATAAAATGTGGGATAACCCTAAAACTTCCCGCTAAGTGTTAAATACGTCACAGTAAATGATACTATTATGTTTACAATACATTAAAGAAGAATATAAAAAATAGTTAAGAATTTCTGAGGATTAAAAAAAATTGTTAATTTTTTTTATATAATGATTGTGTCTATATAATAGGCTTTTATGTTTAGGCTAATTTAAGTTTTAATAAAACATATAGATTAGGTGTTATGCGACATAAACGGAAAAAATGTTATATCTGTTTTTTATTCTTTGAATAAGTTTGAAACTTTTTGACCGATTCCCTTCCAAAATCTTATCAGATCTGTCTCAATGAACCATTTCGAATGTCGCAAACCCGATTCGCTCTAAATTTGTTTACACACACGGATGTCCACCCAAAAATACTCAGAATAGCTTTCTAGAACCCCAAAAAGCCGAAATCTGATGAAAACTCGATTTTCGACAATCGAATCGAAACCAATAACTTTCTTTTTTTGAAAATTTTGAATAGCTGGAAGTTAAAATTCATTTTACACTGACAATTTTCGGAAAAGCGGATATAATTTGTTTTGGTTCAGTCTGTACATGCGCACAAGGTGCCTGATACATTTGTTTATGCGTAAAACCATTAACCATGCTGTGTTTCTATGTATGCGTTTATATAGGTACATAATGTATGTTATGCCGCGGCAGTACGTATATGTGAAGATGCTGTCATGGAGTATATTAATAGACATAACGTCGTTTCGCTGAACCTTTACCACCTATAGTTTAAGCCCCACTGAACTATAACACATCTAATTACCATAAAACACTATTACTATTCTCAATATTGTTCACGTCCATTATAATTAAAAACCCGGGTCGCAGTGCCAAAACCCTGCCGACAATATAGTGTATTTGCTAATACAAGCCGTGTGGCTTTATTATGCGAACTTAGGTTGGATTTTGGGCAAAATAAAAAATTTAACTCCTTAATACACCCCTTAAAATCATATTTTTTCTGAATTGCAAAATTATTGTCGATCGAAGGTCTGCACCACATTAAATACACCCTTCAGTAAATAAGTCACTATCTGCAAACTAGTATTTTCAAAAAATTTGTAAATCCGGTTCTGTCGGGCCGATTTTATTAAAATTTTAAGGACACTTTTTAATTACTACTAGAGGGTAAAATTTCAATTTTGAAACGATTCGGAGAATTTTTTCGGTATTTTGGGGCCCAAAAATATTTTTCAACCCCTAAAAACTACCCTTAAAATGGTCCGATTAGGTCCATTTTAAATAGGGTTCTTGCGGTGGTGGATTCCAACATGTGTTACAATCAATTAACTCTTTCGAGAGTTATAGCGCACACACACACACACACACATATATATATATATATAGATATATATATATAAACATTTTTAAAAATGGTGCCAAAGTGTTTCGAAGGTTATGAAACGTCGAGAAATTTTGGTCCGACCCCTAGGTCCCGCCGTCCGACCGATGCCAATAGTGTATGTTGCCATATGGCAAATACACTAATAAGTTTTTTTTTATTTTTCAACGGGAAATTGGACAATTCAAATATAGTTACACTAATTTTAATTTAGTTTAACTATATTTGAATTGTCCAATTTCCCGTTAAAAAATAAAAAAAAAACTATTACTATTATATTAGTATATTTGCCATATGGCACATACACTATTGGAGTCGGTCGAATGGCGGGATTTAGGGGTTGGACTAAAATTTCTCGAAGTTTCATAGCCTCCTGAACAATACATGCTAACAATTATTATGAAGTGAAAATCAGCTAGCGCTCGTTATAATATAATGTCATATATTTGAGATAACGCCTATTTTGCTGAAATTGTTACTTTTGTTTTACGCACTAGTGCAAAATGGGTTTTTTTACAATCGCTATACAGGCATGAAAAGCAGCTATTTTATAGGGGGTCGTGCAAAAAGATTAATATTGATAGGGAATAGGATAGTTATGAAACGGTCTGACATGAGTTGTTTTTTATTTATTTTTTCGTATATGTGTGTGTATATGCAAGATTCCAATTTCCATCGTTGACACAGATGTTAATTGTCCCATCAAAGTCTATTTTTACCATTGTACAAATTTCTTATCGATTATTATTAATAATACAAATAGTAAATACATTTTATGAACTATTTTCCAAGGAAAAAATTTACACAGGAAATCTGACTTCCGTCAGACTCTTTATTTATTTAATTTTCGAAGAATTTTCCATTCGTTCGGTACATACCCCTCCATCGTTTCGGTACTACTCCTTGTGTAGTTTCTATGAACAAAACTCCAAGCTATTAAACAGTACCACAACAACCCTAATGCTAAGTTGCAGAAAGCGCCGTTTACAGTTATGATTTGACAATGGTCTTAAAGTGTGATCATATAATTAGTTTTATCATTTCAACCCACCAGTGAGGAATGATATTAATTTAGGTCAAAATTCACTTTTCAAAATTTAACAATATTTTTTCGTTTTGAGGTCCCCAGAATCCAAGAAAATATTTTTGGAAAAAGTCTGTGCGTCTGTTTGCCTGTCTACACGATACAGGTCAAGCGGATTGAAATCAAATTTTTGGAGGATATTTAATATGCAAATATGAACATTGTTTTTGGAGAAAATCGACTCTTGCGCAGAAGAGATATGTGCTATAATGTTTTTAGTATAAATATGGTCTATTTTTTATAACGGTTTATTATTCGATTTATTTTTTCAAAAAAGTTTCGTAAATTCTTTTTTCCTAAGTTTCATAGTTTCAGAAATATTTTGAAAAAACAATGGTGTTCTTTTGTTCTGAAGATCTCTCAAAAATAAACTAGTTAGGTAGCTGACAAGCATGCTTTGATTGTTACTAGTCGTTACCCACGCGTTAACAGAAATTTAATTTTTATAATACATACCTGAATATTTTGAGAGTTGGAATGGTCCTGTCGCTCAATTAGCTGGATTTTTTATACATGAAAGAGCAGGCTAATGTTGTTGTGAAACTTCCTGTCATGTTGAACATTAAATTGTGCTTAGATAAATACAAATGATTCATCTGCATAGAAAAATATTACTTTTGAAGCTAAATTTTGATCAATATGCGCAAAAAAATTTTGTTTCGAAGGGGAATTTGTGTAAAAAACAACGTTAAATACATTTATACACAGTTTAGAAAAAAATATCGTTAAAACTGATCAATTATTTTTCTAGCAAGATCGACTTAAATTCTACTATACTTTTCTTATATATGGTCATCACCTAAGGACATTGTCAATTTTATTGACAACGCTTTCGGCAATTCAGCATAAATAAATTATAGTCATGGGTCATTCTGATTCATTTTTCTTTTATTTTGTACTTTGTTTCAGGAATTCAAATAGTGTGTTATGTGACGGCAGCGATCTCTGGCTACATTTCAGGCGTGTTTTTCATTGTAGTGTGCAAGTCCTATGCCATGAATTGTTTCCTGTTCGCAAATCTTGAATTTGAATCAAACGCAACAGCACCTATCGAGAATGTATTTTCTCTTTCTGATTCTCAATATGACCATTTTCCCAAAGGAATACCGGAAATACATACCGTTCTAACAACTTGGAGCAGACCTGCGACTTGTGAATTTGTTGGATACACTCCATTGTTGTCGACAATATTTGGTGCCATTTGGGTCACTTTATTTTGTATGTGTCCTCGAGGAGGCGAAGGCTCTCTTTCAAGGTGAAATACACATTTCAGTAAGGACCATACATGCTACTTTTTGTACTAAAACTTCGTTTGGCATGGTGGGGTCAAATCGATTCATGAGATTAAAAATTGAACGAAACGTTGACAAACACGTATATTGTACATTTTAAAAACCAGCCGTGCAAAGTTGTGCTATGTTGGGTAAGAGGTGACTGTCTCGTGACCTAAAGGTCGTCGGCTGTTGCAAAGTCGCGCGATCAAACGAGAAAAATAGGGTTTTCGGTCCCGGGTTCCCGGGTCGGGAATTCCCGGGAATGAAAGCGGTTTCATGCCTGGGAATAATTTTACGAAATTCCCGGGTAAACGGGAACCATTTAAAATTAATAACTTTCTGTTGAAGACATTCGAAACCTCAGCAAAGTTTAAGCTCAAATAATATGGAGAATCGGTGATAGTTCCTTTTTATTTAGTTTAAACGCACACTGGAAAATGCACAACTGTAATTAGATTTATAATGATCTCAGTAGTGACTAGTGAGAGTTCCTTTTTAGTTAAAGTAAACGTTTAATTATGAGTACAACATCGTTACACAATGTACAATTTTTTATTAGACTAGCAGTCATTATTGATTATTTTGTAATGAAAAAGTATATTTTTGTTTTTCCTTAATCTTTTAATAATAAAAAATAGAACATAATACTTATAAACTAGAGTTTTATTTGTAAATAAGTGATTCCCGGGTACCCGGGAATATAAAATGATCATTCCCGATTCCCGGGAATCAAAAAGAGTCGGGAACGCGAAAACGCTAGAGAAAAATCATGTCAATTTCAAACGTCAAACCGCGATGTAGTGTCCTAAATTGGACGTTTTCGGTACAAAAAGTAGCATGTGTCGATTGACCGTTAATCACTTCAAAGTCTACAAACGTGTCTGCTTCCCATTTAGTGACACAAATATTTATTACTAGCAGCTCAACTATGCTGGTTGATCTACCAGTTATTAGTTATAGACGCAGTAGTATCGTTTAGAGAAGGTAGAAAATCTACGTGGTAAGAAGAGTGGGAAAAGCGATCAGTAACGGCGTGATTTGTAATTTCAGGAGCAATCATATAATGTGATATGTTTATTTATTGTTAGCAAAATAGGCGGTATCTCTGTAGTGTCATTGATGCGTCTCGATTAGTGGCGAACAATTAAATAACCATATTCATAGGTGATAGCATTGTTACAAAACATAGTCCGACCCGAAACTCGTTTCTGTGCAGAAATAACACTAATATCTTCTCTAAACAATACGCTAAATACAACAATATAACAGAGTTTTACGTCACGGTAGAGTTAAGAGAGAGCGAGAGAGAGGTTGTAGATTATAGACGCTAAACAGTTGAAATCATTAGCGTATCGGGGTTGAGTTGGAGAACAGTATAGAAGCGGCGGCAAAGCACTGAACTAGACCTACAAATTGTTTTATTTTTAGACTGGTAAGGCCATGGAGAATTGTGTATCCGGCGTTGGCGTTTTCTATAATGTTCGCAATCGTACAATCTATAAGCACTATATTATTTCATTTGGGAGTTGAACGCTTCTGCAGAGAATTTTCCAAAGTTTTAAATATATCACAGTAAGTAAGTAAATAAACTGACACCTTAAAATTGTACAAACTGAAATAATGTTTTTTATAATGCAGGTGTTCCAGTGAGATTAATATTTTTTCTTTGACTTACAATCAGCGGATGTCAGCTACCTACGAAAATTTAATGGTTTCATTGATAGCGTCGTACATTACAGTCTGTGCTTGGGTGTCAGCTTGCCTGACATTGATAATGAGATTTTTATGCGTTGTTGATTTTGACTTCGTCAAAATCAGTGTTGAGAAAAAGGCAAGTATCGTTAGTTGCTCATTTTTAGGGTTCCCTACATCCAGTGAAAAAACAAAATCCCTTATAGCAGGGGTTCCCAAAGTGCGGCCCGCAAAGCCTGTGAATTCGGCCCGCGATTATAGATCTGTATTTACAAAAACCCGGGTCGCAGTACCAAAACCCTGCCAACAATATAGTGTCTTTGTTAATACAGGCAGTGTTGTGGCTTTATTATGCAAACTTAAGTTGGTTTTTGGGCAAAATAAAAAAATTGACTCCTTAATACACCCCTTAAAAGAACATTTTTTTCTCAATTTTAAAATATTTAAAATATTATTATCAATCGAACCTCTATCCAAATTATATACGCCTTTCAGTAAATAATTCACTATCTGCAAACTAGTGTTTTCGTTAAATTTGTAAATGCGGTCCTGTCGGGCCGATTTTATTAAAATTTTAGGGACACTTTTTGACAAATAAATATTCATATTCATATTCATATTTTTATATATATATTTATATATATTGATATATATATATATAAACATTTTTAAAAATGGTGCCAAAGTGTTTAGGAGGTTATGAAACGTCGAGAAATTTTGGTTCGACCCCTAGGTCCCGCCATCCGACCGATGCCAATAGTGTATTCCATATGGCAAATACACTAATAAGATTGATTTTACTTTCGTGTTAATAAATTATGTGATTTTATAATAATTGTTGTTACAGTTAAAGATTTATATTATTGTATAATAAGATGGATTTCAGTTATTTTTCTTTTTTTTTGTTTACTAAATATATAATTAAAGATTTATATTTATATTAAATTTAATATATTAATAAAAAAAATAAGAAATAGTTAAATATATTTAAAACAAAAAAAAATCGTGGTTATTGTTTTGATTTTATTCCGTTTTTTTTTTTGGCCCACCAAAAAATTCGGTAATATTAAATTGGCCCGCCTAAGAAAAACTTTGGGAACCCCTGCCTTATAGGATCACTCTCGTGTCTGTCTGTTCGTCTGTCACAACTGATTGTTTTCGAAGCTGCTGGACGAACAAAGTTGACATTTGGTATATATCATGTACATACTATATAAAGTTAGATGACCCAATCACGGACGTATATCGTACATAAACGAATTCCAATTTTGGGGAGCAAATTAGAAAATTTAAAAAAACATTTAAGTGCATCATGTGACGTATCAAATGATAGTGCTCGTTATGAGAAATTCGAATATATATTTTTTTTATAATTTTAAAATGCATAGTTTAAAAGGTATTAAAGAAAATATACGAAAATCTAGCATCTTCCTCGTACTTCCGAAACTACCGAGTCTAAAATTAAAAAAAAATAGGG
This sequence comes from Venustoraphidia nigricollis, assembly GCA_034508555.1. NCBI lineage: Eukaryota > Metazoa > Arthropoda > Insecta > Raphidioptera > Raphidiidae > Venustoraphidia > Venustoraphidia nigricollis. The sequence goes on along the minus strand of JAVRKA010000023.1, from coordinate 4,591,261 downwards.
AATATAGGCCCTCAGTAATAGTTTACAGGAAAACCTAAACGAAATCCTAAGTTCTCATGGAAAACTAAATGATACGGAACCCTCTGCGCGCGAGTTCGGCTTGCACTTGACCGTTTTTTTTAAACATTTCTTGTGATGTCCTCAATACAATCTTCTGAAATAATCGCTGCCATACGTGACAAGTTGATAACCTCTTTTTAAGTCGTTCGGAAAGGGTCGATGAAAGTTAAGTGCAACATCGATTGACTAGATTTCGCCTAAATAAAAGTTCTCTTCTACTCTAATTTTAGTATGAAAATAAAAAAGACGACAGTATAAGGGCAATAGAACCAGATCAAACCAGTACTTCAGCGCCGTCTCAGGAAAGTCCGACGTGGAGTCAAGACATTCCAACTCACCAAACTCAAGTTTCGATCTTGAGTTATATTGATGACTCAAAATCGCCAACTACACCGACACAAGTATGATATTCAATCTATGACGATTTTGAAATGACCGACGTTTCGCACGTGTAGTACGATTTTTCTTCAATCCTTTCGAATCTGTTGCTATTTAAAGCACCCAACTTTAAAACTTTTATGTGTTAAAATTGATCAAACAGGATTTAGAAGGATTGTAAAATAATGTGGATTCGAAAGTTCTACTTAATCTATCAGAATATAGGAGTTTTAGTAAACGATAAGCGATCTGCGATGTTCCATTTTTGCATATTTAAAAAAAAATATTCCGAATAGTCATATGAAATCGTAATTTCTCCATTTTTCACAATTCAAAACAAGCATGTCGTCTAAGACATGGATGGCCCCAGATGTGCTGAACAGGCTTAAAAACGAGCCTGCAAAAAGCTCTATGCCACTGATCACCAAAGTTAGTAAAATATTGCATTATTGAAAAAAGTGTGACCAGGCACGATGGAAGGCGGACGGTAGTAGGCCTCGAGACTTTTTTCTCAACTGTCAAACGTTCATTATAATTGAAAAATCAAGCCAAGGGTTTCGAATGACGCAAGCAATCGAGTCAACCAGTCGCAGACGTGAACCCTTTTATAGCCTCCTACGCCCAACCTATAATTTTCTACTAACCTTGACTGATCACATGTTCCTGTCTCTATCAAAATATTTAACCAGCAATGTTCGTAACATAATCACCTTCAGGGGCTTCAGGTGTTTTTTCTAAAAGTGAATTTTGTTTACGCTTACATCATTTTTTTGCTATTTTTTGTCGTAATTACGAAAATATTTATGCTCACGTCTTTTCTGGCTTTAAAATATTATACTATAAGAGCATTTTACTGATAATTAAACTCAAAAATATAAATGCTTATAATTCAAAACAAAAAAACTGACTTTAGAGGATGTGCCTTGCAATTTTGCTTGCGATAAATTTAAAGAACCAAAATATGATAGTAAAAAATCACTACTTTCTAAAGCTATTAAATCTATTTGCTCATTAATATATTCAGATTATTATTTTCTACCAATATTATGAGCTCAATATAAAAAAAACTTGCTTTTCTCTATCAATTTCTGCCACTTGTTATATTAAGATATAATTATGATGTTTGTATAGCAGTAGATATATGCAAAATACAGTAGAACCTCAATTACCCGTCAGGAGTAAGGACCAAAGAGATGATGGATTTGAGGTACAGACGGATAATAAGTCCATAAATCTTGCTTTATTATTTATATTATGTATATAACACGTAATTCGTAATTTTCATTATTGCAGTTTTATTTACTTATTTTGTATTGTTTTCGGGAATATAATCCACATAGTTTTGTTACATCAATAGGTACAATACCTATTATAGAATTCTTGACTTTGCCTATTTCACGAATAATTGAGGAGCGGTTAATCCAGGTTCTACTATACATTACCAGTAATTTACTACGCTCAAAAATTTTCGAGTCACTCTGAGATACTAATTCAACTGTCAAGTGTGTCTATACGGAAAAAAATCCAAAAATGCTAAAAATATAGAATTTTAACTATTATTGTCTTATATCAGTTAATGGATACAAAAAATGAAACAAAAGAAATAAAAAATACAGATCGAGATTTAGAAAAAGGACGCGATTGGTCAAAAGTAATATATGTGCCAGACGAATCAAAAAGCATTCTGTTTTATCCAGGAAGCAGACATAAATCAGAAAACGATCCAAATAAAAAAGATCGTATACAATTTGACATGTCGGGTACCTCACAACAGATGGATGTACAAAAAGAATACGAGTTGTCGAATACTGCATTTGATACAGACTCAAAATATACAGTTCTCGACTTAGAAAAAAGACGCGAGTCGTCGGTAGAAAAAAATGTTGCTAGAGAATCAAAATCAAAAATCGATGATGATAGATCTTCGCAAATTAAGAAAGATTCAAATAAAAAAAAAGACTCATTATCTGAAAAAAGGAACACTGAAAATATCCAATCTGAAATGGCTGGTACCTCACGACAAACAAATGAACCAAAAGAACTCGCATCAAGAAATGACAGAAGAGAGTCAGTGAATTCAGAAAAAAGATCTAAGTTAGTAGAATCAGAAAAAACAAAAGAATCGAAAAATACAGCTCTTGAATCAGAAAATAGACATACTAAATCGGACAACGAAGGGAAGACAGATGACCAGGAATCTGAAGAAACGAGCACACAAAATGCACCAGCTCAAACTACGAGTACCTCACAACAAACAAATGAAGAAACTAATGATAGTCAATTAGAAGCTATTTTGAAAGCTTTTAAATTTTTTTCACGTTAATGAAAAAGTATTGTTTTTAAATATTGCTCAGAAATAAAAAATAAGTACTACTGACAATAAAATTTGATTAAAGAAACAATATGGTTGTATGCTAAAGCTTTTATGTAGTTTTTTATTTTCGCACCTAACAAATTAATGTGTGAGAATATAATTCACATTGTGTATTATTATTATTATTTATTTTAACGCCACCAACTGTCAGGGTTATCTCGGTCTAGCGTTGATTCAAATTTTCAATTATTTTTTTGATAATTGAAAATCGAATTGATACTGCTCTCTGATTAATATCTTGGATATGTAATGGAGATTTGTAACAGAAGAGTCGTGGAAACTGCATACAGACAAAGACATTACCGCATTCGACGCTACAGCGACCACATCTAAACGTGAGTAAAGCATGCCGTACACGGACTGTTTGAATCACATACATGAAGCGTTGTGTTATCTTGGTATCTAATAATAATATTTATTTACTCCGTGAAACATCCATAGATATGAGTTTGTCAAAAAAATACAAAATTTACAATCGACAAGATAAAAATTTAAAAAGTTATGTTAAAATATTCATGCACAGAAGCTATGAGTAGCGATTTTACTTTATTTTTAAAGGTGTTAACATTTGTAATTTTTCTTTCATTTGCGGGCAAGTGATTATATAACCTTACACAGCTGCAATAGACACTTATTAAAAAGCACTGTTGTATGTGAGGGATGTCATTGAGTTTTATTTCTCATGTCACGGTCATGTATATCATGATTCTGAGCAAACAAATTTTTATTTTTAAAAACAACCTTACACATTCATAAATGTATAATCCTGGTAAAGTGATGATTTTTAAACATCGAAACAACTCTTTGCATGGAAACAAATTAGATTTAAATGTCATTATTCTTTTTTGTATGAGAAAAATTATTCTAAGCGATGAAGAATTACCTCAAAAGATCTGTCACGTTTCCTAGATAAGCATTCTCACGAGCAATCAACAACTTCAAACAGTTCGCGTATGTGTTGCAACTACTCAACTACAATATGACGAAATTTTACCGTGCCGCAACTACTCGGGCAGCCATGTGTATTTTCTTTGGAGACTTCCGTGTACGGCAGGCCTAACTTGTTAAAAATCAGGCAAATACAAATTACATATTTCACTCATTTAACTTTCAGAGTAACTCGATGTCAAATATATATATAAAAACAGTTTAATGCGTACATTAGTATCCAAAGATATATTTTACTTTTCACGTAATTAATTAAGAATTTTTATATAAAAACCTAAAAATTCATAAATGGTAAATTTTGTTTATGATTTTCTTAAATGGGGAGAGTGGGCTGCCTGTAATGTCATATTTTGTTAGAAAGCGCCTATATGTCTAAATTTCTAAGACCTACAATCTACACAAAGCTAAAAATATGGAAATAAGTAAAATATCTTAGCTAGGGTTATCGGTGTCTACGTAACTGTCCAGATCCCAATTCTGATTACGAGCACATAAAAATAAAATTCTTCGCCCCTGGCGGGAACCACTATATTTCCTGAAAAAAATGACTATAGTTTTCCGCTCACCAGCTCTACAAGTAACACCTCTTCAGATTACTAAACTACAATGGTTATTTTAAAGATGTTTAAAATCTTTGCGAAAAGAAAAGTTTACTAACTGAATTTATTAAAATACAAAGATGCTTTTTATGCTCACATCCATTTAATATTGACTTTACCAATATAGTGCATGTACTTAGATTTATCAGTTATACTAAGAAGTAAATCAGTTCTACAAGAGGCGACATTCGTAGAAAGAAAATTATTTTCTACAAACTACAAAGAAAAACGGTTACAACAAATGGACTGACCATTTCCGAGTTCAAAAGAACCGTTTGTAGCGTCGTCGCCTCTTATAAAACTTATCTACTCTTGTGCTGTTATAATGAGAATAATTTATATTTTTTTATACTAATTTTTATTATATTTAAATGTCATAACATAATCAAACTGTATTTTTCTTTAAATAAAATAGAAAATATGACAGAACAAAACACATTTACAAACAATAAATAACTATTACTAAAAAAAACATATCAAATTGATATAATTGATGTGTTGGCCACCAAAGATTGGGCCAATTCAATAGGATGTTGGGTCCGGTGGTGTTTGTTGCGATCGCCCTTTTGACGGAACTCGCGGCCACAAACCGGACACGGGAACGGTCTCTCATCGGTGTGAATACGGCGGTGGTTGTTCAGAGCGTCAGCGCGGAAAAATCTCTTACCGCACATCTAAGCAGACGAAATAATAGCTTGTGTACCAAGATTGTAATGCATTATTTTATGTACCAGGGTGACTTTGTGTTAAACCGAGCGATTAGCGAGTTTTAACAGTCACACAAATCATAAAAGCAAACACTTATCTTACGAAACTAATTATATTGAATCAGCTGTAAATAAATGCTTTATGATCCTTACATGTCAAAAAATCTAAGTTTTGTTTTTACCTCTTTACGTTTTTAAATTATTTTCAATGGTGAAACATTTTGAAGTATTATAACAGTCGAGTCAAATTGCTTTATTTGAAAAAAAATATATATATACTGAAAAACTTAAAATTGGTCTGCACTTACGTCACAGCCGTATCTTCGATCATTATTATGAATGAGACGATGCTGATAATAAACCGATCCAGTAAGGAAACATTTTCCGCAAACGGCACAACGGAACGGCCGCTCCCGGGTGTGCACTTTGCGAATGTGATCTTTCAAATCGGGTCTAATTGTATAACGCGCTTCGCATCCTTCGTGTGGACATGCGAATGGTTTTATACCTTTGCAAAAAACAATCGCTTTTCATATTTTATGAAAATATTAAAATAACTTTATTTTAATGTGTAAACATCTTTACGACTTCCCCTTCAAAAACAAACAACCAAGATCGTAAGAGTGGAATATTGTTTTAAGCTGCAGGCGATTTATTTTATGTCTACAGAGCAAAGAAAAGATGTTATAGTTACAGCAGTTGCTTACGATGTTTACACATAATATAAGAGTACTACACTAGGGCGTAAATATTACATAGTGTGTTCATTAGGCACTAACAATCGTTTCTATCTTGCGCATTGATGTAAAATAATATTCAGATGTAGAAATTCATAAATATTCCTAGAAAATGTGAGTATTTTTACATTTAAATGTTTTGTTACCAGCAATTTGAAAAATAAATAGCAAACGTTTAGGCGGTTACTGTAGTGTTAAATAATAATTATATGAAACATACAAATCAAATATTTGAAATATTTAATTTTCATATCTTTATTATTATTATTATATAACTGTCACTTTGCGATTTGAAAAAAATACAGTCCGAATACAGTGGGTGCGATAAGGACAGGTGATGTGAAATCACTCGTGAAACGATTTTGTGTTTTCAAGTTGTCAGCCGTAGGCATTATTTGCACTGCGGACAATTTTCAGAGAGAGAAATCTGCCTAATGAACACACCATGCAATATTTTCATGTTGTTGTAGTTACAGCAATTACAGGCATTTTATTTAAGATGTCTACATATACTAGTATAAAAGCAGTGGCGGATCCAGGAGGGGGGGCTATGGAGACTAAAGCCCCCCCCCCCCCCCAGAGCCACAGTAAAAATCCCAGGATAAATTTTTCCCCAAACAAGACAAGAATACTTTATCCCCGAAAGGAGTTTTCCAGTCTCAAAGGCACACTTTTCCATAATTTCGAAGAACTGATGTGCCTATTTCATATTTAAACAAAATATACGTCGATTATATCATGAAATTCATGTGAATCAATTCAAATATTATCCATTGAATTCAAATATGTATTCACACAAACTTTACCGAAGAAAAAATTTTGCACTGAAAACTTTCAATGAGTAGTTGCAATGAATCAACTCAACTGGACTTCCGAGGTTTTAACTCTCGAGCCCCCCCCCCCAGAGACCTGGATCCTAGATCCGCCACTGTATGAAAGTTCTGAACTCAGTTGTATATATTATGTACAATAGAGAATAGGAAGTATAAAAAAATATTCCACGTATTTCAATACATTGATGCTGGGTTGCAGAAAGAATTGTCAAATAAGTTGATTTGTCAATGACCTTAGATTGTGATAATATAATTACAGTTTTCATACATGCAAGAACAGTCTAATGTCGTATTCAAACTCCCTGTCATGTACATCATTAGACTGTATTTACACAAAAACAAATGCTTGATCTACACAGAAAAAGTTCGTTTTTCAAGTCAAATTTTGATTAAAATGCGTAGAAAAATGTCGTTTCAAAGTAAAAATTATGCAAAAAACTATATTAAATACACGAATACATAGTTTAGAAAAAATATCATTTCAATCGATCAATTATTTTTCGAACAGAATCGAATTAAAATACTACAGTGCTTTTCTTATGGAGGAAAATGTATGTTCACAATCTAAAGTCATTGTCAAATCAAATTATTTGACAATCCTTTCTGCAACCCAGCATGAAGCTTGTCCGATATCGTTATATTGATATCGATCACGGATCTAGTAATTATAGAGATGACGTAAAATCTATTGAGGGACGGGTACAAAGTAAGAATGGTGTCGATTTTTGATTGGCCGGCGCATTGTGCTGCATACAAAAGAAATTTTCTTTTTACATCATACTGCCAACATAAATTTCATGTCATGCGCAGTGCGTCGATCAATGACAATCAGACACCACTCACTTCGTCCCTGAAGTCGGCTTTACCCCCTTCCTCCAAAAACCTAGCACCGTCTTTGTCTCTATATTCCTATACTATGGTACCCACGACGACATACCAGTGTCGTGTCGGTCAATGAAAAAGGCGCTTGGAAATGAAATCGTCATTTTGCTGTACTTTGTAACATGTATACTGAATTAGTTGAATTCTTTTTTACCTTGATGGAAACGCATATGTTGCCACAAATGCGAAGTTTGAGAATAACTGCGACCGCACTGATCGCACACGAAAGGTTTTAAGCTTTGGTGAGCGCGACAATGAATCATCAAAGCTTTTGAGCTATGAACGACTTGTCCGCATTCTTTGCAATCAAATTTACTACCGTGGACATCCGATCTATGCGAAATTAAATCGTCGATTGTTTGCGCGCAGCTTCCGCACTTTTCACATTGGAATCGGAATCCATCGTCGCATTCGTTGATAACCGGTGGATCTAAGTTTAGTTTTGGTTTTGGTTTTCTACCACGTTTGGAAGGCACCGGAGTAACTACAGTTACTGTACTTGAATCGGCATCTTCATCTGTTTTATCGGATTTATCGTCATCGTGTTCTAATTTTATGTTGACTGTCAACTGTGTCCCTTCAGGCTTCTTCTTTTTTTCAACAGTTTCGTCTTCGAGATTTTCATTTCTAACAATATTTTGATCATTATTTTCTTTTTCGACCATATTTTTCAAACTATTACGTGTCAGCCTTTTGTTTATATCCAGTAACGGAACTTTAAAAAATTCAGAACTCTTTTTTCTTCCTTTTTTATTTTTTTCAAAACTTTCATCTTTTTCAGTTTCTCTGTCAACATTTTCAGCTTGATTACATTTTCTTAAACTACGCCGTAACTTTTTTTTCAAAGGCTCTTCTGAATTTACTTCATCCTGGGCCGTATCACCAAGTATTTCAATCGATTCCGTTTTTATACTCGTCATATTATTATCGTTTTCTGCTGCTCGATCACACAGACCTTTGTTATCTAAAACTTTTCTTTCAATTTCGTTTAAAAATTTATCTATTTCATTGTATTCATAATCATTAATGGGTTGATTTCTTTCTTCATCATTTTCACATCCATTATCTGCCTTCACCGATGTATTATTAGAATCCATAAGGATATCCTGTATATTGATATCGGAAACATTTATCTCTCCATTCGATATATCGACAACGGTTTTATTATTATCGGGCATATCGAGACTTAGCTTTGTCAGATCATCTATCGTAAGTGTTCTTATACGAGTATTGTCGTCGAAACTAATATTTATTGTTGAATAAATAACATCTTTCTTTACTTTATTTGATCCGCGTTCTGTAGCTTCTCTTCTCTTTAAATTTAAATCAGACTCATCAGGTGTATTCATTTCTTTCGACGTTTCATTTCTTCCATCTTTACATATTTTCGGTACAAAATGTCGTAATTTATATTTATGAGCATAAAGTAGTTCGTGTGATTTAAACCCTTTGTCACAAAATTTGCACACGACAATTTTCGGCAAACAAAATACATTCCATTTATTGTCGCATTTGTGTTGCCAATGGACAATAGCATTGGTGTAGCTTTCAAAACTTTCTTCACAAAACATACAAAGGTAATTTTGATTAACTGTATGTGTATTTTGATGATCCTTTAAAATATCTTTTTTGGCATAGGTACGATTACAATATTCGCATTGAAACAATTGTTCGACTCTAATTTTGACAAAAGTATGATCAATTTTCATATTATTATCGTTCACAATACGAACATTTTTAGTACCCGCTGCTTCTTTATAAAAACCTGGTTCTGGTTGTGCAAATAAGTCTATACCGCTCATTGCTTTTTCAAAATTGGCATCGAAATTGTTCAGAATGAAATTTTCAGTAGTTGTTGAATAATTATTTTCTCCTAGAATTTTAACAATCTTAACGGACTCTTGGATCGGTTTGGATGTGGTAGTGGAATAAGGAAAGGTGGTTTTTGGATCGTTTTCTTTATTCTCTTGATTGTCATTGGACTGAATACAATTTTTGGTAATTATAAAAGTAGGCATTTGGGAATTACAAACATGCACGACATCATTAGGTTCTTTGGCAGTTATCTACGAAATGCATAAAACTTTATTTAAAAGAGAGCCTATCGAATAAATAAATGTAATAATAATAATTAGATATAGATATTGTAGATGATAATGAATATAGTAAACAATGAATATTATTTTAACCGACTTCTAAAAAAAAGCGGAGAGGTTCTCAATTCGGTTGCATGTTTTTTATTTGTATGTTTGTTACTTAAACATTATTAATAATATTTCCTAAATTTGTCTCTTACGTTATTTTTTATTCTTATATTATTAAAAAAAAAACAAAACGGTGAAAGCTATATTAGGTAATTGATCAGAAAATGTATGTGACGTAGTTTGACGTAAGCTACAAATTGAAAGCAAAATGTTTATTGAAGTTTTTTATTGGCTATAGTGGCTACTACTATTGCAACAAAGCATTATTGAATTATGCTAAATAGACAGTTCATTTGTTTTTATAAAAATGCAATTAATAATATTTATGATTAAAAACAATGAAAAATAATTAAGATGTAAAACCAAATTACCAGTTTACAATTCCAACATTCCCAGACAGATAAATCTGACCTATAAAATCGTTTCTTTTCTCCTGAAGTCATTTTGCAATGATTTTCTATATGCGTATTTAATCTTGATTCAAGGACAAATCCTTTTCCGCAATTTTGGCAAATGAATGGCTTTTTCTCTCCATGTGATAAGCGATGTCTATCTAAGTTATGCTCAGTCATAAACGATTTATGGCATATATCACATTCATGTTTAGTTTTAGGTTTTTCTATGTTGCGTTTGGGTAATTCTGATTTTAGCATTACTTTGGAGGCATTAAATTCGCACTGATGACGCTGGTAATAATATTTTGTGGCAAATGATGCATCACAATTTTGGCATATAACTGCTGGCTCAGTTTGAGGTAAAGGAGGGATGTATTTCTTTTTTAATTTATCTTTAATTTTTGATGGTGCCATCATTTCAGGCAATTGCTCATTTAAAATTTCATCGTCTATCACAACACGATGAATCTGGTTCAGCGGTGGAGCAATATGGGTTGTATAATTCAACGGGTTCAAATCTTCTATACCTCCTATTTTAATTAACGTTATCGTTGCAGGACTTGATTGCATTTTTAAGTTAAGTTTTGAATCAGTATCAATTACATATCCCCATTGAACTGGGGAATCGCTTAGTTTCACCTCTTCAGTTGAAACTAATGCTTGAGAAAGAATATCGCTTTGATTGTCATCCACCAAGGAAATGCCTTGTAGATGTGCATTTTCATCCATTGAAGGGACTTTCAAAAAAATATCGGAATCGCCCATTTCTATAAATACAAATAATAAGTAACGTTTTTACCTTACTTTCTTCAAAAATCTACTCCATTTCATTTATCGCGGCAGCTTTGAGTTAATTTTTAACCTTCCAAACTAGTTTCTAGATCGAAATGGTTTAAAAAATTATTTCTGAAATTTCATTTGTTATTTATAATAATCACTATTAGCAACAATAATATCAAAGCAACCTAGATATTTTTCTCCAATATGTTTTCAGTTTTATAAATTTAAAAATTAATAAAGGTATAGACGATCCCATTGTTATTCAATTTTTAGAAATTATATTATTTTTTTAAACTTTGTCATGATGACTTGTTAATTAACTACAGCTTTAGATATTATTTGTGTACTACATGCTTACAAACGAGTAACGACACAAAACAGTGGCTGCCAATTTCTTATTAACTAACAATAATTTTAAATTATAATACTAAGTATCAGCCCTCTAAAAAATAGAGTAGTTTTATTCATTTTATTAATTATATGCACTTTATCATTTTATAATAACTGTCCAAATGCCAATTAATGACAAAATTATATTGGGTTGATTGTTGAAGATGTGCTGGTATTCAAATCCACGTGACCATAGAAAAGGTCAAATATTACATGTGCAACTGATTTAAAAAGTATTAATTGTTATTTTTAACTCTTCTTTAATGACTAGCATTTATAACCGATATTAAAAATGAACAAAATTGTAATTTTTGGTTCAACTGGCCAAACAGGATTATGTTCTGTGGAATCAGCAGTGAAAAAAGGCACGTATTTTCCATTATATTAGGTTAGAAATTGAAATAATAAAATAATGTAATTATTTAACCTTTGTTGATAACAAATAATCATCCAACAGGTTTGAATGTCAGAGTTTTCGTACGTGATGCAGGAAAACTTCCAGATAACTTGAAGGAGAAAGTGGAAGTAGTCGTAGGTGATGTTTTAAATTATGATTCCGTGTTAAAAGCTATTCAAGATGTTGACGGAGTTGTCGTAGCATTAGGAACTAGAAATGACTTAAGTGCGACAACTTTGTTGAGTACCGGAATGAATAATATCATAAAAGCTATGAAACAAACTAAAATTGAAATTGTATCAGTATGCTTGTCAGCTTTCCTGTTTTATGAGCCCGAAAAGGTTCCGAAAATATTTACAGATTTAAATGCAGACCATCAACGTATGTACGATTGTTTAAAAGAATCGGGTTTAAAATACATTGCAGTATTTCCTCCTCACATTGCAGGTTTGTTTATTTTATTCAATTTGCAGTTTTTATAAAACGCATAATTTTTTTGCGTAATGCTTTACAGATGAACCGAGTGGGGAGTATCAAGTTCTTCACGATAAATCGCCCGGTCGTGCAATTTCTAAATACGACTTGGGTGATTTTTTAGTTTCTTCGTTGGCTCAGTCAGAACATTATGGTAAAGTCTGTGGCATCGCTAAGGTAGTACCTTCAACGTAGTGATACTTTTTTTTGTACATTCCATTATAATTTTTTATAAAAATATTAAAATACAATTGTAAGAGAAAAATGTTTTGGAAGTAGTAAACTAATTAAAAAATATAATTTCATAATTGTATTCTTGTTTTCTTTTATAGAAAAGAATGTTCCCTTTCAATTATCTTGATACATTCATCTTGGAAGCTTTTTTGTTTTTTGCAAGATTTTTACACAAATAATCGTAAGTACGAGTATATAGTGTTACAGGGAATACAATAAATATATAAGGCTTTTATTATTACAAAATGATATACAAATAATATATATTATGTTATCTTAAAGTTTATTAAAAAGCATCCTCTATTTAAAAAAATCTTTTATGTTCGGTAATTTTAATTATAAGACTAAAAAAAAAGCATCTAAAAACTATATTTGTATTGGCTGAGAACCAAAGCCAAGGCGCCCGCGTGGTAGGCGAGTTTTCTACCACTAATGCTTACACCAAATCGGTCGTTACATTACATTACTAAAGTTTAGCATGACACCCAGACAGGATGAAATCTCAATAAAAAGCATATTATTAAAAAAATGTACTTAAAATATTTTAATAAAATAACATACACATATATATATTTTGTAAAGTATTGAAGCATTTCAAAAATGTAAAAATTTTGTACTGTTTTTTTTTTCTTCTCTGCTCTCGATGAATTATTTTTAATTCTATTTTCAACAATATTTAACTCAAATATGTGAACTGTTTCCAAATTTAGTTAAAATATTTAACTGATACCACCTATGGTTTTTTTCATGTATACTTTTTTTGGTGAGACAGTGGTAAATGACTTATTTGGCAGACTCGGTGGACAAGGAGGAGAACAGGCCTTCATTTTCTCTTCGTTTTTTTGAACGGTCTTGATTTGGTTCAACTTTGGCGATAATTTTGAATTTGATACTAGCGGACTTCCATAAATGGTTACTGCTTCACATTCTGAATATCCAAGACGTGAATAAAAATTTTGTTTGTCTTTTGTGGATAAATAAATGGTATTTAATGATAATTTAGTTCTGCAATATTCTTCAGCTTTCGTCATCAAATACGATCCATAGCCTTTCCCCCGTAATCCTTTATCGATGACCACAGCTTCCACAAAACAAGCTTCTTTCATACTCGGTATCGGTGTCAACTTACAGTGACCGATAACTTTTTTATTATCCAATAAAATTAAACATGTTGGTAACTTGTCCTTTGAACACAATAAACTATGCATTCGAGCTGTATGACTTCTGGGCCATTCTTGGTTAAGAAGATTACAACAATCTTCGATAAAATCCGGATTTTCATGTACTGTTACTACTTTTAAGTTTTCTTCCATTTTAAATAATCGGTTCTTCTTTAAATAATATTTCATAACTGATGCTGACTTAAAAAATTGATCATTTAAATATGAATCAGGTCTCCGTCCAAGATATGTGTAAAACTAAAATATTAGATACCTATTGTATTTGAAAGAAATTATTTCCAAAAATCACCGTTGAGCAAATTTTTTACCTTCACTTATCAGATGTTTGATCTGCAATAGATCAATCCTTATCTCTGATAGGTCAACAGAATATTAGACATATTATGGTCAACATAACACTGACAGCCCTCGTTTAAACAATAATTTTTGCTGTAATATCTTATTATTTATTCACCACTTTTTGGTAAGTCAAAAACATAAATTTACAAAGTATTTCTGCACACAATGTCTAAATTTGGGCACGATTGTTTACTTCTAAACTTCAACCTCTCTAAATTCTAACCTATAAATAATTGTAGCACATAATATGTAAGCACAGAATATTAAAAAAAGCCGTTTGTAAAATAATAATTTGTAGGTTCAAATGAAAAAATGATGATGCCTGGAAGAGTTCCAATGGGACCGATGGTTCCTGAAAACCCTTTAAGTTTATCGTGGCATGATTCGAATTGGATACCCATTCTAAATACAGCAAATGTAATGGATTACTTTTCCGAACGCTCGAATCCATTTTTTGATAGAACTTGTAATAATGAAATTGTTAAAATGCAACGGTTAAATCCAGAACAGTTAAAGTAAGTTGATGTACCTACATTGTGTATGTCCGCATCGCACGCTTGGTTGAGAAATTAAATCAATTTCTGCTTTCAGTAATATGACAGGATTGGAATATATCTTACTACATGTTCAGGAACCAATTTTGTACGTAATTCGCAAACAGCATCGACATAGTCCTACGCAAGCGACACCATTAGCTGATTATTACATTATTGCAGGGATTGTATATCAAGCCCCCGATCTAGCTAGTGTATTAAATTCGAGATTGGTAAGTTACGTTTTATCGAATCAAAATGGTTAAGAAAAATTTTTAATTTAAACTCGTTCTTCTATTAGTTATCGGCTGTTCATCATCTTCAGTCTTCATTCGAGGAAGCGTCAGGTTTTTCACGATATCATCCAAGTAAAGGATATTCATGGGATTTTAAAACTCAACGCTTAGGTGTTGAAAAAACTCCAAAACCAAAAGAAGCAGATAAACCTAGAGAAGAACCTAGCTCATTATTTCAACGTCAAAGAGTTGATATGCTTTTGGGGGAACTAGTTCGTAAATTTCCTCTTCCGAGTCCTATACAAAAAATATCTACTCCAGCTGCTTCAGTCAAAACTGAGCCCGATACTACAAATGGTGAAACAAAAGAACTTAAAATTGAAAAACAAGAGAAAGGAATGAAACCACCACCAGAAAAAAAGCCAAAAACAAATTAAAATCTTATATTTAGTGTTCAGTTCCAACAGTACACTTCTGAATTTATTTCGATGTCCTCAATGAGTATTTACAATTATCTGTTTGTGTTTTAGTATTATAATATTTATAATAAAAATAATTTTTATAAGGTTATTTTATATTATTTAAACCGTTGTTTCTCGAAGTGAAGCACCTCTTGGGGTACGCCAGTTGACTGTAGGGGGTGCGCTGAATCTGAATTAAAATTGAGCAGAATTGCTCCTAGAATGGATTCAATTTGCGGCATATAAAACAAGTCCACCCATCGCATTAATTAATAACACATATCGATTGCTCTTTGCGACTGTATTTCGTTTTTAATAAAATGCCTTATTTTGTTCTATCTGTAGTCAGTTTTTTGAGGGGTTCGCCGTTGTCTTGGAAATCTAACAACAGTTACGCGGAGACAGAGAACATCGTGGAGCTATGAGTTTTTAAACCATCCCCTCTTTATTTCTTTTATTAGTTAAAAGCTGTGTATCATAGATGGCATATCGCATCATTAAGAAGTTCAGAAGTTGTGCGAGTTTTCCCGCTTTTTTTGTTGGAAATTGAGTGTGGAAGTTAATTATCAATTTTCGTGCATAATTGTGTTTTTTCTTCAAATCAGCCCAAATTTATTATCATGGAAGGATTTGACGATGCTGGAGTTTTTTTCAGTGATAATTTTGATGCCGGTGATACTCAAAATGAAAATCAAGTTAACCTACAAGCTGTAAAGAAAAAGTTTAAAGAATTCATTAGGCAATTCAATGAGGATAATTTTAACTTCAAATACAGGTATTTTTGAGACATTTTTGTAGAACAAAAGTACAAAATCGAAAGTTCAACTCATGATATATTTTAGAGACGCCTTGAAACGACAGTATAACTTAGGGCAGTATTATCTCGAAGTAAACCTTGAAGATTTGGCCAGCTTTGATGAGAATTTAGCCGAAAAGTTATATAAACAGCCCACAGAACACCTTCCTGTATTTGAAGAAGCAGCAAAAGAAGTTGCTGATGAGCTTACATCGCCACGGCCCGAAGGAGAAGAAAATGTATGACACTTAAAATGCTGTCGATTATTTAATTACTATATTGTTTTTTTTATTCTCATTTCCTAGGTGGAAGATATACAGATCATGCTCAGTTCTGATGCGAATTGTGTTGGCCTCAGGGACATGAAGGTAATTTCTGATACCGCTATTCGATTTTCTTTTGTTTAAATACACGTTCTTTTTTTTTAGTCGGAAGTTGTTTCGAAATTAGTAAAAATTCCAGGAATAATTATAAGTGCTTCGGGAATTCGAGCAAAAGCTACAAAAATAGCAATTCAGTGCCGTTCTTGCAGTAATATTATTCCAAATTTGCCGATTAAGCCAGGCTTAGAAGGATATGCTATGCCAAGAAAATGCAATACGTAAGTTTTTATATACGTGCGAGTATAAGTTACCTGGTAATCTTTTACAAATTACTCTTTTAAAATTTCAGAGAACAAGCAGGTCGACCAAAATGTCCTCTCGATCCCTATTTTATAATCCCAGATAAATGTCATTGCGTAGATTTCCAAGTTTTGAAATTACAAGAATTACCGGATTCAATACCGCAAGGAGAAATACCTCGACATTTGCAATTATACTGTGATCGGTATGAATAAAATTCGTATTTATTTTTTTAAATATATTTTAGATTTACCTTGATGTAAAGCTCCGTTTATTTTTTAGGTACCTATGTGAACGTGTTGTACCCGGAAATAGAGTATTGATAATTGGAATTTTTTCTATTAAAAAAGTGTCAAAACCTTCTAGGGTAAGTTTAATCAACTTTCAACTTTTTCAGCGTTTAAGAATAACTGAATTTTGAACGCGAGTTGAGAGCCAGGTTTTTTTTTTTGACATTGAAGCCGGTCTATCGCCGAGAGCACTGCAGCCTCTAGGGCTTATTGTGTTATCTCCTAATTTCTTTATATCACCCGGTCGTTCCTTGTACTAATTTGCACAGTCTGTGGACTGGATGGTTGATATTGTCTTTTGGACCCATTGTAGGAGCCAGTTACTGCCGTGGTTTAAACAGATCATTTTGAGTTACTGTCTCTGCAAGGTTGTCAACTACTATACCCGGATGTACACGTGCCGTTTTAAGCTGTCGCAACTGACTGCTTCAAGCATCGACTGCGTGACGAACTACAAATCTCCGTAGAAAATATTCTACTGACAACATAATGCCACTTGGGTACTTAGTAGTATAGTGAAATTTCGTAATGAAATCGAACTAACAAATTTAAAATTGTTAAATGTATATCAAGCGCTTATAAAAATAAAGAAAACTGGCCGATAAGAGTAAACAGCTGAGAAGTTATTTTATTTCCTCAGTTACTGTTTAGCAAGGCTAGTAGAGTACTATAGGCTGGGAATAAGAGATTATAAAAGTGTTTACGTCTGTTTGGTTGAATCGATTGCTTACGTCATTTGAAACCTGTGACTTAATTTTTCAATTGTAGTGAACGTCTGACAGTTGGAAAAAAGCTCGCCCTCTCGTCCATGTCGCTTAGTCACATTTTCAACAATGTTAACGCTCAACTCTACTAACCTTGACTGTCTATTGGTCAGCCCAAGAATTCGCATTGTGTAAATTCAGCTTTAAGGTAGTTCTCGTGGCTAAGGCACACCGCCAGAAAATTCTTAATTTTTGTATACTTATTAAGAACATGATAATACAATTACCCTGAAAATTTGAAGTCGTTCAACCGTATATAATCCGAGATAAATTCAATTAAAAATTGGATAATTAACATTGATTGTATACGATCTCTGTAGTCCTGAACCAGTTTCTTATTTATAAAAAAAGAACTAACTGTCAGAAACTTTCCAAAAACTGACAGTCTTTCAATGCATTTGTTATGAGTTTAAAAAAAAATAAGAATTTTTTTTTGACCGTCTAATTATTTATAAATAACGGTTTAAAGTTCAACAATTTATAGAAAAGTATACATGCATATGAATACTGTATGGGTTACGTTTCCGCGGGTACAGTCTTGCGTACAAATTATGGATCACTTAGTTGCAAGCAAGTATACTTTTGTGGCGCATATAATCTATAACTTTTTGACAATATTGTACCACAACTACCTTAAAGATTAAAATAGAATGGGGTGATCTCTCGGCCCAAATGCACCACATCGTGAAAAGATTTTTGTGCTTGCCCTTTTGGCTAAATCAAGTCATGAAATAATTTGTATCTTCTTATGAGCTCCAGAAGATTAGTTACTAGATTGTCCTGTGGAACTATTCCATCCTCATCAATGCAGCCAAAAATGGTTGTCCTCCTGTAGGTTTGAGCCTCACATTCGAACATGATATGGGTGGCTGTTTCATCCTCCATTTCGCAAAATCTTTGTAGTGTTGATTCCTGCTGTATCCCCGTCACGTGTAGGTGTTTTCTCAGAAAAGCATGGTCCGGTCAAAAGCCCAATCACCTTTCTGAGTGTCGGCCCCCTAAGTCTATTTAAGTTCTCAGTTAGCTTTGAGGAAGGGCCTACAATCATTTTCTTTCCATGTTTGTTACCTGAAACCAGGTCCTAATGTGAGAGATGCTGCTCGCAGGTCCATTTCCTGAACTAACCTTTAGGGATACAGTTATTTATGTGGCATATTTGTGGCTCATCTATTGCAAGCCCCCAGTTTTCAGTTTCAAATCGATGAACTTGAAAGTATCAGCGATTTTCAGCAAGTAAATTAATAAAGTTCTTACTAATTTTGTAGCGCGAGGGAAAAGAAAAAGCAATAACCGGTGTGAGAGCATCGTATTTACGTGTTGTCGGAATTAAAGTTGCCGGAGAAAGTTTGGCAGCTGGTGGTCTTGGAGGTGTCGTTTCTTCTCAAGAAGAAGAACTGTACAGACGTTTGGCTGCTTCACCTAATTTATATGAACGACTTGCAACAAGTATTGCACCGAGCATTTTTGGGGCAACTGATATAAAAAAAGCTATCGCTTGTCTATTATTTGGAGGTAAACAAATTGATGGTCAAACTCGCTCTCTCTGAAACTTTATTTTTATCCACTAGAAAACTGGCGTTTGGTCCGTTGTACACAAACTGCTTCAAGTAGTCGACATTCAAGGTTAGGAGAGTACTATAAACTGGGCGTAAGAGACTATCAAAGTGGTCGCTTGTGATTGGTTAAATCGAATGCTTATGTCATTCCAAACCCCTGGCTTGATTTTTCAATTATAACGTTTGGCAGTTGGGAAAAAGGTCTCAATACCTATTACCACCGCCCTTTCTCCCGTCTTGCCTGGTCACACTTTCAACAATGTTAACGCCCAACTTATAGTATTCTCCTAACCTTGGTCGAAACCAACTGCATCAAGCAGCTGGTGAAATGTTTTTATGGAGATTTGTAGTATCTCAATAGAAAATATTCCACTGACTGCTTGATACAGTCTGTGTATGACGTGTTTTAGATTTTCATCTTGCATAGCCTACTAACAATTTTATTTTGGAAGGAGGAAACATGAAATTATTGAAATTTATTTCAGGATCGCGCAAACGTATGCCAGATGGTTTGGCTCGACGTGGTGATATAAACGTTTTACTTCTTGGAGATCCGGGTACAGCTAAATCTCAGTTATTAAAATTTGTCGAAAAAGTTTCACCGATTGGTGTTTACACATCAGGTAAAGGAAGTTCTGCGGCTGGTTTGACGGCATCAGTCATGAGAGATCCTTCGACTGTAAGTTTTCCAAAGTTGGAACTGTTCTCAAATCGTCTGCCCCAAATGTAATTAAATATTTTAAATCTTTAATACCAATTTGATATTTTTAAAGCGCAATTTCATAATGGAGGGCGGAGCGATGGTATTGGCCGACGGGGGTGTCGTGTGCATCGATGAATTTGACAAAATGCGCGAAGACGATCGAGTAGCGATTCACGAGGCAATGGAACAGCAAACCATATCGATAGCTAAAGCTGGAATTACGACTACGCTAAATTCCCGATGTTCGGTTCTTGCTGCAGCTAACAGCATTTATGGGCGCTGGGATGACTCAAAAGGGGAGGAGAATATCGATTTTATGCCCACTATATTATCACGTTTTGATATGATTTTCATTGTTAAAGACGAACATGATAAACAACGCGATATAGTAAGTAAAAATAATTTACAATTTTATTAAACCTCGAAATACAATTCGAATAATAATAATAATAATAATATTTATTTCACTCCATGTACACCATAGTGAAGAGTAAGTCAAAAACTTAAAATACAGTATTAAAATATTCGTCCATAGAATATTTGTTCTAACAGGAGTTGCTTAACTTTTTTTTTTTAAATGATAGAATTGTTTATTTTTTTATATCAATTGGTAAGTGGTTGAAGCATTTTATGGACATAATAAAGGCCCTCTTGCTGATATACCCAGTTTATGCTATGGTAGAGTTAAATTTTCGTTTCTTAGGTTGTAGTCACTGACAGCCTTAAACTGGGAAAATTTATCAATGTTCTTTCTTACATATAAAATAGAATTCAGAATATATATAGTTATGACAGAACGTTTAGCTGTTTGAAAAGTTCTCTACAAGAAAAATTTATTTTTTTAAAGGTCATTGTCCTTAGTATTTTTTTTTGTGCTACAAATAGCGACTCAGCAGCTTGCTGACTTATTGCCCGCTGACACATCAAAATCAATCTATGCTAATATTATAAAACTGAAGAGTGTGTTTGTTCGGTTGAACGCGCTAATCTCAGGAATTACTGGTTCGAATTGAAAAATTATTTTTGTGTTGGATAGTCCATTTATCAAGGAAGGCTATAGGCTATACTAGCTGTTACCCGCGACTTCGTTTGCGTTTTTTATTATATTAAAATATCTCTGCAGCAGAATACGTCTTAAACCGGGCGAAGCAGAACCGGGCCGCTAGTGTGCAATAAAATCCAGTTAATATCATTTACTGATTCCGCTTAGTTTAAATTTATAATTATTGTCAGTATCCTTTCGAGTTATAGTTTCCTTATTGATGAGTTTAAAAAATTATTTCAGACACTAGCAAAACATATCATGAATGTACATATGAATGCAGATCAAGTTACTGATGATGAACCAAAAGATGGCGAACTATCGCTAAATTTGATTAAAAAATATATTAATTACTGCAGAACGTAAGTTTATAAATGACTTTATTTTTGTAACAATTTGAATTCGTAATACATTCGTTTTTAATTACTGTTACATTGACTTGTGTGGTTTCTTTTACAACGCGATATGAGTTTCTAAAAATAGTCGCGTCATGGAAATTCACTCATAGTTCACAATATTTACCAAAAACTGATTAGGGGCAGAATATTCAAAACGCAGTTAATAGCGTCTGACTGAGTAGTGTTTTTTTGTATTGTTTTTGTATTGTTAACATTAATGATTTTTTATTTATACCCGGTCGAAAGTACGTAATTCCGGCTTTGATTTTAAGGCAGAAAGCCTGACATTTATGCACTGTTGGAATTACTCGCACGCCTTCTGTAACAGCGGGCCGAAACAGTTTTCTCGTGCACACTGATGCGCAAGTACATAATTTCGACCTATAAAGAAAAATAGTAACGGCCAGAAAGTTGGAATTCCTGCACTGCGCGACACATGATGTTTTCGGCTTCGCATAATGAATATTAGAAGAAACTTGCTTTGGTGTCAAGACATATTTTTTAGCACTTCAATTGATAATTATTAATGATTTTAGACATTGCGGCCCAAGATTGAGTCCCGAAGCTGGTGAAAAACTTAAAAGTCGTTACGTTTTGATGAGACAAGGCACAAGTCAACATGAAAAAGAGACAGAAAAACGTCTATCTATTCCCATTACTGTAAGACAGTTGGAAGCTGTAATTCGTATATCGGAAAGCTTAGCGAAAATGCGTTTGCAGCCATTTGCAACAGAAACACATGTAAACGAAGCATTGAGATTATTTCAAGTATCCACGCTCGACGCTGCTATGTCTGGGAATCTTGCCGGTACGTTTGATATTTTTGTAGCCATAACTGGAACCGCATAAAAAGAAATTGCGGTTTCATCCCTTTCTACTATATCTTGTTGAAACTTTCAAGTTTTGTCAGATTTTTAGCGTATTTGCCATATAGCTCATATACTATTAATAATAATATATTGAGTATTGATTAAACCATAATTATGGTCAAATACAAGTCAAGTTTACAAATTAAACCGGAACCGCATTATTTAAAAAGTCACTAATTATAATTGCATGAATCTTTAAAAAACCCTTTCGTGATTTTTTTAAATTTTGCTACAGGCAGGTCTTGTCTCTGCTGATAATTTATTAGTGTCGGTTGGATGGTGGAACCTAGAGGCCAGACCAAAATTTCTTGACGTTTCATAACCTCCTGAACATTATTTTTGAAAATGTGTGTGTGTGTGTTCGCGGCAAAAGTCTTGACAGACTTAATCGATTTAAACGTAATTTGGTACATGTGCTGGAATCCATCACCGCACGAAACCTATTTAAAATTAGCCTATTGGATCTATTTTAAGGGCAGTTTTTAGAGATTGAAAAAAGTTTTTGTGCCCCAAAATAACGTAAAAAACCTCAGAATTATCTCAGAATTAAAATTTAACCCTTTAGTAAAGGTTAAAATGTGCTACTAAAATTTAAAATCGACATGAAAATGCTAGTTTGCAGATTTAGAGCTACTTACTGAAGGGTGTATTTAATTTGGTTCAGATGTTGAATTGATAATAATATTGAAATAAAGGAAAAAATATTATTTTAAGGAATGTATTAAGGGGCTAAGTTTTTTATTTTGTCCAAAAACAAACTTAAGTTTACATAATAAAATTACACTTCCGGTGTTAACAAATACATAATATTGTCGGCAGGGTTTGGCACTATGGCCCAAGTTTTTTTTTTTTATATTTTGTGTTAATATTTTAGGTGCGGAAGGTTTCACAACTGAAGAAGAACATA
Organism: Venustoraphidia nigricollis; assembly: GCA_034508555.1. Taxonomy (NCBI): domain Eukaryota; kingdom Metazoa; phylum Arthropoda; class Insecta; order Raphidioptera; family Raphidiidae; genus Venustoraphidia; species Venustoraphidia nigricollis. The sequence goes on along the minus strand of JAVRKA010000023.1, from coordinate 4,568,171 downwards.
AAATGTTGTCGATTATTGAAAAGCAGGTAAAACGTAGATTCGCCATCGGTACACAGGTTAGTCAACAAAGTATTGTACAGGATTTTGTCAGACAAAAGTTTCCTGAGCGTGCAGTAATTAAAGTCATCCAAACGATGATTCGTCGTGGACAATTACAGCACCGTCTACAGCGTAAAATGCTTTATCGTCTTAATTAAAAGCCTATTGTTCTTTTGCGCTATTCATTAAATCGTTCTGCTAAGTGAAAATATGTCAATTTAATGCTATCTGGTTTGAAAGTCCATGTCATTAACAACATTCAATTGTTTTTATGAAAATAAATTAAGCTGGTGACTTTTTACACACAAAATTTAAAAAACCAGCACAGGAAAATGAAGTGGTAATATTGTTTACAGATCTGGAATGATTATTTTTATTTTTTATTTAACAAATTTTACATAAAGAAAATAATATAACAATCTCATTTTTATCAATATAAAATATAAAAAGCCTCTATTTTTTTGTCTATTTGTATAATTTTTTGTTATAACAACACTAGACACTTATTGGTTTTAGCATAATATGATAGTCGGTTGTACTATTCATTATATAACTTTTTGAATAATATTGGTCTTTGTAACTAGTACAAGTAGATAAAGTCTTTGTAGATTACGTTAAATTTAAACAATTTGTTCATAAATACTCTGTAGGTCATAAGTTTTTTTTATAATACTGTTCTATATTTTAAGTATGGGAGTTAATAAACAGGACAAACTAATCGCAAATGGTTAAAAAATTTCGTAAGAAACGGTATAAATTTTGTTTCCATATTTAACAAACCCATAAACTAGAGATAAGACGTCTCTGGGATAAGACATTTTTTTTTTGTACATTATTATTATTTTAAAGTAACAAAAATATAACGATCAAACATAATTTTGCAAAACATTATTATTAAATTAAAGAATATACTCATTTGTTATAGTGTATTGAATTTGTTTTTGAGAAAAATGGAGGGGGAAAGTTAAATTCAATCATTGTCACTAATTTTATAAAGCAATTTATAATATTTGATCAACTGAATATTTTCACTGTAGCCGCAAATAAAAAATGATAGATGCATCATTTTGAACGTAACATTTCTAGTACTTTTCAGTTTTCTTTTTTATCACCAGTATGAACAAATGGATATTGTGGATGTTTGTCAACACCTTTCCAAAATAAGAAGTTGAATATCCTACCAAATTCTCCTCGGTCTAGACTATTTAAATTTTCTAATTCTTCTGGCGTTAGTGCAAAATTGAACACGTCTTTGTTTTGTTTAATTCTTTCAGGATTGGCGCTTTTTGGAATCGCAATAATTTTTTGTTGTATCAAATGACGTAATAAAATTTGGGCAGGGTTTTTATTATATTTCGCAGCCAGTTCAGTTACTTTTGGATGTCCTAATATGTCGGGAAATTTATCTGGACTGAAAAAATAAAAAAAAATAAATTTTAAAGCAAGTTTTTTCATCTAAGAAAGAAGTCGTATTATAATTTTATATACAGTACTCTCTGTTTAATTCGCCACTTGATTATTCAACTAACATTGTATTGTGCAATTTTTTTAGCTAGTAGAGGGCATTATATAAATTTCATTAATCTGCTGGTTTAATGTATGTCAGGTTTTGTAATCCTGTCGTTTTTTCGCTCTATCTTCCTCACATTATAGTTTTTTGCCATCAGCAGATAATCACGCAAACATCACATGTTTGGCTAGGATGCACAAAGTGTATCTGATTGGTTGTTCTGCTGTGTTGAGTTTCAAGCGATCATCCAGATGCTGTTAACACTGTTTTATTGCTATATTCATGTAGGATAGAGAAAAGGGAGACTAATCTCCATGCATTCGCTGTAGCCTATAGTGAAGAAAATAAGGGTTTATATTCCGGCGTTAGACGCGCTGAAACTTAAAGACCCCGATTTTTTTGCAAAATATAAATCATCTATTTAAAAAATAATTCATGGAGGTTATGTGAAGGAGCACAAACTTATATGGGACAAATTGACAGAATCGGCTTACTAAATCGTACATATTAGTGTTTTCTTTTTTTACCACTAGCGTCGCTAATTTCCCTGTTGTACTGACGTGAATTTAGGTATCATAAATACTTGTGAAGTAAGCAAGCAAATATTAGATAAGTAAGTTCTCAAAATATTCATTGGATTATAAGAATTTTAAATTAATAAGTGATTGATGACAATTTAATAATCCATTTTAATATTTTAATTGAACTTTTACTCAGTAAAACGTGACCTCTTATTTTAGGAAGCTTTTTATATACATGGCGTCCGTAGTCCTTGTCTAGTATCCATGGGATAGAGCAGTGGCTCCCAACTTTTTTCAGCTGGCGACCCACCTTTCCTTATCAGAATATCTCCATGGTCCATCGGTCCACGTTGGAGTAAAAAAAAAAAAAAATTGGGAGGGATGTAGTGGTTCTGTTGTCTGCCCCAGATGTCAAAAATCAAGAACCAAGAAAACAATCAAAACACAATTCGATTTGTTTCGATTTTTCTTATCTTTTCTGATGGTTTATCCGATGGTTTCCAATAGTTTAAGATCGAGTCATGACCCACCTGTAACCCTTCCGCGACCCACCGGTTGGGAACCGCTTGACTAGAGTATAGCTTCGTTTTAGTTGAGAACGGATTAATGAGAGAGTATTGTGTTAGTATTATAAAATGGAGTTTTGAACACGAGACCAGAATATCAACTTACCTGTAATTATATTTAGTTATGAAATGCTGTTTAGCACCGGGACTTCCCAGAGGCGAATAAGCAGTAACAGCAATGTTTAGTCGGTTACACAAAGCACGCAATTCCTTTTGTTGAAGATATGCGTGGAGTTCAACTTGCAAAACAGACGGTTTTATTTTTGCAGCGTATTTCCATACATTTTCCAATTGATACGCGTTGAAATTAGAAACACCCAGATTTTTTATTCGACCTTTGGTGACCTGGTTTTCTAATTCCTGCATAAATGCAAAACGGTACAATTATTTTTGTTTGGAGATTTCATAATTACTATCCTTTACCAGCGTTTTAACTCGCTAATTTTTTTTTTTGTTTGAAGTAAAACTTAGGCGTGTTTTGTGAATTTCTGAAGGGGCAACTCGATGAGTTGGCGTTATAAAAATATCGTGATATTTTTGCGCGGTCTTCTAAGTCCGTTTGTGAAGTTTAATAACATCTATATAATACTCGCCACGGTTCTAAAAGGTTCTGAAGCTAGTTACAAACAGCGTCGCAAATGCATATTTTAGAGCCATCCTGGTTGTTTTGTGGGAAAGGAAGACTCCCATTACCTCCCAGTTACCGGCACAGAACTTGCACTCGTCGGTGATTGGTTATCGATGGTTGTCGTGTCACTTGTCGCTTTCCTGCTATAAAGTACAGTCCAGTACGCTATTGTTAAGTTGTTTCTTTGATTGTTAATTGATCAAGATGCCTAATACAGTTTTGTATAGACAAGCACAAAAAATAATTTTTTGGATGACTTTATGCAAGGAATTAAACCTTTAGATTAAAGAAAAATTAAAAATAATAATATAGCGCGAGTTTGTACCTGCGCAAGCCTCCATTTGCATCTAACTTCAGGACCTTTTAGAACCGTGGCGTGTATTATACATAGTATAGTAAAATCGAAATTGTTTGTATAGATAGCAATGAAAACGAAGTCCACATACTGCGAGAATTGTTTTTTTCTAATGAATTGTAACATCTGTATATAAAAGGCGATGTATGTATGTATGTATGTTATCTATGGACTCCAAAACAGCTGGACCGATTTTGATGAAATTTTCAAGCAATCTTTAGATTAGCCCAGCGGGTGATCCTGTGACGTTTGGTAGCAATCGGATCAAGAGAATTTATTTTTTTTGATTTTTTGGCAATTTTGATTTTTCTTCGATTTTTGAACATTCACAATTAAAAGCGATTGAATTTGCGCAAATTCAATACACGTTGAGAATTTTATGATAATGATTCTCATCTTTTATATTCTATATAATATTGCATTTACAACCGGGCGAAGTCGGGCTGGGCCGGTAGTACCCTACAATTGTGCAATTTTAAAGATTCCTAGAGCGAATTTTCAGTTTTCATTATTTTTTGCTTGTTTATTTATTCGTATCTACCTATGAAAAAAACTGTAAACTTAACAATATTGTTTACATGTTTTATTTCGACCGCACACTGCTTTTTATTTTTTGTACTGAGCGTCTATAATCTACAATCTCTTGATTTTTTGGCAACCTTGCGTTAGTTGACGTAATATTATAATATAACCTATGCTATTTCACACTAACAATACTCTAATTAAAATTAGTTCAGTAATTTTTTTTTAGTTAACCCTGGAAAAGTTAGTATTCAATACATACCTTCCATGTGCTGGTATGATCAGTTGTGGTGTCCAACACGTAATCACCGTCAGGTGATACTAAGGGATTTAAAGTTTCTTTGTCGTAAAGAAAACCGAACGGCAAATGTATTAAATATAAGTCTAAATACTCCAGCTGTAATCGTTTCAACGATTCACATAAAAACCGTTCAACATCAACAGCTCTATTTCCCACGTGCGGTAACTGAAAATAAAAACATCTTACTGCTTATTCTATCGTTCAGGTCAACTACATGGATAATTGACCGAGTTGGGTCTTGTTTCAAATTGACCGTATGTAACAAAGACAGACAGGTCCATTATTTAAACCTAGGCCTTAAGATGTAATAGTTGGTTTTGCAATTGAAATATTTTTCTGGGATTGAGTCGTTAAAAAAATCCTAAATGATGACAAAACAAGCAAATAACATGATATTTGCTTCCAAGTTTGTGTCAGCAGTTAGAATGAGATGTTCTGAAATGCCAATTTCTTGGTAAGTCCATAAAATTCCATAATGTTAAAATGACTCACAGACAAAGCAAGTGAATATAAGTCGTTTAGGTCGCGTCAGAAAGATGAAGGTATGTCTACCAGTCACAGAACTGCTAGTATTAGAAAAATGATGACAAAAGTTGCCATCTATCAATTTGAAAACGACTTCGGCCGGCTTTACACGAACATTTTCTAGCAGTTGAAACTGACTGCTTCAAGCAGCGATTGCATGACAAACTACAAATCTCCATAGACAATATTCCTGACATACACGCGACCGCCCGAGCAGTCATGTAGCCGAGCGGTTTCAACATATATCGATTGCTCGCGAGCATGGTAATCTAGGCAACGTGACACAGAACAGGGACTTGACTTTTCAGTGTCATAGGGCTCCTTTATTCAAAAGTAGCAATAGCAATGCTTCTTCCTAAGCGAGCAACTTGATCGATTGACCAGTGGCGTAGCTACGTAACCAAAGGCCCCGATGCAAATATAAAATTGGAGCCCTATCTAAATTGGTTAACTTTTATCGGCACACGGAGTCTTATTTTCAATATTAAATGAAAAGTATCATAGAGATGAAGTTCCAAAAGTCGACATGTTATCGCAAATTGCCTCCTTTCTAGGAATCTTTTTTTAAATTTCATTAACATTAATAGTTTTCCAGTTATTTGCAAAAAAATTAGAGCCCCTTTTTTGGGACTTTTTAATTGTTAATAACTTTTGCAATTGTTTATGTGCGGATTTCAAACTTTTGCACATTTTTCTAGAGGTGATTACGAATTCAATAAGCTATGCCACGTATTTTATCTTGCAGTAGCAAAAATTAACACGTTTTTCAACTTGTGAACCAGACTACAGGGGCCAAAGAGTCAAAAGTCAAAAATTCTTTATTCGATTAGGATATTAAAATAAGGTTTCCGAACGTCGCTCAGACGGCCGAGGGTCTCCCTGAGCTTGAGGGCCCCGGTGCACTTCAACGCCTAGCACTCCGATAGTTGCGCCCCTGCGGTTGACAGTGACTGCTCGAACAGTTCATGTATATTATTCGACAATTAACAGCTCAACTAGTCTGCTTACGACCGATCTTAATCATTTTAAGTCTATAAAATGCAATGTTTGTCAGTTTGTAAAGGTTTCACTGTCCAGTTAAGAATTCGTACTTGATTCGTATATTCGAACTTGTTATTACCTTTGTTGTTATGAATAAGTCTTCTCTTTTGCCTTTGCCGTCATCGATCCATTTTTTTATTACGTTTCCGATTGCTTCCTCATTATTATAATTAAACGCTGTATCTGTACAAAAAGTATTTGATAGTATAATTAAAAAAAAATGCTTTCTACTATACGAAAATTTTCAAAATGAACTTTTCAACAATTAAATATAATATTATTTGACTTTACCAATATGTCTGTATCCCGAATCTAATGCAGCTGTAACAGCCGTTTCAATTTCTTTTGGTTTGGATTGCCAAGTTCCCAGTCCTATAATCGGCATTTTTGAACGGAATGGACCATTTAATTCAATATATTCCATTGTTGTCAATTGAATCCCGTTAGAACAGTCCACAAAAAAATTCTGACAGGTATTGACTAAGGAACAACACTGTCTCACAATAGTCGCAAAAGTAATTTTTTTCGTTGTGTAGCCTTGTAAATCTATTTTTAATTGGACACTAAAAATAAAATTTTGTAGTATTTCGTTATGCAATGTGAATGGATTTGCTAATTGGGTCAGTTTTTGTTGATTTCAAAATGAGTGTTCATTTGTTTTTATTTCACTAGCAGCATCCTATTTTTTTTCAGACTTAATTAAATCTTTCAGATTATTTCAACAAAGAAAAATAGATGTCAAAATTCTCTTTTTTTTTAATTCACTTTTATTCATTGCCTTTTGAAAATCAATATTGCAGTTAGGTTTATTTGGAATGCCGGTCTTCTTCAACTAAAGGAGGGAATTTTAAATTTCTACAATAATAAAATGTTAAAGCAGAAAACAAGGCCATTTTTTCGTTTCATTTTTTGATGACGTATTTTTTTATGTTTACAAAATTCTAATACAATAAAAACAATATTTCTATAGTTGAGCGTTGAGCTTTAATCATCCACGCTGAATTAAATTCTTTAGTCATTTTTTCATTATCAGAAATTTGTTTCGAACTTAACTTACCTGCTTACGATAGAAGTTCCTATTAACTTTAACTCGAAGATAATTGTTAATGGTTATCTTTCATTCATATCCCTATGTATATGTTACGGTTAGTGTAATTACTTGGTAACTATTAATTCCCTTTATTAATACCAATCAAATTTATCGAATACATATATCGTAACGTATATAAATGGTCACATGTTTGTCTGTTTGGACGCGGTAAATTCTAAAACTACTGAACCAATTTTCATGTCTGTCAAGGAAATATTCGGAAAGGTTTTAAGCTATATTTTACTACGTTTGAGTAAAAATAGCCGATTATAGCTAAACTGTAATTATTTTACTACCTAGTTCAGTATACAGGCTGTACCAATTTCTCGACACCAAAATCTCGAAAATGGAGAGAAATGAAGTAATTTGATGAGGGGTAGTTATGAAGCTACCTAGACGTTTGTCTGTCGGAGTCGGCAGAAAATAAAAAAAAAATTTGAGCCGTCTTGGGACGTCTGGTGATATTCAAATTCGTTCCAATACAGATATTCAAAAGTATAATGCCGACACTCGTGATACACTAACACACACGAAAAGTAGCAAGTGTGTAGTGTAGTACAGAGGGAAGCGCTCACTATAGGTATTGAGAGTCCGGTTGAAAAGAGACATGAGACTGACCGAGCGAATTGCACGTCGCAACGTTTCATCCAAACGACGTGTAATCCAAACGTTTTTACTCCCGTCCAAGCGCACCATTAGATGTTTCACATCAAAACGCTGTAAGCATGACATGATTTTGTATACAAATTATTTTCATAAAAAAATTATAAAGAAAATATATTTGAGACCCTTACTACAAACCCTTTTAATTAATATGTCACTCGGTACAGTTTGCAAAGCCTTTTTTTTAATTTCCTTATTTTTCCCCAAAAATTATCCCCATGTTCAAAATTCATTTATTTACGTTACACGCCCGCCTTTGGATCACCGACTAGCATATAAGTATATGTTACCAAATTTCAACTCAATCGGTCCAGTAGTTCGGAGCAAATTGGCTGTGACAGTGGGACGGACAGACACACGAGTGATCCTATAAGGGTTCCCGTTTTTTTCCTTTGAGGTACGGAACCCTAAAAAAATGACCTGAAGACCGAGACCAATCATCGATAGCAAAGCGTTGGCCGGTCCGGATTCGGAACGCAAGGAATAATTAATAATAGCGTTGGTAAACCTGGGCCCAAATATTTTTTATTTAACAACCAGCATCATACATAATTCTTACAAAAACACTGTTTCACTGTACATACGCATCGATACGGTTATTCCAGAGCAAACTCGCCGAACGCTTTAATTATAAACATACCCGTTTACCAAACATCTAAAAAAACAGCTAAGCATCTATATAACTATATTTATATACGTTATCACCAGTGTACTTAAAGCCACTTGTCGACAAGTCTGTCAATCTGGAGTAACGCGTGCGATAAGTCTATACCTAAAATCTATATCATACATTATAATAAAGGAGTAAGAAGTACCTCTCTCTCGCACTCACTCATGCTAGCCGTTATATATCTAACTAAATTATAATTAAAAACATAACATGTGAGCCACGGGCAAACTTTTTCATCAAAGCTGGCATTTTTTTTATATATTTTTTTTTTGTATATTTTGTGGACCGATTTGTAAAATGACAAAATACTAACGGTGTATACTATGAGATTGTTTTTTTTTTTTAGTTGGGTTGGCAGTAAAATTATACGTTTTTTTGTATACGTTTAAATTTTTGAAAATATGATTTCTTACAGACGGAATTCTGCAAATCTGTCCTTTATTTGTATTTTTTTGTTTCGAAATTTTTCGTTCGTTTTGTAATATAATGTGTTTTCATTTTATTTTTTCCTATCTATTTTTTTTTCAACTACGATTACATTTCTAAGGGCTAAGATAATTTTTCTTAAATGTTTTCGCATTCTTGCTGCCTTCCTGTCGCGAGTTTTTTCAATTTTTAACAACTTTTTCCAATATGTCGTCATTCACTCATACATAGGAAATATCAGAAATACAACTCGCAAAAACGATTTCTGCACTTTTTTTCTTCATTTTCGCACAAAATTGTTATTTCTTGATATTAATTTTTAAAACAGTTTTCTTGTAAGTTTTTCCATCATTATGTGACTTTAAGTCATCTTTTAAAAGTAGACGATTTTTTGTTAACTTATAAAAAACATAGAACGGAAAACTACACTAATGTAGTCTAAAAAATATCACAAAAGAATTTCATAATCCAGTCTTGAACATTTTTATTTCTATCAAAGAATATGTAAGTTTTTTTAAACAAATGACACTAGATAAAAGTATGCTTCCAAAGTTAAGTGCGACAACTATAGGAACATTGAAACAGTATTTATAGTGACGACTAAGCTATAGTTGTTGATTCTGTAATTCAGTTTAAATATTTGTTATCTATAAACTGTTATCACTTTAGAATATGTCACATTTTTTTCATAATGTAAAAACTCTTTGAACAAAACTTTCGCTCCTTTCTAGTTGAAAATTATCTTTCACATCAGTTACTTCTATACATAAACAGTATATTAATTACTACAGCAATTCTTCGTTTAGCGTTGTTTCATTTCATTTCGTATTTCAATTTTATATTGTCTAGTCTATAGCGCTGTTTTCGGCGATTTACCGCACTTCCGAATCACTTTATCTTACTCACAATAAATTCTAACAATCATTTGGAGTGACTACAGTAAGAGTGTGGCCAATGCATCCGACGTCGCCATATTTAGCCGCTATTGGTGGACACTGCGTATGTAGCGCCTGCGCGGTCGCTATACAGAAGCAGCCGACAGATGTGCACTGCGTATAGAAGCAGCCGACAGCTGTACACTGCGTAAAAAAGGCTCAATATGACGTAGCTAGTCCGTGTTCCGGCCAGATCACGTGACCTGTTGTCCACACTACACTCTACAATCATTAGATTAACAGCGCGAAACGAGAAATTACTGTACTAAATACACAATATGCCTAACTCGAATTTGGTTGAAGTGTAACATGTTGTCAACGACAGTAAAAGACCACGCACACTTGTCAAGCACAGCACAAACCTGCACCATGTCGCACCTAGACCAGCAGAAACCAGCAACTTTCAGTACGGGTTCGTGAACGACACATTAATAGCACACTAGATCGGTCCAGCACGCCTGACTGACGCTCGTTGCTCGTCTAATGTGCGCTACTCCGTTAAATATTAAATATGGATAACTTCATGAACAGGCTTTTCTGCTCTGTGCTATGCTGGTCTATGCGCGGTCTTTAACCAGTTTAAAAATTATAAATTCAGTGTCATTTTTTTGATCTACATATTTCTTGGTTCGATGTAAAATATGTCAAAAAAACTTTGATTGAGAAACAATTGAACAACGCTATTTACAAGGTCACCCGTAAACTATGATGTACTATAAAAAGTTTCTGGAACATCAAAAGAACAAGTTGTGTATAAAATAATCTGTTTATGAATTATCATGTAAGTACAAATAAAACGCCATTTTTTTTGTTATATATCGACATCGGTACGCTTGAAATATCGCTCTAAGACCTGATAAGACGCACATATGTTTTGTCATTCAAAATGGCGCATAAAATCCGCGTAGATATACGAATTTCCCCATGCGCGCGTACATGTGCGACGGAGATGCATAGTTTTCATACGCACGCGAACGTTGATGTTTGCGCGATTTTGAATGACGTACTTGTCTAATGTCTGTGTCGAACTCCAGCGGTAATTATTCAAACCGATTTAGTTTTCCAAATCTCCTTGGTTTCCGCGTTTATAGGCTGTGGCTCATTGATATTTCTGCCTGACTTTTCATCTGAAAGTGCGGTAGACATTATTATTTGATAGTGTCTATCGCAGTTGTAGACGAAATGTCAGCTAGAAACACCAATGGACCACAGCCTTCAAGCCCAGAAATCAAGGAGATTTGGAACAACGTCGGCTGTGAAAGCCTCCACACTTGAATTTTGTTTTTGATCTTCATTTTTCTACATGTGGAATGGACATTACAATAAAACATTATCCGAACAATTGAATCGCTATTTCGGAAAGCAGCATGTTTATGATTAATTTCTTATTTATTTTAATGGAGGTGTGATTTCATGCAATAAACGCGAGAAATCATAAAACATGTCATATTATTATATAATAACTTTTTAAATATATCCAAATAATTATGCTGTAACAATCAGCATAATATGGCATTATCTCACTTTATTTTTTTTATACATCTCGAATTTTTCATAAAAATCAACGATATTACTATTTTATTAAGAATAACACATTTCAGCGTTATTTTATACAGCGCGTGCAAAAGGTGCATAAATCAGTGCAAAAATTCAACCGGTGTCGCCGCTTCCAAAGAAGTTATTGTTTTTGAATTTGTGCAAAATATAAATTAAGTTTGCATATTATTCGAAAATAGCACCATTATTATATTTTTAAAGCATTTTATATACAAGTAATTTTAATTCCAATCATGTGTGGTTTCAATACTGTTTTTTGTTTTTTTTTTAAATATATATTTACAAAAAAGATGGCTACAACACAAAAAATGAAATCCAATTAAATTATTTATTTGGTGATTGTCGATAATTATTATTTAATTTTTTTATTAGAATGAAGCACATCGTTAATTTTTATGAATTATCTGAGGTAAAACAGAAACTTGGCAATAAACATTAGAACATAATAATTAGACTAAATATTGCCTTTTCTTTGAACAGAGGAATACGTTAGGTATTTGTTTTTCTATAAAAAAGAAAAAAAGTTTGATAACTTGAACGGATATAGTATAGTATTAAATAGTTTTTATTGATTTTTATTATTTTATTATTTTTTTTTTAAATACAAAACAAAAACGATAATTTCTTAACATTTTTTTTTATTAATTTCCCCGCTTCCCTAGTTTTTTATGTCATTTTTTGTTGCAAGAATATCACAGGAAAATTATATAATTAAAAGTTTTTTTTTTGACTGGAAGCAACTTTTAATTCTTGTGTAAAATGTTGATACGGAACAAACAGTTAGTCAAAAAAAAAATGAAGTCAATTAATTTATGGAAACATTTTTGAAATATTAGACTTTTTCAGAATTTTTTGATAAAGTTTAAACACAAGAACATTTAATCGATCTTTTAGAATTTCACCGAAGCATTTCGTGGTTTGATATGTTATCAACAAGAATATTACGAGTGACATTATTTTTCTAGAAATACTAAATCCCTTTTAACATTTTCCACAAGAAACCAACAGACCTTTTTTAAAATCACTTTTGACCCTTGACCAGCTTGTAATATTCTAACAGGTACCAATTTGGAATGATATATTTCATTTGCGCTCATTTTTTTCTTTTAAAGTTAAACACAATATTGCTCCAAATAAATTTAGTTGCACTCTATTTAAAAAATATTTTAGCCTTTCAAAGGAATGTATCTAGCTGATTTCTCTAAAAATATGTCGAAAAAATGTTTTTTCAACGACAAATTTTCGAGTAAGTTGTATTAATCTCCGCTTTTAACAAAACGTAGTGTTTAAATACTATAACATGAGCAACTGTTTTCTTATTTTAATCAATTAGAAAAAGAAAGATGCAAAAAAAATTTGAAGATTTTTTTTCGAAATTTCCCTTATGTTTAAGTCTACGCTGGACAAGGTTTTATTTATTTTACAGAACTGTGAAACGGTTTTTGCATAATTGTATGAAAAAATGAAGTAAGTAAAACGAGACAAAAATTTGCAAACCGACGATTTATTTTTGTATCAAATAAAATATGTATATAGTGTTTTGATTTCATAATCTTGCCACAAAAAGAATTATTTTAATATCTTAAAATTAAACATTTCACATGACTATATAAGAACACTAAACATTTTCAACTATACTTAATGACTAAAAACATTTTTGCAGGTCCAAAACAAGCAGTGAAAAGAAACATAGTCTCAGTACCGCTATATTAACAAGACATGTGTTTTTCAAATAACACCCGTTTTTTTTTCACTTCCACATTACATTTTTTTTAATGACTAGTTACTTTTCTTTATTTTCTGAAATATAACTTTAATTAAACTCAACAAAGTATCTATTTAAAATAACTTAACCTACGTTACCGATCAATTTTCGTTTTATTGTACACACCTTTGTTAACTAAAACCATTCTTTGTTCATTTGTTTATTTACGACAGATACTCTTTTGTTTTCAACACAGAATAGCGTGTGAAATCACACGTATATAAAGAAGACTGGGTGTTATTTGTGAACCCATGGTAGAGATTACATAATATTATCTTAAAAACATTAAATGCTAGTGTTCATATACAGTCAAAATCAATTTCTCAAATTTAAGATATTGTGATATTTTTTTTATATATTAATTATATAATGCAACAGCAATGTATGTGCGTTACGATTTTTCGAAATATAGGCTAATATAAAGAACACACTTTATAAAAATGTAGCCAATCTATAACATTTTCTCTTTTTTTTTTAATTTGGACGTTGCTCCTTTAATATGTATTTGCATTTTATGCAATATAATAACGACACTACTAAACTTATGGTCATTAGTAATATTATGTAACATTTTTATACCGCGTGATAATGAAAGTGACACATTCAAAAAAAATACGTCTATTAATTTGGAAGTCACGGAAAAGTGTGTGCTGCTGAATACATCGCACTTTAATTTCGTTAATTTTTGTAACGTAAGTACATAATAATTAAAACAGGTTTTGTTTTGCAAAAATGGCTACTTGTTAAGTCGAACGTAATTAGATACTAAAATAGAATGATCACTGCATTTTGTTTTTTGTACATGCCACTTTATACAAAAATCCAACCTATAAAACTAAATAGCGTAACGAATACAACCGCCAGCAACAAGAATGTTATCGTTTTGTATGTTAGAATCGACGCGAATGTAGAAGCGTCTGTGGGGCGGCGCCGTCGAAGGAAGAGAAGGAGCCGGTTGGGGAGGCGTCGCTATGATGAATGTAGTTGGAGCGGCCGATGGAGGCGCTGTTGCTGTCGCGGGGTGATGGCGGGGGGTTGAGGCTCATTGTGTCTGGAACTGGGGCATGGTGGCTGCATACATGAGCGGTGTGTTGGGCGGCTGCGGTCCAGCATTGGGAATCGGCCACTGACCCTGAGGGGGCACCATCCGATACTGCTGGGGAGCAGCGGCTGCAGCTGCCGTCGCAGCCGGCGTGGCCGCGTATTGGTATTGTTGATAACCGGTAGGATATCCTGCTGGCATGTAACCGGTCTGCATTTGTGCTGCCGGATAGCCCTGCGCGGATTTGAAACAAAAAAAATGACAATTAGAATGCGAACCCAAAACCGTATGGAACGGAAGAGAAAGGTAATAAAATCATACACACATTTACCTGAGGATACCAATAGCCCATCTGCTGCTGATAAGAGTACGGATACTGTTGGGCGGGAGCAGCGGGCTGCGGAATCACTTGCTGACTGTTAACGTTGTCTCCACCGCTTTCTTTTCCCCAGAAACACTTCACCGTCTGCCCGTTGATTTCCGTGTTATGCGTATTCTCGATCGCATGCGTAGCAGCTTCTTTCGTTGCGAAGCGAATGAATGCATAGCCCTTATCTTTGAACACGCGAATATCTACGATTTGTCCAAAAGGCGAAAATGTTTTCTGCATGAGTTCTTCTGAAATGCCATTCGTGAAACCGCCACAATAGACTGTGCAATTAGTTGGTGAACTTTGATTGTAAACTTCATCGAACGTCGGCTGCTTTCCCGAACTCCTCGATGGCCGGTCCGTTCTCGGCGGTGGAGGTTTCCGTGTGGACCAGTTGGTGCGAATTGAACGTGAACCTAACCACTGTCCGTTCATTGCAGCAATTGCATTTTCAGCTTCTGCTTTCTTTACAAACGACACAAACGCATAACCTTTCGATTTAAGAGTTTGAGGATCGCGCACGATTCGACAATTAGAAATCTCTCCGAAAGGGGCGAACGCTTCACGTAACGTCTGAGTTTCTATTTCTGGCGATAAGTCACCTACGAATATGTGATGATGATTTGATGTGTCCTGTTTAGGTTGATTACCCGGACTCGTAGCCCAATTTACTTTCATTTCCTTTTCAAGGAACAATCTTTTATTCATTGCCGCCAAAGCTGTCGCAGCAGCTTGGTGATTAGTAAATTCTACAAACGCATATGGGTCATTACCCGGCTCGCGGATTATTTTGCACCCTTTGACGGCGCCTATCTGTGAAAACAGGGCGCATAGTAAATCTTCGGACACGCTGGCGTCTAAGTTTCCTACGTAAAGAGTTTTAGGGTGGGCCTCGTCCGACATTGTCGATGAGGAAAAGGGTATCCTAAACACAAATTCTACACTCTACACTAATTTTATTTTGTTTCACATATACGATTTTGATGATACATATACTCTAGAAACGTCGGAAACTGAATACAGCGTCAAACCGCGTTCACAAATTCACAAAACAACACGTCCAATGTCATAAATGTTGCCTTTGCAGAGCTGAACATACAGAAAAAATAAATAGAACTAGAGGGCGATACCTCGTTTGAGACTATTTTAAAATACCAGGTAATAATCAATGGTCATTTAAAAGAAAAATATGTCACAAAAACAAACGAAGTTAGATTTCTCGTGGAAATTGTTGAGGAAATTCAGTTTTCAATATGAAAAAATCAACAATTTACATGAAAAATTTATTAAAAATATTATACCCTTTGAACAGGTACACTGCAGTATAATCTTTTGTTATAGAGTTCAAAACGAGCAACCTTGATAACGAACGTAGACAAAATGGGGTAGTAAATCAATTATGTAAAAGTGAGGTTATGAAAAATATTCAAATCTCAAACGTCTTAAGACAAGTTTGATCTAAAAAGGACTTCAGTCTCGTATGTACCGAGAATTGAAGATGTTTCTATAACGATGTCTCATGAGGAGACGTGTCCAGAACGACAGAAAGGAGAACTCGAAGTGTTAAAAGTTATTATTAATCTTTTGTATTTTTTAAATATACGTTTAACTTTATCAGATTGCTTATTCTGTTCAATTTTTAGTCCATATATTGCGAAGATTTGATAGACTTGCGAATTCCTGGTCCTAGGAGAGGATGGAAACCGTTAGATGTGAAAATAAAGCTGTTCCCTCAGCGTGGCGACTCGGGGGGAAACGAAAACACCGATTCTCACATAGAAGAATGTCCAATGCACATTTATTTACATGTCGTTTGTCCAGAAAACTACCCCGATATGTATGTGTTATTTAATTAAATAATGCCAATGTAATATTGGTACTAATGACGCATTATTTTCAGTGCCCCAAATATATCATTGGAAGACAGTCGTGGGTTATCAGATAGTGAAGTAGATAAATTGTACACGGAGCTGAAAGAAATTTGTAATAAACACGCTAAGAGGCGTTGTGTGGTAATTCATGAGTTAGCTAGCCATATCAGTGAATTTTTACACCGACATCGAAAGCCTGCAAACAAAAGCTTGCATGATGAAATGATGCAACGCATTGCGAGAGAAAAACAAAAACATAAATTGGAACTCCAGCAAGAAAATGAACAAATTGTAATTACAAAATATTAATTCCGTATATAAAAAAAATTCAGCATGCTTCAAGTTGTGTGTAAATTCGTTAGGTTTGTTCCTGCAGTAGTTCGCAACAATTTGAAACCGTCAATGACATGCGCACTGCAGGAACAAAGCTGGTATCTGCTCTTTTGTGAAATGTTTTTTTTAAACGGTTTTTAGCTTGATTCCGTATATTCATAACTAACTTTGTTTCTGATTTTGCGACGGCTTTTTGATCTAATTCCCATTAACTGATTGAGTTGAAATTTTGCACACATGTATAGTTCTGATAACAATACAATATTATGCTAACTAGCTGATTCTGAGGAGTTTGCGCAATAGTATAAGCCAAAAATCAAACTAAAAACTAGAAAATAAAGTATACTCAAACACTTTAAAGTTAAACGGTTTTATTTTAAATTATCAGCTGTACCCAAAACTAGAAAATAATATGGGACTTTTAACAGATTAAAATAAAAACGCAGGCCGCATAAAAACCTGTGTAACAACTGTATAATTAAATAATAACGACTTGTCTAGAGCCCTCCAAAAGAAATGTTTCAAATACGCCCTACGTTTTTATTTTAGTCTGTTAAAAGTTCCATATTATTTTCTAGTTGGTACAGCTGATTATTTAAAATAAAACTTTAACTAAAATTTTTTTACCTATTTTTATTGATTTTGAGGAAGTGCATTTCTTATTAATAAGCGTTGTTGCCTGTATAGTGTACTCATAACTTAAATAATATTTAAAATATTTTGTTCTTAGCGATTGAACTTTGAAGATGATGCATTGCGTGCTACCGAGACTTTGAATACAAAACAACGGGCAAAAAATCCCCGATTGAATTTACCGTCAGATGTTCCTGAGCTAGAAAATCCTGATTTTAAATACATCTGTAAAAGTCCAAGGTGCATGTCAGACTTTTAACAATTTTATTTGTGTTATAACTTCTAACGTGAAACATCAAATGGCGCGTTTGGATGGGAGTGAAAATCTTTGATGGCGCGTCACATTTTTTTTTAAATGAAGCATGTTTATCAGTCGTTTAATGAGACAGTTTTTTCTAAATACAGAATTTATTCAGCTTAGATTATATTGGCGAATTTTAAGTACGCCACACATCATGCAGCAAGTAACAGTTCTTTCAATTATTTTGTAATTTATTGTAAGAGGTACTTGTCGATTTTATTTTCTTTTAATAGAAAACGGACTACGTCGAAGACCATTGATGGACTAAACTGTAATCATAAAGGGGTTGGACTTATTAGTTTCACCAGCAGAGGCGAACACCAAGTACAGCGCGGTCGATGTATAGGTAATTAACACGAATGATTTTATAATAAAATTCACTTCGAAACAGTTTGGTAATGAGTAACCGTCTTCAGGTCATTCTGATCGTGGAAGAATTACGTATGCGGGCTTGGATCTTCATTCCGGTAATCTGGTAGCCGTAACAGAATGGAAAATAAATATCAATAATGAAAACAAGTCCATCATTGATTATATAAAAAACAATATAGAAACGGAATTAAATTCGTTTTGCAAAATGAAACGCCATGATAATTTAGTCAACTACCTGAATATAACTCACATTCATCATGAAAATCAAGTGACTATTTATTTGCTACAGGAATTCATTATCGGTAAGTCATTTTACAAATTGGATCATTCGGAATATCTTAATATAACGAACCTCAATATAACGTTTTCCTCGATTTAACAAATTTTTCGAAATCCCCTAGAAGAGTTAATCCCCGTAAGAGTTAATGCAAAGTATATCTCTACCTTACAAATACTTTTTGTCAAAAACCTCTTTATAACGAATTTTCAATCATTGCAGAATATAGATAGAAAGTATATTATCTCTATTTAACGATTTTTGTCAACTTTTAAACCTATACATAACGTATCCTATCAATCAATTACACACAATTCTGCATAACAATTCATGTCTCGACAGGCTCAGACTCGCTAAATTTATCGTAAGTCAATTATTGTTGTTTGATGTAAGGTAATGTAAGCACTGCTGTTGGTCACTGTTAGTAAATTTAAAGTTGCAGCGGCTGAGAAACAAAAAATGTGTT
The DNA here is from genome assembly GCA_034508555.1 of Venustoraphidia nigricollis. Classification (NCBI taxonomy): domain Eukaryota; kingdom Metazoa; phylum Arthropoda; class Insecta; order Raphidioptera; family Raphidiidae; genus Venustoraphidia; species Venustoraphidia nigricollis. The sequence continues at coordinate 4,549,392 of JAVRKA010000023.1, read as the reverse complement.
CCTTAACCGTCGCAGAGAAAAGAAAAATCATTAACTATGTAGACGAGAATTCTACAAAGAAAAAATTAGACATCACTAAAGAGTACATTGGCCACAATTTTAAAGTTTAAAGATAAGTTTTCAGAATAAATTGGGTTTTCTTACCTTGTTAAAACGAATCTTAGATCAACCTAACCTCTATATAACAAACTTCATTATAACGAATTACTTGGTATAACGAATATTCCCTTCAGATTTGTTATATCAAGATTATACTGTAATGGACGTGTTTGTCGGTTTCTTGTTTTTGAAGATTTCCATCAAAATTATAGGCGCGCATGAGCGCGGTCTATTTTTAAACTACGCGTGCGTACTCCCATCATTTCGATGGAAATCTTCAAGTGATAATAGTACTAATTTCCGTTTCTTGATTGATGTAAATTAAAATATTTTTCTTTTTTTTTTAATTTTAGGTACAAATATTTCAGCTTTATTTGTCACCAAAAATTATTCTTTAGACATCGTGCGTCATTGTGCCGTTGGTGTTTTACACGCTCTTGATTTTTTACACAAAAACAATGTCATTCATAAAGATCTCAGAGACACAAATGTGTTCATCGATAAACAAGGTAAACATGACAGTATGCAAAGAATATTATGTAAACGTTATCACAATTTTAACAAGTTCACTGTTCAGTTTAAAATAGGGAAGTCTGCTCCAAGTCCTGTAGTTTTCTTTAAATTTTACCTACATTTTCCTGTAAATCGCATCTAAATAAAAATTATAATTTTTTTCTCATGTCCCAGCACAATTTTTTAGTTAACTGTCCGTTCTGTCAAGTCCATTAATAAACTATGTCATTGAGTTCAAGTTAGTTCAATTTAATACAAGCCCATAGAATGTATGGGGACATATGAACACAGCCCATATGTGGGCTGTGGACATTTGAATGCACTGCGAGTAGGGATGTAACGATTCCGATACCGATATATCGGCCGATTTAATCGGCAGGTCGATATATCGGCATCGCCGATTATATACCACCGATATCAAACAGTTTGAAAAGCGCGCGAAATGACGCCACACGCGCGTAATATTGCCGCAGCTTCGCAGATGGATGAACTGCGCATGTTTAGCGACATGGTAACAGCAGATTTTCTGCAAATAATTTGAAAAAATTTTTGTTTCTTAATAAAAATCTGCCAAAAGTAAACTTTAATTACTGACTTTATTAATCTACTTTCTCAAGGATGAGTTTCTGTTAAATATAGGTAAGTTTTAAGCATACCAAAGACGTACAAACTCCAGAGGTACATACTTTATTATTTATTGGATTTATTTTCTACTAAGCCATCGGTATCGGTATCGCCGATTATTTACTACAATAATCGGTATCGGTATTGTATCGGCAAAATTATGTATCGTTACATCCCTAACTGCGAGTGATTTCTTAGTTCACTGACAAACTTTGACAGTTGAATGCTCATCTAACGCAGATCTGATTTTGAAAATTGTATTCGGTTTTAGGTGACATAAAAGTGTCTGATTATAGCATAGATAAACGAATTTACGATTTAGCTATGGGTGTTCAAGGACAGATACGTTCGTACAGTAAGAAAAAAGATATTTTTAGATTTGGTGTTTTAATGTTGTCGTTACTGCAAGGTTCTCCTGTCGATGAAAAAGATCTTAGAATACCATCAGCGCTGCCATCGGATGCTAGAGACTTTTTAAGCAGGTAATCGTTTTTTCATAATATGTCAAAAGAAGTTTTTTTTTAACCTTTCTAGGGCTTTCCGAATCTTCTGGACGAAAAAAGTTTATATTTGGTACATATGAAGAGTTAAATTTCTCAGTCGTATAGCATAAATAAACAAATTCCGATTTGGGGGTTAATGTTGGGAGGCAAATTAGAAAAAATATATTTTTCAATATCCTGTGACGTATCAAATAAAAGGGCTCGTTATGAGGAATACAAACATATATATTTTTAATTTTAAAATGCGTAGTTTAAAAGATATTAAGGATTATATACAAAACTGAGTCTAAAATTAAAAAAAAAAAAAATGGGGAATATAGAGCCAATCATAGCTTAAACTAAAGCCTAAACAAAAATCCTAAGTCTTGAAATTCTCCGTGCAAATGGAATAGTTCTGAACCCGTCTCATGTGAGTTTGGCTCGCACTTGACCCTTTTTTGTTTTTTAAATTACAATGTTTTCTTTGCAGATGCATATTAGATGAGCACACGCGTTTCACAGCGTCTCAGTTATTGCAGCATCAGTTTATTCAAAGGCCGACCGAACGCTTTAGCCCGGCACGTACGTTGGAGTCTTCTCCGCTCGACGCTCAGTTGGCTAGTGTCGATAGTTCGAACGATCCACCAGAACCTCCTGAGCATAAAGATGAGTTACAGTTAAAAAAGTGGATGGCAACATGTATTGGTACTTCTAGATTAAAAAAAGAGTTCGAATTACTTACGTGTTTAGGAAAAGGCGCTTACGGCTCTGTATTTAAGGTAAAGATTGTTAATAATTCAATTATAGGTATAAAAAATAAAAAATCAACTTAAAACAAAAAAAAAAACTCGAATGTATAAAAATGACTAACTAAAAAAAAGAAAATAAAAATTAATTATTTATAAAGAAAACAAGAAACTCAACTGGAAACAAAAAAGAAAAAAACAAGTCGGAAAACCTCAACATTCAGTAGATGGCGATCCATTCAAAAACAAGAGAAATAGGACCCCAGCTGCTGCGTGTTGAGGTTTCCCGGATCGTTTTCTTCTTTTTAGTTAAGGCTGCTGCACACGTAGTTGGTTTTGCCGGTAGGTTTGTTGTTTGATTTCACTGCTAGGTTTCAAGCGTGCTGTGGTGCTGGATTTTGTGACAGTTTGTATATGTGTTGGCTTTACGTGATGCTTTTTTTTTAAAAGCTGGATTTGTAGATGGTTTTGATGCGCGCGTAGTGACAATTCGAGTGTTATAAAAAATCAAGGTCATTAGATACACAGACCACCTCATTAGTGAATGACGTTAGCTGAGAGACCGTTCATATTTTTATTAACCACGCAATATCAATTGATAGTCTGCTAGATGGCGGCATCTCTCCACTACTATTCAACTAAATGAGTTCATCTTTGTATCTAATAATGTTGGATGTTTATTGTCTCTGAACAGAACATGGACTAGGACGCTATGTTTACTTATGACGTTTGCCCATGGATCTAGTAATTTTAGGGATGGAGTATAGAGCTGAGGGGGCGAAGTCATTGAGGGCCATGTTCAATTTGAATAGAAGACAATCATGTAGAGACATCTTTCCTCGAGAAAAGATTATGACAGCTCCATGCATTTTTCTCTTTTGCTTATTGCTCTTCGCCCATGGAAATAAGGCAAGCTATGCCTTAGCAGAGGATGGACATGGTCATGATACTCGCAATAAAAAAGCAATAAAACTACCGTTGGCAAAAATAGACATTTATAAGTATTGCCCAGAAAATTTTTCAGTCTACATTTAGAATAAATTACCTGAAAGGTTAAAAAATAATACTTGTTCAATTTTTAAGACATATTAAAAATTTCTTATTAGAACGGGCCTTTTATTCTGTTGATGAATATTTATGTTGCTGATAACTCTATAATTTCATTTTTGTATTTCTCGTTGACGTGTCAAATAGATGTAATGTCTCAACTGATTAAATAAACATCATCATCATCAAAGCATTGGTACAACGTAAGACTGGAGTCAATTCGTGATTGGCCGGCGCATTGCGCATGCTTAGTAACATGAAATTCAAACATGGACATAGGAATATAGATCCATGTCCTAAAGATTTTTTTTTGCACCATACTACCAACATACATTTCATGTCACTAGACATGCGCAGTGCGCCGACCAATGACAAACGAGCGCCATTCATCTCGTCGCGTCCCTTAAACGGCTTATATTCTTAAGTCCATGCATTTGTCAATGTCGCTCACGTAATAATACTATTTTTTGATTGATTCTTGCTCAAAGCCAACAGAGAATCAAGGACGAAAAATAGCTCTGGTTCTAATTTTGAAATCCAGCTTGTAACCTCGTAACGGTGCCCGCAGTGACTACATTTTCATCCTCGCAGCCAGCACAGTCTTTAGTTTCATTTTTGTGCAGTCATACCACTAGTTTTTTTTTCTTTTTTAAATACTCAATTTTTATTATGTTTATTTTATTAAAAGTTAAAACATAATTTTTTGCAGGCAAGAAATGTAGTGGACGATCAATACTATGCTGTTAAGCGAATTAAGTTAAATCCACAAAACAAAACCGAAAATAATAAAATATTACGCGAGGTAAAATTTATATCAAGCTTACATCATGAAAATGTCGTCCGTTATTTTGCTTCTTGGATGGAGAGTGGAACTGTGCCGACAAAATACGACGATTTGGATGGAACGATGTCTCCAGAGTCAGTTTGCACTCAGACCAGGAACGTGCTGCATTGTGAAAACAAAAACGACGACCTAACTGGGGTACGTAGATTATTTTTCTTTACTCAATCTCGTTGAGGTTTTCCACGATTTGTTACTTATCATATGAAATACATTTCTAGGTGGTCATCTCAGAAGAATTAGACATCGGTCCAGTTAAATGGTCGATCTGTCATAACAGCAAATCGGCCATTCCGGATTCAGAGTCAATTTCGAGCGAAGACGAAGCAGAATCAGAATGTGACGAAGAAGATATTATCGGGTATTTTTTTTGTTACGATAACGTTGTTCATAATATAATATATTGACGACTTATAATTGTGTTTTAGCACAGTCACTGATTCTGAAACGGAAGAAGATTCGTGCGTCTTGTTTCAGACTGATAGCACTACGCAACCGCAGACTTCGACGTCGCCCGATGACGAACAAAAAGATGGTAGTTCGCCAGAAGCTCCAATGTTGCAGTATATGTACATTCAAATGGAATTTTGTGAGAAAAGTACTTTAAAGTAAGTCGATGAACATTTTACTGAAAATGAACGCATAAATAGCTGTATTTTAATTTTTAAGCAACAAAATCACTTCACACTGTTAGGCCCTCTGCACACAGCTCGACTGTTGTGCAATTTGAGTTTAAAACCGGTTCAAGATACGATTGTTCTGTGACCTTTCGTGTGAATGGAAAGCCGCACATGGGTCGCCAGACACATGACTAAGTTGAAACTAGTTTACAAACTGGTTGTGCAAAACTCTGTTTGCAGGTCGAGAAGCAATTTCAGTTGCATGGTTACCGTAAGGTAGAAGCAACCATCTTTATCAGTTCAAATTCAGTCGCGCTCGCATGCAGATAAAGAAACTTGATGGATTGCATAATAGTTGCATCGTAAATCGGTTTGAAACTCAAATTGCAAAACAGTCGCTATCGATGTTTGAGCAGAATACTGGGCTCGTAACCTAAGCCATAGATTCGATGCCAGTGGTTGATGTCATTATTTTTTTGTTTTTTTTTTTGACAATATTATACCAATTTTACTTCTGTAGTGTCACAGTTCGTTTTTTATTTTTGTCTTGATTTAGCTATTATCAGTTATAAACGTTTTTTTTCTTTTTTAGAATAGCGATTGATAATGGGCTGTATAATGATAAAGATCGAATCTGGAGACTGTTTAGAGATATTGTCGAAGGTTTATCGCATATCCATAAAACCGGAATATTGCACCGAGACTTGAAACCGGTAAATATTTTCTTAGATTCGAACGATCGTGTAAAAATTGGAGATTTTGGATTGGCAACTACTTACGTATTACATCGTGCCAACACCGGTTTGGAAATTGTTCCCAAAGGTAATTTTAAATCATGTACGTATTAATATGTACGACGGAGAGTTCGAAAATCGCAACCGCTTGATTAGGGTGCAAACATACATTTGTCTTTTTTTTTTGTGGTAACAGTTTGTTGGTTCTGATTGGTTACTGTCATAGACAAAGACATAGAACTTTTGATAGAGATATACTCCATGATAATAATATTGTCGGTATAACTAGAGATTACTTCAAAAAAAGAGACGGAGATGTATTTTTTGCGCGATTTGTTGTCTTCGCTCACCGCATATTGGTAAATAGACAATGCTTGATGTAGTGATATTATATATATGTGCTTTAAATTGTACAAAGCACCGAGCTGGGTAGAGTAGTGGTGGCAGCACTAGACTCGCATTCGGTAGGTACGGGTTCGAATCCCGGCGGGGGCAGATGTGGCTGGGAATTTTTCCTACTGCCTCTCGCTGAGAAACGGTAATTCCTGTACCGGCCATCTTGACTGAGGTTTTTCCTGGTTTCCCTCAATTAATTCCAATATGAGTAGACCCTTTGATGTCGTTATAAGAGATTTTGGCTGTACACTGGAACTTCGTCAATTTTAACTCCGATAATTCGAAGTCACGTTAATTCAGAGTTTTGGGCCGATCTCTTCGACTTCGGATTAACGAAGTTCCACTGTAACTAATAGCATCAAAATCAGGATTAATTTTCTTTTTATAGAACAGCAAAACGATGCGACTCTGGGCTTAGGAGGAGGCGACGTAAGCATGACGGGCCAAGTTGGAACAACATTCTATACAGCACCCGAAATAACCAACAAACTGAAGGCAGTCTACAATCAAAAAGTCGATATATATAGTCTTGGAATAATTTTATTCGAAATGGTGTATCGGCCGCCCAAAACTATTATGGAAAGAGCTGATATTCTAAATTCGCTCAGAACTAAAGAGATTATATTCCCGGAAAAATTTTTGGAGGATAAGAAAAACTCAAGGTTTAGAGATCTGATAAAGTAAGCAGTTTATTTCAAATAATAGTTCTGAAATCGTATTTGCATATATAATTTCTTAGTGTGCGTCTGTCCGTCTTGCAACGCCCTCATTAAGACCCCCATTGACGTATGAAGCTTGTAGAATAGAGCTTGGGAGAAAACCTGGCGGAACCGAATTTAATTTTCTCCCCAGGAAAGAAGTAGGAAGGTTTTAAAAAAACCATGTTATAATTATAGCTACTTAAAGAAGACAGATTTATATAGGTGCTAATAAATAAATTATATTACCATTTTTCCTGTAAATGTAAGTTTTAACTAAAACCCTACTTTTTTGCTGCCCTGGATCTACTAAAAAATTATTGAACCGATTTTAATCGAGCTTTTACTAGTCTTTATCGAGCAATATGATAGTCTGATAGACTATAAATTTTCTGAATATTTGTGGTCAGTCTCGTTATGTAAGAGTTCAAGAAAGGCAAGGTTAGTAGAGTACTATAGGTTGGGCTTAAGTGGCTATAAAAGTGGGTTACATCTGTGATTGGTTGAATCGATTGCTTACGTCATTGGCTTGATTTTTCAATTATAATGAATGATTGTCAGTTGTGAAAAAGGTCTCAAGGCCTGCTACCCCCGCTCTCTCTCCCATCTCGCCTAGTCACACTTTCAACAATGTTAACACCCAACTTTATAGTATTCTACTAACCTTGAAAGAAAGGGTGCATTCTACTATTTTTTAACCTGTTAACCGGGGATAAACTTCTGGTCAACTTCACAATGGGGATTTTTTTTCCGCAGTGATAAGTAATATCATCATATCTTAAGTAATAAAAGAGAATCGTTTTTAATTGATTGATTTTATTTATTTCGACAAAATACTTTGATATTCAATATTATAAATAAAATATTTTCAATCTACAAAGAATTGATCGCAGTTAAATTTCCATGATGAATAAACTTCGATTTTCAGGTGGCTATTGAATCACGATCCGAGTAAACGACCAATGGCACAGGAGATCTTGCATTCCCCTCACGTACCTCCGCCTGCAATCGCTCAACACGATTTCCAAGAACTGATTCAGCATACTTTAGCCGACAGGAGCACAGTCACGTACAGATATTTGATGTCGGCATGTTTCAACCAAACTTTGAAACTAGCTGGTATACTTAATTTTTCTATTTTATTTTTATTCTTAATTATTAAGTTTGTTGGTGGACTCAAATCAACAAACTTCTAAGCGAGTCAATTTGCATTGCTTTGCTTCCAATATGTGATTATAAAAAATATAAATCAATTTTTTGAAAAATCTAACTGCATCTCACTCATTAATATGAAATTCAACTGTCAATAACAAATTTTCATAAATAAAACAATGGTCTCGATTGCAAGCGCTCTTTTGTGCTTAACATACCCAATGAATGTTTGACCTTACTTGCCACTAGCGCTAACTGATGAATAAGAAAATATTGGCCCTAATTATTTCCTGTACCAGTCGATTGTTTTTTCACTGTTCGTTTGTTTTGTAATTTATTTATTTTTCTTTAGATGACATTTTGTATGAAATGTCACCAGAGAAACCCGGCAGAAAGTTGAATACAAAAGAGTTGAAATCAGATAATGCACGGCGTATATTGATGGCTCCACTCTTGGAGCACGTAAAATCTGTGATAATTAAAGTATTTAAAGTACACGGCGGCCTCTGCCTGAACACGCCATTACTTATGCCAAAGTCGATGTTCACTTATAACAAGAGCGACTGTGTCAAGATGATGACTCAGAGCGGAAAGATTGTCTCGGTTCCGCGTGATTTAAGGTAAATATCAAATATAGCCGAAAGATGGCCCGCTCACTCGCTCATTTTTGCCTACCGTACGAAACTAATGACCTATTGACTTTATTTCTTTTTTGTCCTTGGTAATTAATATAAAAATGATTTTTCGGGAAAAAGGACTTTATTTATAAGTAAAACACTTAATATTTTATTTTCAGCGACGTTTCGTTCCTTGTTTGGAACTTTATCAAGCTTTAATAACTATTAAATGTTGTGATTAAATAGATATAAAAGATAATATATACATGTGAATATAAATTTGAGATTTTAACAATATTATACAAAGTTTATAATAATTTCGTTTTTTTGAAAAATGTTTTTTCAGTTGATTATAAACTTTGTATTAATATTGTTAAAATGTCAAATTTATATTCACATGTATATATTATCTTTTATATCTATTTAATCACAACATTTAATAGTTATTAAAGCTTGATAAAGTTCCAAACAAGGAACGAAACGTCGCTGAAAATAAAATATTAAGTGTTTTACTTATAAATAAAGTCCTTTTTCCCGAAAAATCATTTTTATTCTAATGACCTATTGTCTGTTATTGTTTGATTTCTTGAATCATAATGTGTACATCCGTTATTCCGTTCTATTTTTTTATGTGAAACATCTAATGGCGCGTTTGGAAGGGAGTGAAAACGTTTAAATTGCACCCCGCGACGTCTCATTCGATCAGCCTCGCGTTCAAGGCCGGCTTAAGCTATAGGCGAACCAGGCGCCCGCCTAGGGCGGATCTTCAGGAGATCGGCAAAATTGTAACTGCCAATATTTTATTTTAACATAGCGTCTTTTTCTAAGCTGAAAGCCAGAAGGGCTGTATTGTAAATTTCAGTTGCTTTTTGAATTATACTTGTAGACCATATAAATACCTTTTGATGGAAAATATAAAATATGTTCATTGAATTGTTAATTATATTATTTAGAAATATTCCTTTTCACCTTGATATGAATTGCTGAAAAGGGGGGCGCAAATTCAATCTTGCCTAGGGCGCATAGTTAGCTTGAGCCGGCCCTGCAATCGTTTCATCGGTTCTTTCTGACTTAGCGTTCCTCTCAATATCTGTACTACACACTCGCTACTTTATGTGTGTGTTAGTGTGTCGGCATTTTACTCGTGAATGTCCGTGTAATGTTTCAGATCTGCTCACATTTTTAAAAAAAATGCATTTTTAGTAAATAATTTGACCTTTTACGATCCCCCGTACATTTATTTCAGAGTATCGTTTGCACGCTACGTCATCCTGAGAAATATAACGTCTCTAAAAAGATTTTCTATCGATCGAGTCTATAGAGACGTCGATCCCGAGTACGCTCCTCGAGAACTGTACGAATGCGCTTTCGATATCATCACGCCTTCGAACGATTTAATGATTGAAGCAGAACTGTTGTCAATTGTTTATGAGATATGTAACGAGTTTCCGATTTTCATTAACAAAAATTTAACGATCTGTTTGAATCATACGTCGCTAATCGAAGCTGTGCTGCTCCATTGCAACATCGGAAAGGAAAAACATAACGATATTTATACAATGCTTTCAGGCGCTAAGGTATGGCTTTTTTATTATTGTTTTTAGGGTTCCATACGTTAGAAGCTACAAAAAAAAACCGTTATGGTGAGACTTTGAGTCTTTCTGAAAGTGTCAACCGAACATAAAATATGAACATTAGTGCTTAGTTGCAGAAATCGTCTAAAAAACTGATTTGACAATGACCTTAGATTGTGAGCGTAGCATTGTAGAATTTTAAATCAATCCTGTTCGAAAAATAATTGTTCGATTGAAACAATATGCCTCTTAGACTGTGTATACATATACTTACCATCGTTTTTTGTACAATTATATTTCGAAACAAGTTTTTACTCTGCATTTTGATCAAAATTTAGCTTAAAAATAGATCTTTTTCAACTTAGACCAAACATCTGTTTTTATGGGGATACAATCTAATGTTCTAAATAACAAAGAGTTTCACGACATTAGACTGCTTTATAAACGCTGCAAATACATGCTTACAATCTAAGGTCATTGTCAAATACAGTTTTTTGACAATGCTTTCTGCAACCCAGAATAATTACAGTAAATGAGTGGGAAATTTCTTAGGAAGAATCTAGGTGGCACAGGATCGAAAGAAAGCAAATACTGAGTTATGTGAATTGCATTTATTCTTTTTGCCATCTTCAGAGAGTCAATGCTGTCCAATTGTTCGGTATTATTGTAAAAATATGAAATAAAATAAAGTGAAAATCTAACATCACGAATAATAAAAATGTAGTAATTGTTAAAATTATTTTACTAAATTTTTTTTAAATATGTTACCGGTTAAAAGCAAAGAAATAATATTACTAGTCATATTATTTCTTTGCTTTTAACCGGTAACACTTTTAAAAAAAAATTTGTAAAATAATTTTGCAGTAAATGAGTGGTTTTTTTAGGATCGAAAATTCTCGAAATCCCAAGTTCAGACTCATCTGATCAGTTTGTGTCTTCCGAAGGGAATAATGAAATTTTTGTCGGACATAATTGAAACAGAAGATACGATTTCCGAAATGGAAAAAAAGTTATCGGCTGTAGTAAAAAACAAAGGCGTGTGCAGTAGGCTGGTTAAGCAGGCCTTGAACGATCTGAAACAAATCATAACAAACGCAGAAAATCTTGGTGTACTAGTAAGTCGAACGATTTTCTATAGATATCGTTTTTTGTGTCAAATTAATATGTTCACTGCTTTTGATCTGAAATTGAGTAATGCGCAGCAACTCGTGACTCAATTTTGGGTCATTGTAGTTGAGGTTTGGGACACGTGAAATCGAAATATGAACTACTGCATGTGACATGATTTCGAGTCCTGAACACTGAACGCGTTAATAAATTCGAACGTCTATAATCTACAGTATCTAATAATTTCGACTCCAAATGTTTTTTTTCGTACATTTTTAAGTATAACGATGATGGATCGCAACATTTTGCTTGATTTTTTTCAATATTAAAATTCAGAAAACACTTTAAAATAACTGATTGTTTATGAGTATGTCATTCACACATGGTTGTTGATTTTCAAGCTACTCTTGAATTTTAGTATTCAAAAATAATGTAGCTTGTCTATAAATTATAAACCCCTGACTCTAGTCTGAGAGTCAGTAAAAACATCGATGTGTTTTTCAATTAATTATTTAAAAAAATAAATTGAAAATATGCATTGATACTAGGCCCATATAACCCTGGTAATCAGAGGCCTTAAATAAATAAAAGAAAAAAGATTGCGATCAGATGTAGCTTGAATTGCCTTTTATTTTTTATAAAATACAGTGTAAACTCTATATAGCGACGCTGAAGGGACTGTGCATTTTCTGGCGTTATAGAGAGTTGTCGTTATATGGAGAAAAAGAAAAATCAATATTGTTTAACTATTATAGTATTATTTAATAATAACGCATAAAATTTACAAACAAACATTTGGTGCATATGATGCCGACAGTCGAGGCAAATACGGGCTAGACAATAAAGCTGCAGTTCTTATCAATTTCGGCAACTTAGGAAGTATCTACAAACAGTAGATGCTTTATAAGTTGCCGAAATTACTTGCTTTATAACATATGGTCGTTATTTAGAGTGGATGTGATGCTACATAGAGTGTATCATTGCAAGGACAACAAGGCAAACCAACCAAAGTCGAGTATTTTCGACGTTTTAGGGAGTTTACCGTTAAATCGAGTGACGTTACATGGAGTTTATACTGTATATAAATGAATACATTTAATGTTATCCTTTTATTGTATGAGTATTTATCATTGAGCTGTAGATATGGAGTGGAAACGCATCAAACCGACAGGAAAGAGAAAGCGATAAACACGGTATCTCTTTCATACCCGTCTTATATGTTGTTAAACAAAGACAGAACGACTATATGACAATCGCATTCTGTCATTTTGCTTTGCTACCCAGAATAGCACTCCATATCTACACCTCAGAGGTATTTAGTGCATTTATTAGAGTAAAGAAGCTTGTGCGAAATTACTACAGCTATGCACGCCATCTTGTGACTAAATCCGGAATTTATAAAATCGGGTTAGCTGTCAAACATTTGCTTGTGACAGTTGAAAAGGTCGGGTGAATTTTGTTCATCGCTTGTCTTTTTTCATTTTTCATTGATAATATTCTTAATAACCTCAAAATGTATAACTGTATCAAGGTGACGGCTGATCCGACTGCATTAGTTCCTAAGCTACGGTCGCGTCCTTAATTCATTTACTAAAATGGCACGTGTCTATCAAAATTGATAATTTGTTGCCAAGAAGGCTAGACTAGAAGGAGACGGAAGTCGCGTGCCGCAAGCGGGACGAATTCTGGTCGCTGTCAGGCAGTGCTGTGAGCGGCGCAATGCACTACTGCGCCGGTGATGTTTGTGTTAGTGGGCAATCTGTCAGTACCTGTGTAGAAGAACCGTAACCTCACTTCAAAGGCATTAGGTTCGCAAACATCACTTGCGCAGTAACGCATTGCGTCGCTCATGTATTAGAGTGACTACACCATACTACCAACATAAATTTCATGCCACTAGACATGCGCAGTGCGCCGGCCAATGACAAACGAGCGCCACTCACCGCGTCACGTCCCTTAAACGGCTATACCCACTTCGTCTAAAACCCAAGTACATGCTCTGTCCTTATATTCCTAAGTCCACGTGTACATTGCGTATAAAATGGCTCAATATGGCGCAGCCAATCTGTGTTCCGGCCGGGTCACGTGACCTGTTGGCCACACCCTTACTGCAGTCACTCTAGTCATGTATGGGCTCGCAGCGCTACGAGCGGCGGCCAGAACTCGTCCCTACAAAAGTGACGCAGTTCGCGCTCCTTATTATTTCTAGTCTTCTTGCTTATTGCGATAATATGTTAATATCGTTGATGGTATTTGGTTTACAGTGTAATATAAAGGTTGCGCCCGGTTTTGTGCATAATTTTGAGCAGTTCTCCGGTTTAATGTGTCAAGTTGTGTGCGATTTTAAAAAAAAGAAAAAGAAATGCAAATACATGATTGCAGCCGGTGGGCGATATGATAAAATGCTGGAATCGTTCAAGTAATAATTGCTGTTTTATTTATACATGTATGTTTTGTAGGATAAGTTCGATGTTTTTCTGCTAAAAGAAACGGGGAAAACTCGTTTTTTTGACATTTTCGACTTTATTGTTTCGTTTAGAATAGGGATGTTGACTATTTTTGGGAAACGGTTTTAAATCGTGCATAAGTATCTAATATAGTCACAAATATTTATTATTTTTATTTAAATACGACTCAAGCTTTAAAAATCATGTATTTTAAATTCCGTTTCAAATTTCGCTCCAAAACGCCAATACTTGTCACGTGACTGGCGTGACGTCATACATTCATAAACGCTGTTAAACTGATGAGGTGATGAAAGGTATTTGTTGCTATAGTTATACATATGTAATTTGGCGTTTTCTATAAATAAATAATGATAAATTACACACTGTAAATATTAACCAAACAATGAAGCTTTTTGACAGCGGGAATAGAGTCCTTCTGTATGACAGCGTCTGATAATGTTTATGACTGAGTGACGTCATGCACTCTGATTGGTGTTCGTTGTCACGTGACTTGAGAGTGATTTAATTACGTTTTATTTGTTAAATATTAATTAAATTCCTTAAAAATAAGGAAAAATATAGTGTTTTTTAGTATTTCTATCGTAGAAACTACCACTTAACGTTAAAATTATGTTTTATTTAAATACAGTCAACATCCCTATTATACCATTTTTTTTTTCTTTTACTAACCTTTCATTAGCTTCTGATTCTTGTTTTTTTTTCTTTCTTTTGCTTCAGTACTTTAAAATTAAATATCTAGTTAAAATCAAACCTAATTAATTCATTTATTACGTGATGTTTTTTATTTAGTAATATGAAAAAAAAGACTGAAGACGAGGATATTGAGCGTCCGACTTCGCACGGTGCAGGCATATCGATATCGTTGGACAAGTTGGTCCAAGCAGTGGACGATGAAGAAGTAACGAGCGACGATGACGAAGTCAGACGTAGCATAGATGTTGTCGTTTGTTCGAGTGGAAACAAAACAATGCATGAAGACGAAGCGTCCGTTTTACGAAAGATATGGTCGGCGGGAATTTCTTGTGCCTTAATGAAACCGAAAAGTTTCAACGAAATAGACGAATTGATACGCGACATGAACGCCAGTTGTGCGGTAGTTTTACAAAGCAACGATAGAAATGCAGTCCTCGTCAAGTATTGGGAAAAAGACCGGTAAGATATAAAAACATTATAATGAGCCTCACCCTCATAAGCTCACATAAGAAATTTAACTTCTTTAGTTTTTAATATTATAATTACGGCGAAATTATTACACATTTTAAGAGGGCACCTGATGTTTATGTCATGTGAAAATTCTCACATGGACTGATCGTCACATTCATACCATAATTTTATTTACATACTATAATCTACTTTTAATATAAATGTAGTCTATCAACATCATAACCTCACATTAATTTTAAACGTCAGATTGAAGACTTTATACGCCCATCTTTGTCTTACTATTTTGCGAATCAAAATGAAACACACTATAAACTTCTGTCCGTTTCAGTTTAATGTAATTTAGGGGACAAACTAACTTCCCCTTTATTTGTTTATTCTACTTCCCCTCGATTTCTTACATTTTTGAAACAGATACGGCGCTAAAGAAGCCAAACTTCAAAAAAATAGTTTCAGATTTCGTCTACCACTGCAATAGGCATTATCAAAGGCTGTGTGACGGCGGGCTAAGTGTCCTTTTTGGCGGCTCACAAGGAAGTGTGAAGATGACTAAGCGTGAGTGTGTTTTGTATTCGGTTGTGTTCTGTGTTTCCTACCGAGTAAAAATACACATGATTACACACCAGTCATCGACACACTTACCTGTGAGCAGGCAAGGAGAACACTTCGACTGCTGCCACATCACCTTTAAAAATGTCTACCGCAGTTGTAGATGTAACATCAGGTAAAAATACCAGTGAACCAAGACCTACAAACCCGAATACCAAAGAGATTTGGAATAACGCTGGCCACGAAAGCAGCCCTACGCACTTGAATAAAAATTTAATCGTTTACCATGTTGCTTTTTTATTTTACAGTATTTTGGACAAAAAAGTTGCCACCATTGATTTAATAGAATATCTCCAAAAGCGCCTCAGGAGTTCCAGTTTCAGCGCGAATGACAGTTCATCATCTATAACGCCGATATTAGTGCGTTCGGAAAGTCGAGTGGCCCACGCAGAATCGCCGTCCGCTCCGTCCGTTTACATTCGAGTTTTTATCGATAAGACGGCTCCAGCTCAACGAAGAATCGAATCCATAGTGAGTATAAAAACTTTATTTATCACCGAAACACCATTTCAGTACGGATTTTTTGCGAACGCAGTTTTAGGGTTCCATAACAAAAGAGTTTAAATGGAGCAACTCTGTCTGTCTGTCACAGGCTTCTAGCTTGTAAGATATAAAGTTGAAATTTTCACAGATTGTGTGTTGCGTTGACGCTAAATTGAAAATCGTAGTTGAAATTTTGAGAATTTTTTTATGCAACTCCATTACTACACCGTCAGTAGCATTAAATTCGCTTTTAGAAGCTCCTGGGTTCGAGTCTCAGCTGAGACAGATACCATTTTTTAAACTTCCACTCTCTAAGTCTACAGTATATTATCCCACAAGAGCAGAAAGTTGAATTTCCTGCTTTGTGCGTCATGATGCCCGAGACGAAGTTATGTGTCGCGCAGTGCAGGATTTTCAGCTTTCTGCTCGTATGGTGTATACTATTTTTCTTCATTCCCGATCGAAAGTATGTACTTTCACCAATATATAAAAAGACTAATTACTTTCAAGTGAGCAATGTTTTGCACACACTGCTATGAAGTATTCACAGACTGAAGTCGTTATTTAGTTGGCTCCCCTAGCTGTAAACTTTGGCAGTGTTCATCTCCATTGTATTGTATTATTGTATTTGTTTTAGGCCCATACAAATTTAAAAGACACGTTTTCGAAATTTTCAAAGCATGCAAGAATTGCAGTCTTAGTGTTGAGCGTTGAAAAAGAGGTTATTGGATTGTTGGCGTCAGATTTAGTGTTGAATAATAACGAAGATGCTTATCAGCAGTCAGTCAATAAACTTATGTTAAGGTAAGATAAAAATACTTTTTCAAGTAGTCGTGGCACTACACTCCTGTGCATAAGTTTTTTTCTTCCCGAAGCATGCACTGTGATACAGTAATACCCCGAACTTACGCGATAATACCGTGTAAGTCGAGTTCACGTAAGTCGGGGTGCAATTTTGCATATAAATAAATACAAATTATATTTAATTGGGATCGGAGTCTAATGAAAACAACAATTTAAATGAAAAATGTGTAATGAAATCTTAGATAATACAACAAATTATATTATTATGAATTGCGAAAACGTGAATCAAAGTTATTTTAACATAGAAGACATCATAAAATCTAACAAAGTCGTCTGACCGATCATAATTTTTTCTTTTCATGCAAAGTTGCCTCGTTGGAGTCTGTTTTCCAAAAATTTGTAACCGTTTTTCCATTGGACTGGGGTCTTTTGTCAAGTTTCCAACCGTCATTTGATCTTTTAATTGAACTGCTGGGTCCAATGTATCAGGTTCTTCAATGTCTTCAAAATTAATCGCGTAACTCTGAATTCGCGTAAGACGGAGTAGCGTAAGGGGGAGTGTTACTGTATATGGAAATCCAGTGACTACTTTAGAACACATTTATCTGAGTTTTTCAAAATCTTAGAGTGGCATTACCCCTTAAGGGATTCTTGCGCTTAGTAACAATGAATTTAGGTGGATTTTTTGGTTTGACACAATCAAATAAATGATCCACCCAACAGTGTTGTACTGTTGCAGATTAGTGTGTTTGTCTGTGGTTAAATCGCACAATCAAATTGTTTTTGATTTGGTGGTATCCAACGAAATCGTACTGCGGCTTTCTGTCATGAGTGACGAGAAGTAATGAAAACTATTCACTCCTCGCCTGAATAATTAAAACATTGCCAAATAGACAGAGTACTGAATAGTTACCTAATATTCGTTACGACTCTAACAATTAACCGAAGTAATATAGTATATTCATAGGATGGTTGCTATCGACTGAATAATAATAATGTGTTATATGTATATTTTTTGTTACAGCAATCAAAAGTACAAAAAAGTTATAAAAGACGTTTGCGAGCAAATTGCAAGTATTTATAGAGAAAAACACAATCCTGTTATGATTTTATACTGTTATGAAAATAATACTAACAATCCATATTTTAAGATTTTAATGTAATTTTTATTAATTTTCAGATTGAAAATATATTTTTCTCATCGTGTTATGTATTAATTTTGATAATAAATATTTTTACTACAAATTTGATTTTAATTTATTACTTTAAAGAAAAAAATAAGGTTTAAATCAACTTTAGCGCTGTAGTATTTTTTTATAAACATACCCTAAACAAAGTACATCAATTAAGATCCTTTTGGAATTTCGATATTAATAAAAAATTGCACGCTGAATTCAACGAGCCCATCCATTGCGCTATATCACTCACCATTCCGAAGCTAGACCCCTCAGAACATTTTTAATACGCTTTTATTAGCTTCATCTGTATATATATTTGGAGTCTTTGAACGTGAAATTTCACCTACTTCGAAACGTCAGGTTCATTTGAAACTTTGCACACTTATCAAAGACCGAAGACAATACAATAATTAATAATAAATAGTAATAATGCGTTTAACGTCCGTTTGTCGACTTTTATGTCATAACAGACGCCATTCGCACCATTACTATTTTCCATTTTACCACTTCCCGTTATTTTCTACATTTCTTAAACTTTAACTTAACTAATAGCAATGGGCGAATGAAGAAATTATAGGAAATTATAGGCCTTGAATAAGGAACCATCTCGATATTTATCTGGAATTAAATGAGGGAAACCATGGAAAACCTCAATCAAGATGGCCGGTACAGGAATTACCGTTTCTCGGCGAGAGGCAGTGGGAAAAAGTCCCAGCCACATCTGCCCCCGCTGAGATTCGAACCCGTACCTCCCGAATGTGAGTCTAGTGCTGTCACCATTACTCTACCCAGCTCGGTACAATACAATAATTTAATAAGTTTGTTCAATTATCCTGACCAGGACCTTCAGGATAAAAAAATTACCTACTTCAAAACGTCAGATTAAACTGAAACTTTGCACACTTATCAAAGACCGAAGACAATACAATAATTTGATAAGTTTGTCCAATTATCCTGACCAGGACCTTCAGGATAAAAAAAAACATACCTAATTCAAAACGCCAGATTAAACTGAAACTTTGCACACTTATCAAAGACCGCCGACATTACAGTAATTTAATAAGTTTGTCCCATTACCCTGACCAGAACCTTTAGGATAAAAAAACTTGAAAAATACAGCAAGCAAGCTAATACGCTGTAGAGTGACGTATGTTGAGTTGCTTACCTCAGAGTTAAATGCAATTTGTTTTTTAGTCTTATAATTAAAGTTAGAGTTTAAAAAAACTAAAACAGCACGCTTTTACGAATTAAAAAATGCAAAATAATTTGACAACAAAATTAGCTTTACTATAAAAAGCATGGGTGCTATCTACTTAAATTTTCATGATAGCTTTACGTTTACAATTAGCTAGTAAATGAAAAATTTATTATCGATATGATAATAATAGGGAATATGCATGTATTTTTTTTATATTTTTAATTCACTTTTTACATCGTTATAAAATAGTAAAAAATATAAATACTGATGGAAATGCTCGAATAATTTTTTTAAATAATATTTAAAACATCACTTAAATTTGATCTGTTTGAACGCCGCCATTTTTCGCGGGCCTTGAGTGACGTCAAAATCCACGAACAGTTTTGTTGACTATAAGTTTGACAGATACTTTTGGTTCTTTTATAGACATTTTCAGTTTTAAAAGCTATTCACGCCATGGATACAGCTAAAAAACCATTTTGTAGATATTGTTCTAAATGATTTAATGCTACTAGAAATTGCACGCTAATGAAAAACACTACAGAAGCACAAATAAAACAATTTTTCATTCAGTAACCAGGTAACCATATAAACAGCGACGCCTATAAATCCGATGTGGACTTTGACGTCACGACCACGTTTCGCAAATTCGAATTTCCGTCGCATATTTTGCATTTTTTAATTAATATTTTATGCAATTAAAAACAAACTAAATAAGGAAATAATGGTTTAGATATAATTTCAGGACAACATGGATTCAGGGAAAAAAATCAATTCAATTTAATCCAAATACATATTCCCTATTCTCTTGTATCTCCCATTTAACGTAACACGTTATTTCCCCTTTAACATCACAGAAAATTTAAAACAGATACACTCGCTAAAGAAGTTTTACTTCAAAAAAATTATACCTGAATAAAAGAAAAAAATGTCCAAAGTTTAAAATATTAAAGAAAACATCTCTTCATTGACCTTATGTAATTCTGATAATGTTATTAAAAAACACTTGACAAATATTTAAACAATATAATACATGTAATATCAGTTATGGCTTGATTAAATCATCTTTTAAAATAATCAAATATTATATTGGATCATGCTATATTCTATTTAAGATTAGATATTGATAAAATAATACTTTTATATACACGATCCGTTTAGAGCAGTAATGGGCAAACTTTTTCGATCACGCACCCCTTTAGAATTGCAATAATATTTAGTTACTCTGAAAATTTTCAAAGAAAAAAATTCAAAGAACAAGATAAAATACATTATTCAAATAATTCGAGAGAGAGAACAGTCTCGAATCTTAGTGATGAGGAAGTACGATTTAAAGTGAGGTCTATCCTTAGTCAGAAAGGTAGTTCAAACTAAAACGTTCACACTATATAATGTACAAACAAATGAACTCAACTGCGTAAGTATGCACATGCATTTTATTAGTTATGCAATGAACATGTCATAAATCATGAACTATCGTTTGTTTATAAATTTAGACGAACAGACCAGGAACAACGCACACACTATCACTTGTTCAGTATCACCGTCAACTGTCAAGGATACGCACGATTAAGTCATTTTTTTAAATATTCGCGTACATACTTTAAATACACCGACCGAGACATTTAAAGTTTGTCTCGAAGTCGAATTGCGGTTTTTTTATTATCGGGCGTAATTAAATTTGAAAAATAATTAAGATGGCAACAAACAGCCAACTAATAGCGTGTGTTGTTTTGTTTATTGTTGTAACTCAAAATGCTGGATCGGTACAAGGTGCTCGAATATTGGGAGTATTTACATCGCCTAGCAAAAGTCATTTAATACTGGGTACTGCTCTTCTAAAATGTCTCGCCGAAAGTGGACATGAAGTGACCATGATTAGTGCGTATCCGCTCAGCAAACCGATGAAAAACTACCGGGATATCGTTATGGAGAACCCTAAACAATTTCTTTTGAATTGTAAGTACTAGAAAATCTGTTAAATAATACGTATTTACTTCCGACTCCAATCTTTTGATAACCGTATGACTGGTTTAAAAGTATAATATAGTACAATAAAATATTAAGTGTTTTACTTATAAATAAAGTCCTTTTTCCCGAAAAATCATTTTTATATTAATTACCAAGGACAAAAAAGAAATAAAGTCTATAATATAGTACTTTACGATTGGGTAATAATGTACCAAGTTTCGTCAAAATCGGTCTAGTTGTTCTCGATACTAAAGGAAGATGAGCAACAAAAAAAAACGGTCTAATGCGAGTCGAATTCGCGTGGAGAGGGTTCAGTACAATTCCGTTTTCCGTGAGAACTTAAATTTAGAATTTTCGTTTAAGTTTTCCTGCAAACTATTTTTTCCAAAATGTTAGGCTCAGTAGTTTCGGTGATAAGAGGGGAATGCTCGATTTTCGTATATTTTATTTAATATCTTTTAACTGTGCATTTCAAAATTATAAAAATTATATTTGTATTTCTAATAACGAACTCTTTCATTTGATATGTTACATGATGGCCTTGATTTTTTTTTTTTGATTTTTTATTTTGCTCTCCAAAATTAACCTCCAAAATCAGAATTCGTTTATTTACACTACACGTCCATGATTGGGTCATTATATACGTACCAAATTTCACTTTTTCATCCAGTAGTTTCGGAGAAAATAAACTGTGACAGATGGTCAGACAGACAGACACGAGAGTGATCCTAATGATTTGTTTTTTATGCGGAACCCTAAAAATCAAATTAAGCGAGCGAAGTCACTTAATACATCGAGAATATTTTGATTTATAATAACACTCTTGTTAATTTTCAGTTATGGCGGAACCTAATCCTTCTAATGACACCAGTATTGTAGGTTCTAGAAATAATAATATTGTAAAATCTCTAACAAAATTTCAAGATTTCGGATTGGCTTTAACAGAATTTGGTTTAAAAGATCCGACAGTTACAAAATTTTTACATTCTGGTGAAAAATTTGACCTGATCATATTGGGAGTATTTATGAACGAAGCATTTTTTGCTTTAAGTCATCATTACCAGGCTCCTATAATAGTATTCTCTACGCTTGGTGTAAATCCTTGGGTGAATAGCTTAGTTGGAAATCCGTCACCGTGGTCTTACATTCCATTCGTCATATTGGGATTTTCGGACTATATGACATTTTTCCAAAGAACAATTAATACACTAGTATGCTTCGGAATGGAAATGCTAACGAACTTCTATTACATTCCCGGTCAAAACAAATTAGTACAGAAATATTTTAAAGGAGCGCCGGATTTGGATACATTAATGACGAATACTTCGTTAGTTCTCTTGAATTCGCATGTCAGTTTATCAATGCCCAGACCGCACATGCCCAGTATGATCGAAATCGGCGGATTTCACGTGCAACCACCAAAGAAACTGCCCGAAGATCTTCAGAAATATATGGACGAAGCTAAACACGGAGTTGTCTATTTTAGTATGGGCTCAAATGTTCAAAGTAAAGATATTCCAGCTGAAATACGAACCGAAATTTTAAAAGTATTTTCGGAACTAAAACAAAAGGTACTCTGGAAATGGGAAGATGATAATCTTCCAGGCAAACCTGATAATGTCAAAATAGGAAAATGGTTACCTCAGCAAGACATTCTAGGTAAGTCAATTTTTGTTTCCGATTAGATAAATTTTCTTATGAGTAACACGTCGCTAGAATGATCTAAAACATATTTGGAATTAAAGTGACAAACTTTCGTCTTTTTGACTCAAAATATGTCTCCGTCTTATGATAAAATGAACGCTCCTATTAAATATCTTTAGATTTATCAAAATTGTTAAAGGTCTCCAGAAAATATAAACAACTCAATTTTGAGTATTACTTGATATACCTACACTATTATTGGATGCAGTTATTTTATTGGTGATCTATTTGTTTTTCGCGTGTATTTGTTTTCCACGCTGGAAACTTAATGTTGATCCCTGTTAATTGTTATTATGATGCTCGATTGTCTTGACGGAGGATAACGAATATGATTTCCACTTACCCTGCATGCTGTTTAAGAGCGCTGTAGTTTTGCAAAAAAAAACACAGATACAACTATGTTTGAGGTTTAATTTGAGTCATATATTTCACAAGACGTGGTCTTGCGTCACAACCGAAATTGAACCCCATTGATTTTCTTTTTAGCTCATCCAAACGTAAAAGTTTTCATGACACACGGAGGTTTATTGAGTACAACCGAAGCGATTATGAGAGCAGTACCAGTTATAGGCATTCCAATTATGGCCGACCAAAAATTAAATATGGGGCAAGCCGTCACGTTGGGCTATGGGATTTATTTGGATTTGGACAACATTACCTATACTTCACTTTCATGGGCACTTAATGAAATGCTTAATAATCCAAAGTAAATATTAATTTCTACAACAGTTTTTTAAAGTCACAAACTGCTGCGCTATGCGGACTAACTATTAAATTCATATTATCTTTTTTTTAATAATACACTGAAAATCCAATTGATTACACAATTCCTAGATTAGAATCCGGGATTAGTGTCTGGGAATCAGGGATTTTGAAATAGATTAGTTGTAGAAAGGTCATATAAACAAAAGCATGTCTACGGGCTCGGTTATTCTTAAGTCTATAATAAATGGACATCCACTTACTACTTTCTAATTACGAATTTGGGACTCCTAATAGATGATATTTGATAGATAGAGCCAGGAAATTGCCACATAAACAACGGAATTTCTATAGTTTTGCGATTGCTTTAATATTATATACGTTGTACATAAAAAAAATAATTTGTAGGTACAAAGAAGTCATAAAAGCACGATCAGCAGTTCTAAATGATCAAGAAACTGAACCCATCGACAGGGCTGCCTATTGGGTCGATTACGTCCTGCGGCACAAAGGTGCTAAACATTTGAAATCAGCTGCCACAAGCCTAGCTTGGTACCAATATTTCCTATTAGACGTGATTGCATTTATCACACTTATTCTAGTCACAGTTTTGGCAATAATTTACTTTTCGATTAAAATGGTCGTTAAATTTATTCGTAGGAAATTATTTACGAAAACTAAAACGGATTAAGATTTGAAAGTTTTGTATTTTATATTAAAATAAATAAAATTAACTACTTTTTTTATTAAGACTTTATTATAAATTAAATAGGAAACAACATTATATCCCGGATTTGAGTCTTCTTCAGGTTCTTAAGTAGGTAAAACTAAACAAATTCGGACTGAAACGTTGTTTTCTATTTAATTTATAAGAAAGCCTGAAAAAAAATCCTTAATTTTATTTATTTTAAACAAAGAATCAGACGTTTACAAAGTACGAACTTTTGTATTTTATATTATTTTTATAATAAAATCTTTTATGAAAACTTGTGTTTTGTTTTTAACTGAATCCTTATCGCATGTACTTCACCAAAAAATGCGAAAATCTTTTGATAACATTTATCTGAAGATGTCGATACCTTGGGCTGAATAAACACTTATTTACTCAGATATAAAAAAAAAATGTGAGTTGTACCAATTGATGACTAAATTTCGTGCGATAGGAAGGTGTACCTCGATGCACGTGACCCTCAGAGATGATTTTCATTATTGCAAAAAATAGAGAACTAGTTTTATTGTTATATAAAAATTTTGAGATAAGCAGTTTCTGATTACTTAGTAATCATATTCAATCATTCCAAATATAGATTTAATTTATTATGTGATAATGCACTTTGCACAGGTAGCCATTTTTAAATTTGTACACAGAATAATGATAGATGTTTTAATAATAGCGGTAATATAATGAAAATGACCTCGAAAATATACTCAACATTATTAACGTTGAAAAACAAACTATACGAATTGCTAAGTACAGTCAGTTGTAGTGTTGCATTATAATCTTATCACTGAATAAACACCTATTTTTTAATGTTAGATTAAATATTAATGCTTTAAAATTATCTATTTTTTCAAATGAGTTACGTGCAGCTTCGAATACAAATCAGTGGAAATTTTTATTTGAATATATTTTATATTTTTTTAAAATCACAATATTTGTCAAGGCTATATCTGAATCTATTAGTATCTATGATATTTTATTGCAATTTTTAATAATAATTTGAAAATCTAATAGTTTTCAAATTACAACTTGAAAACTAGGATTTGTAACGAACGATCCATGGAAACGATATCCCTACGACATTGGCTATTCACAATGCCGGACTTAGAGTGGAGGCCCCCTGGCCCCAAATTATTTTCCAAATAAAATGGACAATTTTTTTCAGTCGAGTTTTCCAATAAATAATTTATTGTGAAACCAAGTACTTTTTTCCGAAGTCTCTATTGTGGAGGCCCCGGGGCTGTAGCCCCGGTTGCCCTCCCCTAAATCCGGCCCCGGCTATTCAATACAGTGGAGCCTTCGGATTGATTGGTGTTGTATAAATAATTGTTTCAACTCAATCGCGTGCCTTCGCGTAGCGTCTATTCTGTATAGTCTGCTGCAGCATCTGGGGGCACGGCAGTGCCTTCGCCAAGACGGCCAAAGGAAGCGTTTTGTCGTATTTTCGAACCGTCATAGCTTCGGTCTGGATAATGCTCGAAAGCTGAAATTTTCAGACTAAGATGTCCTTAACAAACTTATCAAACACACCCAGTATCAATTATCTACCTTTTATGGTTTCAGATTTATTGACATCTGAAATACGTCGCTTTCCTGAGTCACTAATTGATGATCATCAACATTTCTAGGGTACTTCCTAAAGTCCTAGAACGCTGAAATTTTGTACCTATGCATATAAACAACGGAAAAAATCTGTACATAAAATACTTGTTTGTTTAATTTCCTAATTTGTCCCCCAAAATGACCCACATGTTCAAAATTTATTTATTTACGTTTTTGGGTCACCGACCTACACATGTGTACCAAATTTCAATTGATCCAATAGTTTCGGAGCAAATTGACTATGACAGACGGACGGACAGACACACAAGTGATCCTAAAAGGGTTCCGTTTTTTCCTTTTGAGGTACAGAATCCTAAAAAGTACAAATAAATTGTATGTACCTACGCAATATATTTTTCTTATCAAAATAACAAAACCAATTTTCAAGGTCGGGGGTCCCACATTTTTTTCATAAATGCGCACATAAGTTTACGTAAATGATTCGCGCGTTTTCGTACATAATCATGTAATATCAAGTAGCTTGAAATAAAGTTAAGTCCAGTAGAAACAAATACGATAGAAAATTAAGTCAAGATAAGTAGTGAATTTAAAAAAAGTCGTTTTTCAAGTCAAGTCAAGTAGGTAGGTTGCAAAAACGTCAAGCTGCTGACTTGATGAATCGTTAATTATTACTACCTCCAGGTTTACAGATTCTTATCTGAAAAACGATTGACCTGATTGTATTTTTTTTAAATTTTTAAGTGGCTTGCAATCTGGAATAGAGACTACTTTAAATAATCTTATCTGGAATCATATTATCATACTAAACCGCATGGAGTTTACACCTGATTGAAAAAAAATGCTTTCACATATATGTGTTAGAATTAATATCGTAATACTTATTAATAGATTGTTACTTTACAGGCCGATTATTTTATAAGAAACTGACTCAAAGTGCAGCTTTTCGAAAAGGAGTGATTTTGTTCCATAAAATGGAACCACTTTTAGATTTATCCAATTGTGTAGGCTTTCACGGCTGGCGTTGTTGCAAAACTTCTTGGTTTCCGGGCTTGTACGCCGTGGTCCATTGGTATTTCTACCAATGGACCACGACGTACAAGCCCGGAAACCAAGAAGTTTTGCACTTTTAGATTGATTCGGGTACATAATAAGTTGTTCTATCGAAATTGAAAATTGTGAACAGCAAATGTCGGTTGGTCTGTATATACGTACGCCCGAAGTATACAGTTCTAAATTCTTGACGGACTGACTATATTCATTTTTCCCCGCTTTGTTTACTATCAAAATAGAAGTAGTTTAATTGTTATACACAAAAGTGCCTTGTAAAACTAGTATATTACCTCGCAAGGGCAGAAAGTTGAAATCCTGCACTGCGTGACACACGATTTCCGAGGCAAAGCCGAGGGCATCGCATGTTTTCGGAAAATCAAGTTATTGTCAACCACATTTTCTGACATTGACTTCAAACCGCGCTTGTTGTGCAATTTTTCACAATGTCTACAAGAAATTACCAAGTAACAAAACGCAATCCCAACATTTACACGCCGAATAAAAGATGCATGAAAGTAATCAGCTGATGATGTAAGTGTCTAACCGCAAATATTGTATATCATGATTCCTGTTAACAGTTAAACGCATAGTCCAAGGTGATTTTATTACTTGCCGGTACCGGTTTCTCCCACTCTGTGTAAAATGCCACATGTTTTTAAACTATTCTCTAATTATCTATCTAGTGAATTTATCAACAACTGTACATAAATAAGTCATATGGGTAAAATGAAAAAAAAATATTAAAAAACAACCTTTTAAAAACAATCTATTAATGTATTAAAACGAAGAAAATAACGATCAAGTAAAATCATTGTATCATTGTTGAAGTGACTTAAAAGCTTTTCGCGACAAGTTTAAGTTATGAATTTTTTATGAACATATCTAGCTGGTCAGGTCAACAATGATAAACGTATATTTACGTATATTTTATAAGCTCCGTTTTAGTCAATCTAATTCACATAGCATTGGTGAATGTATTATCAACAGAACCGTCTGCCGACTGAAACGCGCAAAAAATACGGTACGTTTTCCATAGACTGTTAAAAAGTTGCATAATGAGCTGACTATCCTGACTGTAACATCAGGTCATGGTTATCAGATTATTGTATTCTCATCAATACTACGTATAAGTATGCAAAATTTCAAAGTAATAGACCGACTGGAAGTGGTTCAAATTCGACATTCAAGATTTGACTCAAACTGATAAATATGTGAAGTTGAATAGCATTTTGTTTTAATATTGACTCTTGCAGCACAGATTTAAAGTAATTTGAGAGCGTTCAGGCTCGCTGATATTGTGCCTTTAAATTTGAAGAAAAAACCCATAAAATGGATGAGAATCATAGACAGAAAAAAATATAACACAATAATATTGTGTTATATTTTTTTCTGTCTATGACATATTAATTATCTTCAAACAGGAAATTGCTGAATAAGTAATAAACACAACTGTAATGATAAAATGTAAAGAAAATTTTATAAGAATCAATTATTTTCTTCTTAAATATCAGTGACATATTTGTAAAAAACTAAAATTAGCTCGGCGGTTCCCTAAGAAATTCCAATCCCTGGCGGCCCCTAAAAATTGATGGGCGGCCCATCGGGAATTTTTCTGGTAACTCGACCGTTTCAACCCTGTTCCGTAAAGGATCTGGATATGATTTTCATATCACTCTGTTCCCTCTGTCCCTGGAACATCAAATCATTTGAAAATCATATCACTATACTGACATATTATTTATATATATACTACTACATATTTGAACAAATTTGTAAACAACCAGGGCCTAGTAAATTAATTTCAACATCAATCACGCGCAGTTGAGATCTATACGTTGACCTTGACAGTACAACCGGCTGTGTTTGTATTGAAAATTGTGGAATGTCTTAGTCTGAACGGGTGAATCAAAATGAAAAGTCTTTGTGTCGCAACAATACTGTTAGTGTGCGTGGTCAGTGTAAAACAAAGTTATGGAGCGCGGATCCTTACGGTTTTTCCGGCGCCAAGCAAAAGCCATCTGATCCTTGGAACGGCTCTGGCCAAAGCGTTGGCAGAAAAAGGACATCAAGTCACCATGGTTAGTCCTTTTCCGCTCACTAAACCGATGAAGAATTACAGGGATATTGTCATAAAGAATCCTAAAGAAGTTATACTCCCCAAAGAAGGTAATTATTCAGGGGCATGCACGTCATGTTTCGTATTTACAATTCGTAATAAGGACTGTTTAAAATTTATATTTCCCAAACATTTGTTTTTAAACTTAGAAATGACATTTCATTACGTTCGAGGAATTAAGGAGTCCCATGAAAAAACGGAACCCTTATAGGATCACTCTCGTGTCTGTCTGTCTGTCCGCCACAGCTTATTTTCTATTGGACGAAAAAAGTTGAAATTTGATACATATTTTGAGTTAAATGACCCAGTCACGGACGTATAGCGCAAATAAACGAATTCAGATTTTGGAGGTTAAATTTGGGAGGCAAATTGAAAATTAAAAAAAAATTTTCAAATACATCATGTGGCGTCTCAAATGAAAGGGTTCGTTTAAGAAATACAACTTTTTTTATAATTTTAAAATCCATAAATTCAAAAGTTATTAACGAACATATAGGGAAATCGAATAGCCCCCCTCTTATCGCCAACATTACTGAGCCTAAAATTTTGAAAAAAATAGGGATTATAGGGTATCTCTCATAATTTACGGAAAAATCTAAACGAAAACCCTTAAAGTTCTCACGGAAAATTGAACTTTCTCCACCGGTTTTTTCGAATTGAGTATTATTATGGTAGTCTTTGTGGTAATTCTACTTTTAAATTGCAAACCTTTTAATGTTTTTAATTATAGACAATTAAATTTAAAAAATTAAGAAATGTCCCAAAAGATAAACAGAGCAATTACAAATTTAAAAAAAAATACAGGTGAAGATGGTAACATGTTCAATATGAGACATCAAAGTGGACTGAATGCAATGGTACACGTCCAAAACATGGGCATAGCATTAACAAACTTCACGCTGAACGACGACAACTTCAAAAAATTAGTAAATTCTGGCGAAAAATTCGACGTGATAATCCTCGAAGTATTCCTTGATGAAGCCATGTTTGTGCTCGGTCATCATTTCCAAGCGCCAATAATCGCCTTCAGCACAATCGGAGCGTCTTATTGGGTGAATGGTCTCACTGGAAATCCTGCACCGTACGCTTACGTCCCACCGCTATTCTTAGGCTTCACCGATCACATGACATTCACAGAAAGAATGATTACAACACTGGTAAACACATTCGGCGATTTATATCAACATTTTGTATATCTTCCAAGACAACAAGAACTGATAAATATTCATTTCAAAAATGCACCCGATATTTATACACTGATGACAAATACGTCGTTAGTTCTGTGCAATTCCCATACTAGTTTGTCGACACCGAAACCGCATCTTCCAAATATGATTGAAATCGGAGGATTCCACGTCCAACCTCCAAAGCAGTTACCGGCTGATCTTCAGAAATATTTAGATGATGCCAAAGATGGTGTCGTCTATTTCAGCATGGGTTCCAATTTGCAAAGCAAAGATATGCCGAAAGAAACGATAAACGCCTTTTTAAATTCCTTTTCGAAACTTAAACAGAAAGTTTTGTGGAAATGGGAAGACGAAAAATTGCCTGGACAACCACCTAATGTGAAACTTGGAACATGGTTACCACAACAAGACATTTTAGGTAAACTTTATAAATCAATATTATAAAAATCTTGATATGTTCTATTTAGGAAGTCACATGGAATCCTTTTTCCATTCTTGTTATATTTTTGGTAGGATTCTCATGGATTCTTTTCCTTGAGAGAAATTCGACTGATTCCTGTATGGTTTCCATACAGCCAACTGAGAATCCATACAGATATTCACGAGAATCTGGAGTAAAATCATATAAAGTATTGGCCAAAAATTGTTAGTTCAGTTGATTTTTAACAAAAGACTACACTAAATCCAATAAATAGTCAAAATGCATAGATCCTTAGCATTGAGAATTAAAAATTTAGAAAACATAATTTCCAGAACGATAATAATGGATTCGCAGAGAATCTAATTAGGCTATTTTCAACAATGACATTTCTTCACTTTGTTTTCATAGCTCACCCAAATGTCCGCGTTTTTATAACGCACGGTGGTCTACTAAGTACCACGGAAGCAATTTCCAGAGGAGTTCCTGTAATCGGTATTCCAATTTTTGGCGACCAACAATTAAATATGGGACAAGCGATGCGACTTGGATACGGACTTCTATTGGACTTCGACAATATCACAACTGAGTCAGTTTCTTGGGTACTTAACGAAATTATTTACAATCCGAAGTGAGTGTTGTTTAAACTTAATTTTCCTAACAAAAACAGAATAGGCATTTGCTTTGCAAAATAATACCAGAATGTTCAGAAACAAAAGTGCAACCGATTTTCAAATAACGTTTTGCGTTCACAGCCCACATATTATGAGCTGTCTGCTGTATTATTAGTTAGATTGTAAGGCATATTACATTTAGGCGTATTATATTAAATTGAACTTGACCTCAGTGACGTAATATATTGGTGGACCTGACAGAACTAACATTTGCCTTAAAAATGTGCTGGACATGAGGGAAAAATGACATTTTATATTTCTTATTTATTTAAAAGTTATAAGAAATCTAGGAAAGGCATTGCCTTCCTCATTTCAGGCTGGACGGGCAATCTGTTTTAAATGATATTTTTCTCAATTTTATATTGCAGGTATAATGAAAACGCCAAACTTCGATCTAAAGTACTCAACGATCGCGAAACAAAACCGATCGACACCGCGGTCTATTGGGTGGAATACGTAATACGTCACAAGGGAGCCAGGCATCTGCGATCTGCGGCCGCCGATTTAGCTTGGTACCAATATCTCCTGGTAGATGTAGTGGCGTGTTTTGTTGCCGTTCTCCTGCTGGTTGCAGGAATAATTTGTTTTGTACTTAAAAAATTATGTAAACTCATTTTCAAAAGTAAAGACACTAAAAGTAAGAAAAGCAAAAAGAATAAGAAAGACTAATATACGCTTTTATTGTATTAATGATGTAGAAAAATTATTGTAAATTAATAAAATAATTTTTGTATTTAGTTTTTAAATAAAAACAATTAATTTTTTTCGATGTTACTAAAGTAAAACTTCTATTGATTTATGAGATTCAAAATGTAACGAACGTGTCGCAATTTACGTATAACGTATACTATAAAAATCGGCTGTAGGGCATTAAGCTAAGGTGGCGGCAAGGTAAATCACTTGTCTCGTAACCTAAAAGTCGTAGGTTTGGTCTCAGCGGTAGATGTCATTATTATTTTTTTTTCAATTATACTAGTTGTAGTGTGTGTAAAATGCATAATCTCTTTTATTTTGCTTATAGCTCATACTCATGTCGTATAATAGTAGACTACGTATCCAGTGCGTGATCACTAATATTTTGACGAATGCGACAATATGCTAAAAAGAAGCACCAGCGAGTTTTAACAGCCAGATTAGTCATAAATTACGTCATCAGGCACGAAGTATATACAATATTTTTTGCACGACCCCCCACTTAATTTTCAAAGTTTTCGATAGTTCAATTTTGGTCAAGCTCACTTCTAGTTGTAGGCTGCGTTGTATGCTTATGCGGTCGGACTATGATTAATTATGAAAGAGCTTGTACGATTAGGTTCATTTTATTTTACACAGCTTTACATCACTAGTGTTAAATGTGCCATTTTACGACCACTATACAGGCATGAAAAGCAGCTATTTTAGAAGGGGGTGTGCAAAAACCAATTTAAAACAAAAATTATATATATTACACTAAGATTAAGATGTTTGCCTCCCTTTTTCGAAAAAACCTCACAATTATTCCACATAAATTTTGTATCATTTTATAGATAATTACTTGCTCTATGTGTATCAACAATTAAAAAATCTATTATTGCTTTTGTTTTTGTAAAATAATTAATTATAACAATTATACATTTATTCAGTATATGCAGCAATGCTGCCATCTGACGGTTCTAACTTTGAAACAACGTCAAAATGATTGACGGCCGGTATATTTTTTTTGTTTAATTTTTAATCAAAATTCACGTATAAATACTTTTCGTATGGGGGCGCTTCAGCTCAACGTTTTCGATACTTGCGCCTTTATAAGACAGTTTTAGAAAAATATTTTCTTGAACCATCACTGAGCTTCGTAATGTAATACAACAAAAAGAAGAAAGTTATAAAGAGTGTGAGAAACTAGAAACGAATTTTAATGCGAATTATTCGCACAGGTACCGCTAGTATATATTATTACTACAACATAAGACTAGTCTGAAGCCGCGAGTAGACAAGATATTCAACAAACAATTATTATTAAATACAACAGCAACCATTTCTAAACATACTTAGAATTTTATACATATAAGTAATAAAATTGAAGTGTCTGTTTCTCTTCGAAACAACTGGACCGATTGTGATGGCACTTCACACACAAGTAAAGGGCTATGCAAGGAGGATCTAGGCTATATTTTATTCCCCAAATAACCCTTAAGCGGGTGAAGGGGGGTGGAAACCTCCATAAAAGCCAATTCAGACTAGCCGTTCTCGGTTACGGTTCACCGGTCCGGTTCGGTTTTCGATTAATCTAGGCTGCTCACACTATCCCGATTCGGTTCTACGATTATTCTCGGTGCGCATGCGCAATTTCGAAATATAATTTGACGTTTGATGTGTAGTTAAACGTCAACAAAAACAGCAGGCTAGTCACGTGACTCCAGCAAGCGTTCTCATTGGCTACGGTTGCGAACGGTCCGATTGAAATTAGAGCTGAACCTAAACGCTCGAACCGAACCGCAATCGGGAACGACTACGCCCTGATTGGTCGAGTTCCCAACCGGACCGGTGAATCGTAACCGAGAACGGCTAGTCTGAATTGGCTTTTAAAGGGTACTCTGTATCTCTGAAATTTATTAAGCTATAATGTGAGCCTCGAGAAAAATACTTTTCTTAGAAATTAAAGAAATATAATATGTTCGACGGTTTTTTTAACACACTACCCGAACGGGGCAGGGGTGGTTTTTATTTAAAAGAATTTAACTAGGTATAATACAATCATCTATACTATGTGGACGAAGTCGCGGGAAATCCGCTAGTACAACAATTTGTGCCAGATGACGAAAGTGGCGTAACTACCGAAGGGTTTTTCAGCTTGATAGAAGTCATACGAAGAAAGGTTAAAGTAATTGAGATTCCGGTGTACCTACAGTGATCAATACGCAAATATGGTTCAAATTATTTTACTGGGTTGTGGAAATTACATTGGAACTAAATAATATTACAAAACGTTCAATTTATTGGGCAATAAACGCGATCATTAATAATACTAAGTAAGTTAATTAAACTGTATGCGGTCTTTAGATTGGAAAATTGCGATGATTTGTGTTCAATTTGTGGATCGAGCTTTATTATTATATGCTTTTCCTAATCTCGACTAGATTTTCGAACCACTGATAACATGCATATACTGTTCTTTTTTTAATTTTAAAAATGTGAAAAATTAAATTACAAATCACAAAGTTACTTTATGAGTTGACGAAAACTTTTTTTTATTATTTAAGGTCATTAACTGTCAGTGGTATCGTAAAAAAATCATTTAGTAATAAATTGCAAATCAGTTGATACTCTCACCAGACCACAGATTAGAACTTGGGAAGTGAGGGCTTGTAATAGACGAGTCAGGGGAGCTTCATATTACTAACGGCCCTTTGAGTTCGGGTTTTCAATCAAATTGACCTGGAACAATCTATAATTTGGGACTATTAAAGAAAAGAAAATTAACATTTTTAATCTGTTTCTTGAATAAAATATTACTTGTAATTAATTTGACGGCAATTAATATTTTTATTTGCTGTGAATATTGGCGAGTGCTATCAAAAACCCTTCAGGGGAAACATTGGAATGCAGATATAACATTCCAATGCTTTATGGGAATCAGCACTCTCAGGAACCCGAGCTCGTTTCAGTCGGTGTGTGTATGTTGGCTGGCAGATTCTCTAAATACACACATAGACGCTGATGACCTTGACTGCTGAGCGTCTATAAACTGCAATCTATCTACACAGCAATTAAAAAGCGCTGAGATATTGCAGCTGTGTGTATGTGTAATCTTACAGCTTCGATTGTATTTCCTTAATAACTCACTAAGTTTGAAACTTCATAAAAAAATAAATTTAGATTTATTGCACGTAAAAATATAACCATAGTATGACGTAAGTTAATATATGATATATTTTGTAAAGAAAGTTTTCTGTATTGATTATTTAACTACATAAAAGAATTTATGTGGTAAAAAAGGAATACCTCTCACAAGTATAATTTTCAATTTTCAGATATAAAGAAAACATGGAAAAATATGCATCGCCGTTAAACGACCAAAATCCAAAGTCATTCGAAAAAGCAGTGTATTGGATCGAATATTATGTGTTAAGTACGTTATAAAGGAGGTGAAACATCTCAGATCACCGACATTAGACATAAAAGTGGTATCAGCACCTTTTGTTTGATGTTGTTTTATTTATAGCTCTAAGCGTGGCGACATTTTATTACTTGACACGAAAAGCGATACAGTTTTGTTTTAAAAGTGACAAAAAATTAAAACAAAGAAGAATAGTTTAAACAGTTCACTCTTAATAACAGTTAATTAAATAAAATAGAATAGAATAGAATAGAATAGAAATAGAATAGAAAAATTCTTTATTTTGGCGAAGTCCAGCCAATGGCTGTTCTACTTAACCATCTTACATTTTTACATATAAACAATATGTGACATATACTTAGGTATATTTACAAATAATTATTATTATCATTATTATTATATGCTCTCTGTAACAAAGTTTTTTTTTTTTTTTTTGGCAGATCATCAGAATAAATAAATAAATACATCAATATGAAAATATAATAATAATGTGTATTTATTGTTTCGACAATAATTCTGCTTTTAGTTTTAATTTAAAATTTTTATAAGATAGTTTTTGAAGGAGTATTTTGGAAATGGCATTATGCTGTTTTATAGCGTTATAAATAAAAGAACCCTGATATATTGTGCTATTACAGAATGGTAAATTTAATTGATTTTTATCTCTAATATTTCTAGTATGCAATGCTGTTCTTTTTTTGAATTTTTCAAATAAGTACTTTGGATTAGCAAAGTTAAGAATTTTAAACATAGTACAGCTTAAATGCAATGTACGCCTGGCTTCCATTTTAAGCCAACCGACTTCTTTCATTTTATTGGACACATGATCTCGTTTACGAATATTCACGGCGAAACGAAAGCAGGCATTTTGCATTTTTTGCAATTTTTGTTTATCTTCTTGGGAAATTCTACAACCATAAACAACATCGCAGTAGTTAAAACGAGATAAAATTAGGGACTCGCACAAAAGAAGTTTTGTTTTTAAGGGAAGCAAAAATTTATAAGGATACAATTGTCTGAGTTTACCGTAGGCATTTTTCAATACGGACTGTATATAAGGTTTAAAGGATAAATTATCATCAAGTGTTAGACCCAAGTTTTTTACTTCCTTCACTACCGGCAAATTAACGCCGTTTAATGAAATTTTAATGTTATTGTAATCAATTTTATTTAATACACTAGATTTTGCTAGCACTAAAACCGAACTCTTAGACGCATTTATTGATAAGCCGTGACAGATCGCTACGTCCACTAGGTTTGTTAGATCCCTGTTTATTAATGTTACGTTCTCATCAAGGTGTTCAACTGGAAATGATTTATATATTTGAGTGTCATCCGCATATAGATGATAAGAGGAGTGTTTTATCGGCTCAAAGAAATCAGCGGTGTATAAGACATATAGAGTTGGACCTAATATGGAACCTTGTGGAACCCCCCGTGAAATATGAGCGCAGTCTGAATGACGATTTCCGCATTGAACGTACTGAGATCTGTTTGACAAGTAGTGTATTATTAAATTTACTGCAGAAAGATCAAATCCAAAATATAATAATTTAGAACACAACAGATCGTGTATTATTGTGTCGAAGGCTTTTGAGTAGTCAATAAGAACCAAAATTGTTACTTCTCCCTTATCCATTGCACACAAAACATCGTCTGTTATATTTATCAAGGCAGTTGATGTGCTGTGCTCTTTTCTAAAACCCGATTGATATTTGGGTATAATATTAGCAGACTCCAGAAAAATATTTAATTGTTTATTTAAAATTATTTCGATAACTTTTGAAAAAGTGCAAAGTAAAGAAATAGGTCTTAAGTCTTTTACTGTTTGTGGATTTGATACCTTTGGCAGTGGTCTTACTATTGATTTTTTCCAAATATTAGGAAACTTACTTTCTAGGATAGATGAATTAACTATATTAGTTATAACTGGTACAAGCCATTCTAAACACATAATAATCATTCTTATATTGATTCCATCTACTCCCACTGCGCCGGTTTTAATTTGTAATATAGAAGTTTTTACCTCGTCACAAGTTACAGTATGAAAATTAAAATTGTGATTATATCTATCGCGTAAATTGTATCTGTCAATAGTTAGCTTAATTTTATCAAAATTTATCGGAATATACTGTGCAAAGTACTTATTTATTTCATTAACCTGAAATAAATCATTTTTTATATCAAAATTCTTTTTTTTCATAAATGAGAATTCACTCAAAATTCTCCAATGCTTTTTTGCATCAGTATTATTCAATTTAAACTCAAAATATGCCTTTTTTCTCTCTTTATTGTGCAAGAAGTAAAATTACGTATTTGTTTATAATAATTCCAATTGGCCAAACCACCTGTACAGTGGAATTTCGAAAGAGCGTTTTTTCGTAATTTAATTAAACACATTACATTATCTGTCATCCAAGGTGCCTTCGGTTTTGACTTTTCTCTTATAGTTAACATGGGAGCGTGAATATCGAACAGGTTAAGCATTATTTGATTCAAGTACACAACTTTTTCATCAATATCATCAAGCGAAACAATATTAAACCAAGGACAATTTTTTGCATTTTCATTAAAACACTTCAAATTGATATTTTTAAAATCTCGTGCATTTCTCTCATTATTTTTTTGTTTCACAGAAATATTATTTATATTACACGAGATTAATCTGTGATCTGTGATATGATGCATATCTGTTATTCTGACATCTGATACGGAACAGAAGTCGCTGAGTGCTATAAAATCTATTAGCGTACTGGTTGTGGCAGTAATCCTGGTGGGTTCTTTAACTATCTGACACATATTAAAAGTGTTAAGTATGGACTTAAATTGTTTACTGTGACGATTGTTACAATTCAGTAAATTAATATTGATATCACCCATGCAGATTACTGTATCACACTCAGTAGATATTTGTGAAAGAGAATCTTCAAATACTTTACACGCAACTGAAATATTAGTGTGTGGTGGCTTATAAATTACACCAACTGAAATTGTTTTCGATGTATTTTTCAGCAGTATCCACAACTGTTCAATAACCGTAAAATTTTCATCACTTTCTGTATTGTCCAGAGTTATAATTTTCTTAAAACTAAGCGATTCACTGACATAGATTCCTACGCCACCACCTCTTCCATATCTATCAAATCTATAAAAAGAATAGCCTGGAATAGCAATATTATCGGAACTTATATTGACAGATAGCCACGTTTCAGTTATACCTATTAAATCAAAATTTTCATCAAGCACTATCTGTGAAATCCATTCATAATTAATTTTTAAAGTGAAACTTCTTTAAGAACGGTGTATTTATATTTGTATTTTGTACAACCCTTAAACTGTAAATTATAAAATTCAGTTATACAGTCGACTTTCGATAATTTGACACTCGTTAATTTGAAGCTCTAAAATTTGAAATTTTTTCCCGGTCCCTTGAAAAATACTCGATAAATTGAATAAAATGGTCCCCTTGGTAATTTAAAGTTGAAGGAATAGTATCTTGCCCGCCAATATGCAATAATTTGAAGTTCGGGCTTCTATAGTCACTATAATTTGAAGCGTTTATCATGCACAGACCGCCAATTCCAGTCATATTGAGCGAGGCAAGGAGATCTCTTACTACCCTACGCTTCTACGCCCTCAGAACCGACACAATCAGTGACGATTTCTTCGCAGCTCTCACCACTGTCGAAAATTCATAGGATAATGAGACTGAAGTGAGAAGTCGCTCACTCAACAGAAAATTACAGACTAATTGTACAAATGTTTAAAATAATAAATCACGAATTTTGATCAAACTCTTGTTTACTTGATTTTTTTCCTCCCTCCCTCTTGCTTATTTAAACTCCTGTTATTTTGAACTCTTGGTAATTTGAAATTTTTCTCTGGTCCCTTGAGTGTTAAATTATCGAGAGTCGACTGTTTAATGTTTCAGGATTAAGTAACTAAAATGAAACTATTTCTGTGTAAATTAAAATAAACTTATTCACTATTAATTTTACCGCATTAAATAATGAATTATTTTTAATGGATTTTAATTTCATGTCTAATTATAATCAAAATAATGTTGTCAAAATTAAATACATAACACACGGTACGTAGGAGTAAGAGATTTAAGACGCGAGACAGTGGGAGCTAGAGGTGTAATCGTGAGTAATATTTTTTTCACGAACACTCACGCTCCCGACTAGATTTCAACACTCACTCACGTTCACGCACCATAATAATTATATTTCGAGACTTACGCCCACTTACGCAATTTTACCGAAACTTTATAATTCATATTATAATATTGGAAATTTGCGATTTACACATTGTATATTTTTAGTAGGTACATCATACTTAAACTTGGATGATGATTACGTATTTACTATTTGAAAATATCTAAAAAGACAATTAATAATTTCTTAAAACATGATACAATACTATGGACTATGGAATTAGGATCAGGTTATGCGTTTGTTAACTATCGAATTTTTGTAATTTTACGTAATACACGTTACAGTTTACATATCACAACTACAATAAATAAAAAAAAAACAAAATAGTGGGTATATACTTTAAACAAGAAAAATTATGACAGCAGACTGATCCTTATGAACACTAGTTCCAGGCCAGGTTTAACAGTCCGCATTTCGTCTGCATGATTCACGCCAACTCACGCTCACGAAAAGTCTTTTCCACTCACGCACGTTCACGTATGCGTACATTTTATTTAATCAGTCACTCACACTCACTCACAATTTTCTTGAAATCTACACACTCACATTGACACTCAGT
The DNA here is from genome assembly GCA_034508555.1 of Venustoraphidia nigricollis. Lineage (NCBI taxonomy): Eukaryota > Metazoa > Arthropoda > Insecta > Raphidioptera > Raphidiidae > Venustoraphidia > Venustoraphidia nigricollis. The sequence goes on along the minus strand of JAVRKA010000023.1, from coordinate 4,509,263 downwards.
GTTACGGAAAATTTCATGCTCGATTTGCACCTCTAGTGGGAGCGACGCGGCATCCAACTGTGTGACAGAATATGCAAGCGTAATATCGCTTGAGTGTAAATGCCAACATATCTCGCACCACGCTCGCTTCCGCTGTCCCATATGCTGGTGTGTGGATGCCCTTTTACCCATCGGCTATCAGCTGCAGATCGGACTAGTAGTTCAGAATCTGTATAGTTCCATGAACTACGGTCTCCATTAGTAGCATGTTCATATAGTTCTCATTTCATCGGCCTCCAGAACGATAATTCCCGAGATAGTGTGCAAATCGAGTGACTGCCGCGTTCGGTTAAATTCGGCGCTTTGTAATAGACGTAGGGATTGCAATCCAGCGGCATTTTCAATCCAGCTGGATTTATGCTGTATCAAAGCAAATCCAGCTGAATCCAGCATTAATCGATTTTTCAAATAAATGAAACAATTTTTTTTAAACTCTAGAAAGTAGAAACTATTTATTTACATTTACATCAAATATTCGTTTGTAGTTATAAGAAAAGTACACTATTATTATTATTAATTATCACAATACAATCAGAAATCACCTAAACTGATATTCTAGATATCTGAAATAGTTATTCATTTACCTATTTTACTAACTGTGAAGTCTCAATTTCTGTCTCAATAATTTTCGAAATTGCGTAGCCTGCTTATAAAATCTTTAGTAAACTCTTATTAGAAATAAAACATTAATATAAATCATATTATCTAATTTAAGACTTGGCTTGTCTTTTAAAGAATGAAGCCAATCAATTACGTATAACAGTTTTTTTTTACTTTTCTGAGAGTAAGATCTCAAAAAAGAAATGTTATTGATGGTGTTATCTCCCAGCCTACTTCTCAAAGAACTACAAATATATCCGGCTGCGGAAAAGGCTCTCTATGCCTCTACGCTGGTTGGTTTGAGAGTCATCAAATGATCATAGGTTAAAGTTAGGTTTTCACCTCTTACTGCCTCACTTTTATAAAGTGCCATTTCTTTCTTCAATATCTTATCACAATCCTTCTCAGATCCAGTTAATTACTTGGTTCTTGCCGGGCGTCTATAATCTACAATCTCTACGACGGAAGTGTCTATCCGCGTCTCTCAAAATATTAAACGCGCTGTATTGTTTACTTCCGATACCCGTGTAACGTTCTTTCTCTAGCATGTTTAGTTACGTGTAATAAAATAGGTTGTAAAAGTAGGCTTGGAACGCGTACTATAAATCAAACGTTGGCATAACGTTTCCTTTAGACATAAATGGAAAATTATATCCACGTTGTTAGACTGACGGACGTGTAGGTTTTGCTATTCACTTGCATGGTTACATAATTTGGTTTCACATGTAAACATTTACCAAAACATGAGTGTTATCTACTTAACTAATTTCTTTTTGACAGATCTTCAGAATAAAAGAACAACTTTTTTTTTAATTTTCATAGTATGTCCAAAACTATGACACTTAGAAAATAAAATTTACGAAACTTTCTTGGAAAACTAGCATAATAAACAGTTACGAGAATTATACCATCATTGTATAAAAATCAACATTATAGCATATATGTCTTCTGCGCATGTGCCGATCTTCTCCAAAAACAATAGGGTTCTTCATGTTTACATGTCAGACATCTTACCAAAATTTGGTTGCGATCCGCTCAGCCGTTTTTAACTGTTTAGTGCTCATAGCTACTATAACAGAAGAAAAAGAAAATATGGCGGACCGACTGATTGTTGGACAAAGCACTTTTATTTGTCTGTCAGCACGAAACACATAAAAACGGCTGAGCAGATCGCAGCCTAATTTTGGTAAGATGTTTGACATGTAAATATGAAGAGCCTTATTTCTGGGGCGAAGATGAGCGCGTGCGCAGAAGAGATATGAGCTATCGTTGTTTTTTTCTGTTAAAAGGGTATACCTAGTTTTCATAATGTTTTATTGTTCTTATTATTTTTTTTGTAAATTTTTTTTAAGCTTAATAGTTTTGGAAATATTATGAAATAAAAAAAGAGATCCGTCAAAAAGAAATTAGTGTAGCTGACAAGTGGGCTCTGGTTAATTTTTACTTGTGAAATCATAATATGTATATCTATGAAAAGTTGAAAACGAATAGCAAATGCCATAATATTTACATAATACTAGCCGTTATCCGTGCCATCGTAGGTATACCCGTTAAGAGACATGTTTTTTTCTTTATTATAATACGTCAAATGTCAATATTTTTAACGCTGGAAAAGAAAAGGATGCTAACTGGTAGGTAAATATAACTCACAAAAAAGGCAGTATCTATTTTATAGCCTTTAATTTTGCCCCTTGCTGAGGGCACACCTGTCAATGTCCAATGAATTTGTTACCAAATAGCATTTCATAACAAAATCAACAGTTTAGTACCAGGTTTAAAAAAAATGAACAGGTAACAATGCGCATTCTATATATCTTTAAATTATATAAAAGTAAGTTGACGGGTTCTTTATAAATTTATGAACGTCATAGTGACATAAATAAAGTCAATTGTCACCCCTTATCTCGTGCGCAAATGCTGTAGTGTAGACAGAATAATATAAAATTTTTAACAAGGTAGATTTTTTGCATAATTTAATTCCTTTTTTTATTATTTCCCTTCGGAATAATAATGTTTCATGACAAATAACTATTATCCGTTTTGATATAACTACATAATATACAAGATGTAACAAAATACCGTTCAAAACTTCACAAATTGATCTGTGATATCATTAAATCAGCTTATTATAACAACAGTTTAATACTAAAGCATTTTTATAACGATAATTACCATATTTACTCTTTTGGAATTCTTCTCTTCTTTGAAATAAAAAAATGTTGAAACTATAAAACGAAAAACTTCATTATAAATTAACATGTCATATTTCAATCAACATTTATGTTTAATGGCGAAATTGTTACAATAGAAGCATTATCCATCAATTAATTCAAATTTTACATCGGTGGAAATATGACCTCCAGTAGTGAATCGCTGACAATTTTAGGCATAAACGAAACGAAATAGTAGTCTGTGCCACGTCAACAAGTTGGTTTCGCATTAACTAGTTTTTATACTATTTACAAAAACGTTAAACAGGACCGCTGCTAAGTCAGAATAAGTAGCGACCGTAAGACTCTTTATATTTCGTCGGTTTTAAGTGCGGAACGCACCCGACAGTGCTGTGGTTCGTGTATAACTTTCGTTTCGTTCGATGCTTGAAGAGTTCTTTGCGTCTTGTTAACGATGATGAAGTAGTTGAATCGTCAAATAGTTGATTTGTAAAACAGAAACAGTTGATTTATTGACGGACGATTCACAGTAAAATTTAATTAGTTCGTTGAATCAACACCCGCCACTAATGGTCTTATAGCGTTATAGAGTTATATATCTTGATGAGCAGGGGTGCTCAGACTTATAGTGACGACGATGTACCACAAAATATTGAAGCGGCAAGCGAGCGATTAGACTAAGTCAAACGAATATTTGCGAAAGAAAAATATGTATTAGAATTAGATATATAATTTTATTGGTAATACATTTGTTCACCTAAGCGAATTAATTACACCCATTATTAGATAGATGGCGCTGTGACCTTTAGGTAATTATATAAGTGGCCGTTATGCCAGCGGACGACGAATCGCGATTATTTTGTAGCCTTTCGCGATTGACCGTTTGAGCATCCCTGATCTAGAGTGTCATTCTTAATATAGTAAACGCTATTTTGTATCTTCAAAACTGGAAAAGTTCGGACAGACTTTGGCCAAACTTTTTCCATCGACTTTTCTCTAAGAATAATTTCAGTGTTACCAGACACTTTTTATATGAACAGATTTTTTCAATAAAATAATTCGATTTCTCTGAAACTGCACAAATGTTACGACTAACAGTCGTAAGACGTAACCATAACGGTTTTCCATTTAAGAAAGTGAAAGATCATTGCCAGGTTTTTCAAAGTAATAGCAACTTTACAACGCGAACACATTAGCAAAGAAAAACGATATCCCGTTAAATTCACTGAAATGGTCTATTCACATAAACAGGTGGGCGTTTTAACTGTATAGCTCCAGTTTCTCGCCAGCTCTCCCTTATAGAGATCTATGGTCTTTTCCAAAAACATAGAACACAGCGAACTAAAGTGATACACCACACGATGTCGAAAAAATACGGAAGTCGAGATATCAATCCTATCATACCGCGGCGTATACCATTGGAATTACAATAAAAATCGGTTCTTCAACTGACTAATGTAAGTACTTTTTTGTCGTGAACAAAATGGGATGATAGTTTATGTGAAACGTAGGTTGACAAAAGTTCATAATAAGTTAAAGACATGGCGCAGAAGTGGGTTACAAAACTAGTACAATGTGTAAAATTCAGAAAAGAATTTTATGAATAAGTAAAATATTGATAAAAAACTTTAAAAATTAACTTCTCTTGAAATGCTTAGCAGTATTTTTAATAATTTAATGTTGCAATTATAAAAGCGTGGGTTCTAAGTTTTACGATAGTTCAATAGTCACGACTGACTCTTGTATAATTATGAACATAAATCAGGATCTGATGATGGAACCCTGGAGAAATCGAAGGAAATCTTCAAAAATGTGCGAAATCAAATTCACCACTAAAAAGTAAAAAATAAAAAAACTTAAAAAAAAATATATTAACCTCTTTCAAAAAAATTACTAAAAAGATGAAAATAATGAAATTTTGAGGTCGGAGCTAATTTCATTACAAAAACTTTTAATTACATATCTACTTTTATTAAATAGGCGCCTGCCGCAAAATTTCATTATTTTCATGTTTTTAGTGATTTTTTTGAAGGAGGTTAATATTTTTTTTTATTTGTATACATTTCATTAAAAGCTTATCTTTTAAAAAGTAATTGTTAACTAATATTTTATTTTAATCTTTCTAGTCATTTAAATATTTTACTAAAAAGTTATTTAATACAAGTCTCATACTCTACCGAGTACCGATTGAGTTAGTCCGGCTTGTAACTCTCGTACGATATTTCTATATATCAGTTTCAAGTCCATTAATTAATAAAAAAAAAACAATTAATTCATTAAAATTAATTAATTCTGTACTTAATTCTAAAAACAAATGATCCATGTATTATCATTGGGAATTCATACGTGTACAAAAGTTCAGCTCATTCGGTTAACGGGAAAATTGGTCGCAAGCTTTGAAACAAATAAATAAATAAACAGTGAATATACGACCGTGAAGTTAATCAAAAGCTTATAAAATTTAAACTATGAAATTGCTATAAAAAATATCATCGTAAGACACGGAGACGGGGTATACGCAATATTATTAGTATCGGAGTACGATTTTTAGTAATTTAATCACAAGAGATAGACGTAAGTAGCGTTACGTAAATTGTCTATTATATAACAAAAGACATTAATTATGCTTATATTCTGTTATTTAACGTGACACTGCTGTCGTTTGCGAGTGTTGAATGAACTAAAGTATGCGTCTCTGAAGTATCAAACGATGTGTGCTTGTTTACAACGTTCTTATAGGCGCATTAGACGCAAAACAAACGCTATCGTCACAAGTAAACGGCTAACAAAAGAAAAAAACAAAATTAACTATGAATATATTAGCACGTTTTTTTGTTATTATAGTCTATTGGCTTATTTTAGTTAAATAGCATTTAAAATAAAAACCACCTAACTTAACAGAGCATAAAAGCGGATTTATATTATTCGCATATATGTAGATGGAACGTATCAGTTTAGCACTTAAATTTAAACTATCCAACGGTTTTTCAAGCTAAGCTTCTTAACGCAGGCGCTAGGCAGTTAACGGAAAAACCCGAGCGATATGTGAGATCGCCACGAAACAAAAGCGCACATACCTATACCTATTTGTGTTCAGACCATATAGCTTAGACAATGAAAGGACCATAGAAACAAAAGTGCACAGCACCATGGAATACGCTAGGGGCTGGTGCCCAGGACGGCAAAATTTGGAACATGAGAGAAAAAAAATTCGCGTTATAGAAAATTTTTCAAAAAGTGTGATCGTGGTTGAAAACATTCATAAATAAAAATTTTCTTTATTCAAAATGTGTGTAAAATTATAAACACTGCAGTTTTATTTACAAAATTGTGAAAAGAACTTTAGTGTTTAGAATTTTAGACACATTTTTACTAAAGAGAATAAGAATCTCGTTATTCACAATTTTTGAAAGTTTTTGGCTCGATCACAATTTGTTGTATAATATATCGTCATTTATGAGCAATCGGTTTGTGAATTTATGATTTTAATACGAAAAAGAATGTTTTTCGTGTAATTATCTCGTTTACAATAAAAAGGTTTTCGGCTATAAATGAATCATTTTATATATTTGAAGATTGTATATCGGGCCTTTACCCAGTTTAAGTATGCTTTATGGGGCAGCTTTTTTCACGGTGCACTTAGGGTAAATCCAGCCCTGGAAGTACACATACATTGTTGATACACCTATCATTGCAGACGTCAATTATCAAATATGTCAAACCTCTCAGGTTCAAATTCCAAATTAGCATAAATTAATTAGTTCTTTTTTTTTAAAATTAATTACATTTAAAAAAATATATTTCTTATTAATAAATAAAACAAAAATTAATTCAATGTTTGTTGATTTTAGTGCACTTACATGTAAATTTTAAACATTAATATAAAATACGTAAGGAGCTTAGCTTCCATCGTATGTCCACGAACCGACGCATCTCTTTTTTTTGTTCGTTTTTTTACAATTATTGTTCAAAGTATACCTACCCTACTTTTTATTGAAAATTAAAAAACAAATAAATTATTACGTATGTATTTTTTAATTAAAAGAAAGTGACTTATATCGAAGTACTTCAATTAAGTATTGCGGATACAGAGTATTTTATTTCTTGTCGTGAAACAAAAGACTCCTTAATCGTTTTGCTGACTTTGCGAGAACTTATCGATTGAGAGAAGAAGCACAGTAATTCTGTAGTGGCGAAGGCAAGTGACATCAATTATTCGCTGACAAAAACTTCCACTCAAGCACGTGATCTATAAACAAAAGTATTTACCATAATGTCAACTATATATCAATACTTTTTTGAAAAACTTTTACTCCGATAAAAAACAATTATTTTATAACACAACTCCGTATCAAAATTTTCAATCCGTTTTATTCATTAAAATTTAATTTCTACAGTTTCGAAAATTTTGCAATTCATTCTACTAGTCCAAGAGCTGATGACACCCGTTACATGAAGTGTTTGATTCAGGTAGAAATTTTATACAATAGTATATATAGGTAAAATGTATAAGTAAATGAGTGTTTGCTTGCCCTACCTGGGTACGCCAGGTACTGCGCATACAGGAAAGGTTTAAAAAAATATATATGCCAAAAAAGTGTTTGATTCAAAAGCCAACAAGTACTGTTCGAAAGTTAAGTTGATTTTAAATGAGGCAGACACTTTTGGAGGGGTTAAAATTAAACCAAAATATCCCAAAGTTGAATTTTCAAAAATGAAAAAATTAGTGACTGATTCACGCTGAAATTTTTATACCAATGTAGTGTATATACTAATGTAGTTGCTGTAAAAATTTCAACGTGAATAAATCACTTATTTTTTCATTTCTAAAAATTTATTTATTTATTTTATAGTTTATATAATTTTTATAGTTTATTGATATAGTTTAAGTAGTTCATTTAAAAATTCTCCGTTATTTTTAATAACTTGCAGCTCCGTATCTCTGATTGGAGGTGTTTTGTTTGAAACATTACTTAGAATCGTAGCGGACAGCGGCATCGTAGTCGGGATTTAGCTGGAGTATTAATGGTATGATAATCGCTAAACACTGAGCCAAAAGAAGGTATGAGCTACGAATTTTAACCTAATAACTTTTTTCATACAAACGAAATCGGTTTTTATTACAATGTGATTTTTTTCCATTCAATGAATTTTTAATAAACACAATGTATTTCCTTCGACGAACGTCTGTCGGCTGAAATCTTTTTTTCACGATATCTCGTAACAAATTTGAAGCGATATTCATGACGTGGAACTGAAACTATAAAAGAGAAAGACTGGTCCTAACTGACGTGCATTTATTTTCAGTTTAACATGAAAGCTATTGTCATTTGCATATTCTTGTACACCTCTAATCAGGGGCGAATCTAGGTTTTTCGGAGCCTAAAGTTTATTGAAATCCAATGGGACTTCATTTTTCAAAATTCATTCAAAAAATTGTCAAAATTGATTCAAAGATTTGTCAAAATTCACCAAAAACATTTTTAAAATTCCAAAAAAATGTCAAAATTCATCATAAAAAAATCGAAATTCACCCAAAAGATTGTCACAATTCAACCAAAAAATTCACTTTCACCAATGATAATGATAATAATCATTAATATTAACCAATGTATACTGTATGCTAGGTGTTAAATGAAAAAGTATGAAAAATGTATGATAATAATTTCATTTTTGCGGGCCTTTGAGACTTTGATGCCCAGAACTTAAAATTCCTATTAGTTCCTATGCAGATCCGCCTCTGGCTACATTGCATCGCAAACTCGAGTCGTTTAGGTGGCTGGAGTCTCTGCCAGAGTGCCTGGTGCCGGTATTTTGCCGATCAATGTCACAGTGTCAAAACCAGAGAACACTATCGGATTTCCTGTCGCAGCGATGTCATCCGACGATGGTAATCATAATGGTTCGATCAGTTTACTAATTAGTTTGATTACCTTCAGATGTCGACAGTAACTTACTGTCATGTGAATAGTGTTCAAAGGTTTAACGAATTTAAATCACGCAACCGTATCGTATTAACAAGAAAAATGATATCTACGGTGCAAAGACTTTACTGCTTATGTCGATTTTTTGATCACTTTTCCTGTTTCTCATTATTTTTGGTCTACAGAAAACGTCTACCTTATTTTGATTTAGGGGAGATATAGCTGTTTAAAATTTCTAAAGAAAAGTGGTGCGTGTACTTATGTACGCGCGGCAGAAGTTATACTTCTTTGGCGTGATCGCGATAATTGATATTCACACATCGATAAAATATAATAGGAAAATGTAAGTATTAAAGTTATTTAACTGTCAAAATAGCTTTTAAGAAGTTCCGTCCGATGTCGCTAATATAACCTACTTTGTTGTTTTATGAAATAACTATTTTGACGTTATCAGAAATAACTCCCGCAAAATATTCGTTGCATGTTGCGTACGCAACTTCCGTAACAGAGAAAATTTTACCCTCAGTGCGCCAAAAGAAGTATAACTTATAAAAATTAAAATAAGTACTCGTTAAAAAGAGGCACAGAATTGATCTAATCGAAATCAGTGTATTTTTTAAGTGAAACTTCTTTACGCACGGTGTAGTGAATTGCAATTTCATGGCATGAATGGTTAACGAAAAAACCTTTAAACGTGGCGAAACAATGGAGAAATTATTGTCAAAAATTTGATGTGATAATGGCCTCATATTGTGAACATTATAGTTTTTATACATGCAGGAACGTCGATGTGAAACTCCCGGCCATGTACACCATGAGATGGTGTCTTATTACGCAAATACGGAAAAAGGAGGGTTATGATTTTAGCAGTTCATTTTTAGTTGTTTTTTTTCGCTTATGTGTAACTAACCGCTACATATATGTGCCAATTTTCATGCTAATCGATCAAACGGTGTCGAAGTCTATTAATCTTAAACAGATTAACCGTCGCAGATACAAAAAAAAGTTTGAAACAAAAATGTAGATTAAGATAAAATAAACAATCTCTATCATACTTTTTTTTTTGTAAACTTAATGATATTGAAATTGTAAGCTCCAGAATATAGGGTTTTTTGGTCGATTTTCATGTCTAGCATGGAATCTAACACAGAAAATTTAGGTTTTTTACTTCTAATTCGTTAACCGTTGCAAATAAAAAAGAATTTCCAAACAAGAAATGTATATTGTGACAAAATAATATTTTTTTATATTTTATTTTTTGTAATTCTAACGGTTTTCGAGTTCTAAGTTCTGCAATTTTATGCAGATACATTGATCGATTTTCTAATATCGTAAGGCTACTTGAAACAAGCAGTCGTGCAGATAATAAATGTGGTACAACACCGATACCTATTTTAAAGAGACGCCATAAAATTCGATTCTTTCATTACAATGTAAAACGTACTACATATAAGTGTTACATGATTTAAAAGACACTTCCAGGAAAATTGACTTTTCTACGAGAAAACTTTTACGACTCCAGTTAATTGAAATACGTTGTTTAAACGAATGCTAATTAAATTACCGTTACTTAATACCGTCACTAATTATAACTAATTTGAATTTTTAGGAAGGCTTCGATGCAACAAAAATTTTGTCGTACCTACTTCCATGGAAATGATAGTAGGTACTGAAAATCTATCTATAAAAAAATTACCGACGCCAAAGTAACAAATTGGTGAAGTTTCCCATTTTTTTTTTAATTCTTAATCATAATCTTAAAAATTACGAAATGAATGCCGAGGAATTTTTGTAATATCTCTAAAACCACAACAAAGTAGTGCTACTTCAAAGTTTACTCAGTGCGGGTGACGTCACGCGGCACAAGTGTCATATCTTAATATCTATAAACGAAGTACCCTCCCTCTCACTCTGCATTCATTCATCACGGATTCGCAAGAATTCCAAAGCCTACTAACTTGAAATTTGGACAGGAGAATTCTTTTCTGACGTAATCACCAACTAAGAAGGACTTTTTTGAAATTCAACTCATAAGGTGGTCAAAAAAGGGGTATAGGTTTTTTGAGACGATTAACACCTACGCCAAACCGCTGAAGGAGTTTAACTGTGTCAAATATATCACGTATACGATGCAAAGTCGCGAGAAAACCGCTAGTTTGTAATAGAGTTAAGTCGTAGTTTGCCCATGTCTAGTACAAATTTATCTCGATCGTGCGCAAACCGCATTATGACCAGGGCCCTCTTTTCAACTGGGCACTCTGGGCACGTGCCCAGGGCCCCGCAATCGATGGGGCCTCCTAGTTCTAAATCAGCATCCGATAACCGATACTTCCGAAAAATATATCGATATATTTTTTAATTGTATTTGTTAATTATTGATTTGCTTAGTAATTATGCTCTTTTATTAAGAAAAAATAGTCCTCTTTAATAGTCATAGGGGCCCCATTATACGAAAGTGCCCAGGGCCTCCAATAGACTAAAGACGGCTCTGATTATGACCTTGAAGTATATTTATTTACTTATATGGATATTTTCCTTGGGAATATAATATATGATTTGAATGCACCTGACAGCTTTAATAAAGCACGAAACAACTGTTTTATAAATTATAACTGGAGGCACTATATAATTTGGTTTAAATAAATTAGTTTCGAATAAAGTAAAACTAAAACGAGGAACGTTATCTATCCAGAAGTTATAGTTACTTGTAAATCTTATTAAGCGATTTAACAATATTTCATTATACTCAAACTTGACGTTTAATATATGGTTTGAAACAATTCAATTATTTCATTATTATGAGATTACTTGAACTTTACCCAACTTATCAGCGCAGCTACCGGCTGTCTACTTCAAAAACCTTCGAAAATTAATTCATCACGTAAATATATACCCGTTATACTTCAGTAACAGTCAAGATTTGTGCGACAGTCTCGTATTGTTATTTTCACTGAAACCTAATCGAACACTTACGGCCGGCGTTATTCCAAATATTCTTGTTTTTCGGGTTTGTAGGCCGTGGTCGATTGGTATTTCTACCTGATGTTTCGTCTACAGCTGCGATAGACACTATCAAAGGCGGTGTGGCGACGGACGCGGTGTTCTCTTTGGCGGCTCAAAGTTTTCTGCTCGGTCGTATTAGGGAGCACGGACTACGACCGAGCAGAGAACACACTCGCGCTTAGACACCAGTCATCGACACACTTACATGTGAGTCGCCAAGGAGGACACTTAGCCCGCTGCCTCTGAGAAATGTCTACTAAACGTCAGGTAGAAATACCCATGAACCACAGCCTTCAGGTCTAGAAATTAAGAAGATTTGGAACTTTCATTAACATTGTAATGTGACCTCTGTCTTTTTTGTGTTTTTTTTTTGCATTTTGTATGATAAATCGATTCAGTGGTTGTCGGGTTTTGAGATAAAATAGATGCAAACTTCTTATATTATATATATATACTAGCGGCCTGACCACGCTTCGCCCGAGTGCAAATTTAATATACACATTCAACGTCGCTTTTGCCCGTGATTTATTATTATTATTGGATATAATACGTATTATATTTTACAGTTGCTCGGTATGGTTTCGTCCCGTGTGTAATTAAATTTTGCTATCTCAGAACTCCCATTAAATAAGTTCTTTAATTGTTGGATTTCTGCACTCACTACGTTCTACCGATTTAATATACTTTACATACTCGCTTCGCCTGTTCAATCGAATTTATAATTAATTAATACTTTACTCGCTTCGTTCGCCCTCTAGGTTGAAATTAATTCTATTTGTACTTAGGCCTATAAATCTAAACCTTCTTCGAGAAATAAACTATCGAATGACAAAAAACGCATTTTAATCTGTCCAGTATTGCGGATTTAATCCGATTTACAGCCGGGCGAAGCCGGGGAAAACTGTTATTATAGCTGTAAACCTTTCTTCAAGAAATGAGCTATCGAATGGCAAAAATCGCATTCAATTCCGTTCGGCAGTTCTTTTATTTTAGAGGACTCACAGCCAAACAAGAATTTTGCTTTATATAAGTATGTAGTGATAGTAATGATGATTTTAGGTACCTATAAATGATAAAGATAATGTTTGTGTCAAACCCGGTATTAAAGCGATCGCAATCACGGGTAAAGACTAATAATATATAAAATTACAATTTCATACAAAACACTTCGTACATACTTATAAATATTAAAAGTGTGTACTTTTGAAATTAAGGGTTGATCCCTCAGAAATTGTTGACCGTATTACATAACTGTATGATAAATACATAATCGCTATACAAAATGTGGAGCGGCGATATAGCCTATAGAATATTCGGTATGAAATATACTCTCTTCCATAGACATTCCAAAATATACGTATATATAATACACAGCGATGGAAGTACAAATAGATAAGTACAGTCCTGTTCAAAGGAAAAAAATCATTAGACTTTCGAAACTTTTTACCACGACACTGAAAAGATCATGTCGCTCCAATGACATTTTATCGATATTTTTGAGAAATTGGGATTCTGAATAAAATATTTTTTCTTACATAATTGGAAAGATCACATGCAAATTTTATAGCAAAACTTTTTTTACTATTTTTTACTTAGGTAATAATTAATTAGCTTTAATTTAATTAAAAATTAATTAATAAAGTAAGTTAATCCGAATGTACACAATGTACACCCGCGGTACTAGTATAGATACATTAGTTAACTCGCTCTGAGATGGCAGTACACAAAACGAGGACCACCTCTTTTTGTGGACACATGACGGAAGTTGAGTTTATTATGTATTTTATATTAATGATTTAAATTTAATAAACACCGAGATTATTAAATGTTTCATTTATTAATAAGATATATAAAAAAGTTATCAGTAAAGAAAAGAAAAACATATTTATGCTAATGTGGAGTTTTATTTGAGATGTTTGATAAATCTAATAATTCGTAAATAGACGATGTAACGACCATGACTACCGGTTGTGTTTGAGTGACGACTTTAAAATAGCTATACAAATGTAGTTATCATTTTGACAGTTAGACGTCTGCCCTTCAAAGGTAGAATAGACCGGTCTGGATACAAAAATATATGTAATATCATCGACGCATAGACCTATACTCCTGGACGTGCCCTAACGGTGTAAAAAGTGTCCTCCCCGAAAGAAAAAGATAGACCGATGGTGTGGCCAACCTCTATCTCTCTCAAAATAGTACTTTAATCTCAATCGTACGTGTAGTAAAAAGGATAGAGATGGCCACAACGCAAATCTATCTTTTCGCTCAGTAAACCAAAAAACAACCACAATTATATGGCGAAGGCGTGTCTTTGGAATGACATATGATTTTTTCCTTGTCTAAGCTATGATGATTTGAATACAAATACGAATGCGTCTTTGTGTCGTGAAGGTCTCACATGTTGCTCGCTCGTTTTTTCTCTAGTTGACTGCCTGTCCCGAGGCCTGCGTTATGAAGTTTAGCTTCAATAAGTTATAAAATATATTACTTCTGTTCCAGTAAATTGTGATAGACTCACTGCGTTTATGAAAAGTTCGTATGTGATGCTGCAAATGTCTTTTGTACGGTATTGTATAAGGAAGGTGAGTCAAATTGATAGCGAAGGAAGATGCGCGCGCATCCTATATAACTGGAGCACAGAAAACTCCTGTGAACCAGGGACGGACAGAAAAAATAACAATTTCGAAATATTACGTAATATAACTTGAAACCGTTATCTGCACTAGAATGATAATATTAACTGCTGATTTTTTATATGAATATGTTAATTCTAAAAAAAAGTGCTCTTTCATATGATACCTGAATTAATCCGGTGGAATAAATGTTTACCAACAATTTTTAATCCCCAAAACATGTTTTTATACCCCGCCTTCGTCTATAAAATAGCTGATTTTCATGCATGTATCGCGGTAGTAAAATAACAAATTTAACACTGGTGCTGCAAACACAAATAAATGCTATTTTACCAACCCAACAGTAATTGTCAAAAGCGACCTACCATTTAACACTATACGAGGTAGCAAATCATGCGATAGTTTTCGTAAACAACCCAAATAGATTGCACATGGCTACAAATACATAAATATTAAATTAGTAAATTGTTCACTACGGTATAGTTCGTAAGATTAAATTAATAACAGTAGGATAGTTATAGTTTGCTACAATCATTAAGAAACACTCAATAGCATTGTAACAATGGATGATTCTTAACAATTATAACAAACTATAGCTATCCTACTACTATAAATATTACAGAAAATCAGCTATTTTATAGGAGACATATACAAAAAATCTAATATATACTTCGAACGTAATGCTATTATGGCAAGTGTGAATGTTTCCCTAATATCACAACTCGCACATAATAACCGCATTCACGTTCTAGATACATAAACTACTATTTTGTGTTTAACTCCTAGACTAGCTGCGTGCATACAAAGACTATGATTAACTTGGATTGTTCCGAACATGTATAGCTTAAAGAATCATATCGTTTGTGTTTAACATGTCCATCTAATGTTTTTAGTGTATTTGCCATATGGCAACATACACTATTAGCATCGGTCGGATGGCGGGACCTAGGGGTCGGACCAAAATTTCTCGACGTTTCATAACCTCCTAAACACTTTGGCACCATTTTTAAAAATGTTTATATATATATATGTATATATATATTCATATATATATATATATATATATATATATGTGTGTACGGGCAATAACTTTCGAAAGAGCTAATTGATTTTAACGAAATTTGGCCCACGTATTGGAATCCATCACCGCCAGAAGCCTATTTAAAATGGGCGTAATCGGGCTATTTTAAGGGTAGTTTTTAGGGGTTGAAAAATGTTTTTGGACCCCGAAATACCGAAAAAAATTTCAGAATCGTTTCAAAATTGACATTTAATCCGTTAGTAGCAATTAAAAAGTGTCCCTAAAATTTTAATAAAATCGGCCCGACAGGACCGGACTTACAAATTTTTTGAAAACACTAATTTGTAGATAGCGACTTATTTATTGAAGGGTGTATTTAATTCGGTGTAGACGTTAGATTGATAATAATATTGCAGTTAAGAAAAAAAATGTTATTTTAAGGGGTGTATTGAGTCAAATTTTTAATTTTGCCTAAAAACCAAGCAAATACACTATATTGTCGGCAGGGTTTTGGCACTGCGACCCGGGTTTTTTTTTTATATTTAGTACGAAGCCCTAAAGTTCGCAAAGTAAAAAGAAATGTAAGTGTTCGTGGAACGTTTGACTGATGTAAAACATTACACATATATTCACGAGTAAAATGCCGCCACACTAAACAAACACATAAAGTAGCGAGTGTGAAGTGTAATAGAGAGAGAAGCGTTCAGTATAGGTATTGGAGAGGGTAGGGTCAAGTCCGAAAGACCTGACGAGACGCGAGGCTAACCAAGCGCGTCATTAGAAGTTTCACATCTAAAAATTACACAGATAGATTCCGTTCCTACTTTTATATGTTAGTCTACTGATAATTCCTGTTGCAGTGCGTCCCATAGAGTCAGTGTCTCACTCAGTCAAACGCTTTGCTTCTCACTCACTTCCCAACAGAAGTGAAAACTCTTGAGCTATTACATATATTATGTTCAAGCCGATAGCTTGCTCACCAGTTTTCAGAGTAAGTAGAAGTAACTATTTTACTACCTTGAGGGTCTCGCGTCTGGCTCCTGAAACCTACTCAACAGAACGCTATTTGGTTCCCGTATTTTTGAAGTAAAGCTTCTTCTTTTGGACGGTATAGTAAAATCGATTCATGAGATTGAAAGTGTATAACGAAACGTTGCAATATACGTATATACCGTATACAGTAATACCCCGACTTACGCTACCTCGTTTTACGCAAATTCGGAGATACGCGGTTTTTCTTTTTGATCAACGCACGCATCGGAGACAAAATAGCGAGCTTTCTATCAAAGATTTTTGGAAGCATTTCAATGTTTTAGATGCTGTAAGAATTATTGGACAATCTGGGAATGAGATTTCACAAAAAACTTTGAATGGCGTCTGGAAAAAGCTGTGTTCATTTTTTTTTCACCACAGAAATCGAAGAAGAATCAGCCTAAGATCCTGAACAAATTGATGGTATAATAGAAGAAGTGGTCGATGTTGCCAAACAATTAAATTTAGAGGTGGATGCTGATGACGTCCAAGAATTGCTGGATTCACACAATCAAGAGCTAACAATTGACGAGCTTATAGAAATGCGTGAGCATGACCAAGACATTGAACAAACTGATTCGTTAGACCCAGTTGAATCGGAAAATCAAATGACGATTTCAAACTTAACAGAAGACCTCAGTACAATTCAAAAGGGATTACAAATTTTAGAAAAAATAGATTCCAATGAAGAGCGCGTGTCTACTACAAAACGGGAAATAAAAGAGTTACTGGCATGTTACGAGAAATTTTACGTGAGAAGAAGAAAAACTTAACTCGTCAGGCGACATTGTTAGAATATATGAAGCATTCGACTTCAAAATAACTTTGATTTACATTGTTTTTTCCTACTAATGTAAATTGTTTTAATTATCTAACATTTTAATAAACATGCTTCTTCTAAATTATTGTTTTCTTTAGACTTTGGTCCCGATTACACAAACTTTATACGTATTTATATGCAAGGTTAAACCCCGACTTACGCGAATTCGACTTGCACGGCTATCTCTTAGTCCCACCTATCGCGTAAGTCCGGGGTATTACTGTACTATAAAAACTAGCTGTTGACAAGGTAGCGGCGAGGTAGAACGGTTGGCTCGTAATCTAAAGGTCATAGGTTCGGTCACGGTGGTCGGTGCAATTATTATTTTAGTTTTTCATAATTTTACCCGTTTTAATTATGTAATGTGTAGTGTAAAATATACAACCTCTTTTTTGTACCTTCATCAGGGAACTATAGAATATTATAAAGATATGATTGTCAAGCTTTTACTGGGCAGAGAAAGTAATTTGAAGTCGTGACAATAAAACGGCATTAGAAGTGATTTTAAGTGTTAGATGATAGAAGTGGTGAAAAGTCATGAAAATTCACTTACCGATTTCAGAATTTCCTCGTAAAGTCGATGCTCGATAAGTTAGTGCTTTCCTTCCTGAGTTTTCAATTTTCACTCTGGCATGCCACGGTCCCCTTTTCTCTGCACATAATCTGAAAAGAAAGAATATATATGCCAGCCAGGGTCGTCTTAAGCCTTGTGGGAGCTTATAGCACTTTAGGATAAATCAAGCCCTTTCAACAGAAATTTGGGTTATCCAACAGAAATAAACAGGATTCTAGTTATAATTCTTATTTTACCTCGGGGATTAGGGAGTCCCATGGCTTACAGGGCCCTGATGTCAGCAGTGCGCAAATATTTTCAGTTGCTCCTTCCTATAATTACTTCAATAGTGGCTTAACATATTCTGTCTTTCTAGAGTTATTTCAATATCTACTCCCTCCTTGGGGCTGCTTTAATATTTGCGCCCCCCTTAAAACTCGCATATGAACAAAAAAAAACTGAACGTTTTAAGAGAAATAAAATACGGTATAAACTTCATGTAACGTAACTCGATTTAATGCCAAACTCCCTAAGACGTCGAAATTACTCGACTTTGATTGGTTTGCCTTGTTGTCCAAACAATGATACACTCTACGTAGCATCATACCCACTCTAAATTTATCATTACAAAGAAAGTAATTTCGGCAACTTATAAAGCACCTACTATTCCTAGGCACTTTCTAAGTTGCCGAAATACTGGCATAGCAAAAAACATCAGACGAAGATAACAGATTTGACGCAATAAGCGTTGTTATTTGTGTTAATAGTAATGTTTGTAAATTTTATGCGTTATTATTAAATAATACTATAATAGTAAATCAATATTGATTTATCTTTCTTTTCATACAACGGCAACTCTCCATAACGTCAGAAAATGCACAGTTCCTACAGCGTCGTTATATAGAGTTTACACTGTATTAACATGACATATAAATTAAAAATACAATTATAAAAATGAAAATTAAAGACATATAGAGTAATTTCAAATCAAATAAAGCGCCACATAGTAGAATTTGAGCAAAGCATGAGCTTAAAATTATTCTGCACCTCTTGAGAATTTTCGCACTAATCTTTTGGAACTAAATGGGACGTCCGTTCCAGTTTGTCCACCTCTAGGACTCTAGAGTCTATGCAGACAACTCGGTAGCTTACACCCGATCTGGTCTATTACTATATTGATGTAATCTCAATGTTCTCTAATCTCTACAGCGCACCTGTCTATGCCCTGCAGACCCGCAAGTCTCATATGTGATGTCTACATTTCATTAGAAGACTTCTGTTTATACAGTACAACCTCGATATAACAAAGTTGAAGGGAATTAGAAAATATTCGTTATATCAAGTAACTTGTTGTAATGAAGTTTGTTATATAGAGACTAGGTTGATCTAAGATTCGTTTTAACAAGGTAAAAAAAACCATTTTCTTCTGAAAACTTATCTTTAAACTTTAAAATTGTAGCCAATGCACTTGCATAAATTTCGAACTCTCTAGCGTTGTCTAATTTTTTCTTTGTAGGATTCTCGTCTACATACTTAATGATTTTTCATATCTCTGCGACGGTTAAGGAACACCTTTTTTACTAACAACAGTGACCAACAGCAGTGTTTACATTACTTTACATCAAACAACAATGATTGTCTTACGATAAATTTAACGTGTCTGAACCTGTCGAGACATGAATTGTTGTTGTTATTGTGGAATTGTGTGTAATTGATTGGTAGGATACGTTATGTAAAGGTAATAAGTTAACAAAAATCGTTAAATAGAGGTAAATTATACTTTCTGTTTATATTCTGCAATGATTGAAAATTCGTTATAAAGAGGTTTTTGATAAAAAGTAATCGTAATGTAGAGGTATATTTTGCATTAACCCTAACGGGCAGTTCTAGGGGATTTCGAAAAATTTGTTAAATCAAGGAAATCGTTATATTGAGATTCGTTATATTAAGGTTACACTGCAGTTAAATCCGCATTGTCTCAGAAAAGAGCACTAATAGATTTCCATAACAAATAACAAAACTATATTTAACCAAATTATTCAGATTTCTCAGAGATGCAGAAGACTATTGAAAAAAGTTTCTATAATGGATTACCAAGGTCACTCAATACAAATGTGATCTCGTTCCGTTGAAAAGTAGTGGGGGGATAACTTCATCCAGTGGACTGCCGGTTAATATTGCGAGATTGATGAAAATATTGAACGGTTTTCCAGCTGACATCATTCAATACCGAGGTAGCTTGTGACCTTGACGCATTACGGACGGTATTACAGTATAATACGTAGATAGTATTTTGTAATGCTTTTATTCTGTAATCATTTTTGTACATTAATTGAAATTTATTTAAGTTTTAAGCCCAGTTTCTGACTGATCGTCTTTGAGTTTAAAATAACTTATTTTTGCTTAAATACAAACCAGTTATACTAACGTATTTAATGGAGTGCCAAAGAAATGAAAAAAATGAAAAACTGTGCCGCTTATGTTGCACTGTGAAACTTTAAGTATTAGTCACTGACTAAAATTTCGTAACTGATCATAAAATCATAAAATATGCTTTACTATGATACTTTATAGTTTATACCAATAGATATTCTAAAGTAAGGTATCCATTAAGATACTGTATATAAGTTACTTTTAGAAGTGTCTTGGATGCTTAAATATCTCCGATATGATTTTGAAGGACGCGTACGCGACGACATGGTTAAAACAATAAGTCCTTAAAATGTGTCCTTGTAACAAGTGAAGAACAAAAGTGCCGTTATTGATTTAGTAAAGTATTATTTTGGAACTAGTAAACTATTTTAGATATTTCATATTTGCGTATGAGACGATAGATGCCTTAATATGGTTTATTCAAAACAAAAACAATTTTAATAGACTTTTATTATATCAAATTCTAATATCAGTTAATTAAAATTTCAATTAATTTCAATTGATTATAATTATTTAGTTTTAAGGGGGTCGTCTGGTGTGAGGGGTCAAAAAAACCGAAACATTTTTTTTTGCTTAAATTGTCTTTTTAGGATCTCCAGATTATGTTTGTGTGAAAGAGTTTTTCGAAATTCGAAGTCGTTGGAAAGTTACAGAGGTAGATCGTGAGTCAAGTGCTTTTTTCTGTTACGCATACTTGATTTGTCAAACGCGTTTTTCTCGAAACTGTATTTTTTAAAATGGTTGCCACAATATCTCAAAAACTAATGATCCGATTGCGTTGAAATTTTTTTATGGTATCTTCAGTACATCTATGGTTCTAGTCCGAACCAAAATCGTTGTGATAACTGTAATAGTTTTTTTATTCTTCAAGCTGGAATAGTAAAATAAACGATGGAAATCGTAAATTTTTTTTCAAATCTTCGCCAAACATGAAGTTTTCAATATTTCGACTTAATTCTGGTACCGGCTGTAGTCACAGGCCTACCAATTAAAGCGTAATTTGATTTGTTGATTTTACATAAACAGAACAGTATGTATCGTGACAACCGTCAGCCGACTTTCTTTTTACATGGGCGTCATCCCGGAGATCTACAGTCGGTTCAACTGTACATTTCAACGTGAAAAAATTTGGAAAGATTGGTGAAATGTCAATAAATACATGATGAAAATATTAAGGTATAGTATACATTCATTGTTCGCCACGAAAAATTCCCAAAAAAGCGTCACACCAGACGACCCCCTTAATTTGTAAAACAACATCTAAAAATAATGTCAATAACAATTTCAGTTCTATTATATAAACAACTTTTGAAATAACAAATTCAATTATGATTGAACTCAAGGTTAGTAACTAACCTTGAGTTGTATTGTTTTAATTTTATTTAAAAATGAGGCTAGAGTTAAAAACTGTTTTATTTTCCTATTTATTCAGAATGTAATATGACTTTAGTTTGTTGTAGAATATAATATAATCGATAACATTAATTTATTTATTTTGTTCAAGTAAAACATCGGCGACCTTAGATAAAATATGTCAATTTCATTATTGTAGCACATAGTTAAAAAACTAAATGACAAGAGAGTCTCAACTTAACCTATTACTATCAATTAAGTTGAAGTTTAAAAATGTAGAAAAAAAGCGAGACGTGGTAAATTGGAAAATAGTAATGGTGCGAAATGCGAATGGCGTCTGTTATGGCATATTGTCGAGAACGGACGTTGAACGCATTATTATTATCATTTTAGAAGATTATAGCCAGAATTTCACAACAAAAAATTAAATACTAGCCGCTACCCGCGGTTCCGAACGCGATTGAGATGAAACAATACTCTATAGTAGTGTAGTCAGTAATGCATTAATAGGCGCGGGTAATACCCGTATATCCATTATGTACTCAAATTGAGTCAGTGTATTTGGATTCTTTGATAAAATGAAATATAGCCTATAGGACGCACGGATAGTGTATCTTTTTATTAGTGCAAAGATTTCTAAAATCGGTTCAGTAGCTCCAGAGATTACCCCCAACAAATAAACGTAGACAGAAATTTTATTTCTATAATATTAGTGCATAGTTACACGTCTTTTAACAATACTATATACGTGCTTGTTTAGAATACATGAGTCATGAATGACCTTTCACAATTAATTCATGAAAACTTTCCCGTCTGTAATGAAACTTGAAATTCCGTTGCACATGACTTCACAAATTATTTCTCAGAATAAATTCGTGTATTTTTCCTGAAATTCTGTGTTCATATTTCCTGGAAGCGAAGGTTTGATAAAGGAATAAATAGAGTCCCTCTAGTAACATTTTTGACGATATAACTTAGTTCATTAGATGTTATGTGATTTAATTTAACACCGACGCATGTATACCAGTAGCAGCCATTACCTGCACACTAGTTGCAAACCCGGATTTGCTCGGGTCAAGTTCTAAGTGGACACAATCTTTTAATTGTAGCTAGGGTCATGAGTATAGAATATAGAAAAAAGTATTTTATGAGAAAGCGGATAGTAATTTGTGATAGATTTCAATCAGGTCTATCGTACCAAAGCGTCATCTATGAATCACGACATCAACGACTTAAGTGGATAAAACAGCTTAATTTAAAACTAGCAACTATCAATGTTATCTGAGCTTTGTAAGCCACAATTTATTGTTATTATACGACTTCAAAAATAAATGCGTTTTACATGGATTTTGTTCTTAAGATTTTATTCTGATTGTAAAATATTATCTTGGTCGCAAAATTCATTTTTTTACTGTTTTTATTAGCTACAGTTAAGCATACAGCTTTACAAAATTTGGCTTGATGTTTAAAAATTAAAAAAAAACACATACTTATGCCCTAAAAATTGAGTCAAAAAACGTGATATTCGTCAATATTTCTCGATAGCACGTCACGAGATTTCGAATTACGGGAAGGCAAATTAACATTTTGGAGTTTTTTGTTTAGAACTTATGACAAATTTGGCTTGTTCAATAATTTTTTTTAAATTTAATATTTTCTGTACAAAAATTTGTGTAAAACTTATGTTAATTTTCTCCTTTTTATCTAATTTTAAATCGTTTATTTAGGTCAAATAAACTGTAAAAAAATTAGGCTAAATGTCATATGGAAAAATGATACATATTTTTAGTTTATTTTAAAGCATTAACATCAAAGATTGAACAAGACTTTTCATAGAAATAAGAGATTTCCAAAATGTGAGTAAGGGCATTTTACATGCACACACACACATTCAACTGCTATGCGGGTGAAAAAGAGAGTATACATTATATACAGTTAGTACTCAGTAATTTTAATAATAATTTGATTAGATATTTTCAGCTCTTCTCTACGAGTTTGACTATTCTTAAACCTGCCACTGTTTGTGAAAAGGTGTCAATTTAAGTTAAACATTCATCACATTTCTTGAAACACAAAAAAGGACGACGAATGATGGTGGAAGGATGGGTATATGTGGTGGAAGTGGTGGGTTTGTTACACAATTTCATTTTTGAAGTGTTTACTACATTTGGAATTTATATAGAAAGTTGACAGATAGGCAAACCGAGACCCCACTACATTTTTATCTGTAAATTGACTTTAACCCGTGGCTTCGCTCGCGTGCCGCCTTAGAAAGACACTTCGCCCACTGCCACATCGCCTTTAATAATGTCTTCTGCAGTTGTAGACGAAACAGCAGGTACAAATATCAATGCGCATACAGGCTCGAGTTATTTTTGTTGCACTTACGAGCTTCAAGTTTACTTTGCAAATGTTTTTTTTCAGGAAAATATAAATAATATTACAAAAAAAAATCAACGGAAGACAAAAAGCTTCAATTAGAAGAAATACATATGTAAATCAATTAGCTAGATACCACTGGGAAACTGTCGAAATAAAACGACTTGTGTTTTAAATATATATATTTATATTGAAAATTTCCAATGATGACAATCCATGGGACACGAGTACACAAACACGATAGGTGTGTGTGTGGTGTGCGTTCGTTAGAGCAATCGACGCTCTACACAGACGCCTTGCGTATCAGCAGGGGCGCCGGTCCGCCCATGTCCACACCATCCGTATTACACATACAGACGACGCTCCGTTCTGGCGCTTGCCGTCGTAGCAGACTCTAAGCGAGCGCCAGTTCACTCTGAAGCGTCGCCGCCGTAAAACCGTCTGCGTTTGCGATTTCGACGTTCATCTCAAAGGACCTGACTCTCTATACTCTCCCCATCACTGCGTGATCTCCGGGTCTCGATGCGTGATTAACGCGAATTACGTCAACGATAAACGTCGCGTGTGTGTGTCAGCAGTCTTTGAATGAATGACGTGAGTGTACCTATAAGACTTTCAAAAATGTACTGACTGTACTGAC
Organism: Venustoraphidia nigricollis; assembly: GCA_034508555.1. Lineage (NCBI taxonomy): Eukaryota > Metazoa > Arthropoda > Insecta > Raphidioptera > Raphidiidae > Venustoraphidia > Venustoraphidia nigricollis. The sequence goes on along the minus strand of JAVRKA010000023.1, from coordinate 4,484,659 downwards.
ACTGTCTTGTGTATATAAACAGATTGTGTGCACTTCGTTCCTTTGATTGGTTTTTAAAATTTATAGTCGATTCATTACCGTTTATCTTATTTTGATTTATTTCAACGATTGGTTTTATTTTTTACATCGTTTGCACGTGGACAATGTAAACAACGTAAACAAAAAATTAACTAATATCTATTTTGGACAAAGTTTACTCGTTCATTATATCTATAGTCGGTCAAGTTTTTTTTATTTTGGTTTTTTAAATTTTCAAAATTTTAAGAAAACTATCTTCAAACTGATTAGGTCCTTGAAAAAAATATTTAGCCAATGTAGATATATTCATTGATAAAGATATAATTTGTGTTAACAGAAAGTTCATTCAGTGAAAATAACTTCAATGAAATAGAAACCTAGTGTCATTCCGCGTCTGAAAAAAAGCTATAAGTTGAAAGACTATGAAGATTTTCACATAAAGTATACAGTGTAACCTTAATAAAACGAACCTCGATATAAAGATTTCCTCGATTTAACAAATTTTTCGAAATCCCCTAGAACTGCCCGTAAGACTTAATGCAAAATATACCTCTACATTACGAATACTTTTTGTCAAAAACCTCTTTATAACGAATTTTCGATCATTGCAGAATATAAATAGAAAGTATAATTTACCTCTATTTAACGATTTTTGTCAACTTTTAACCTTCACATGACGTATCCTACCAATCAATCACAACAATTCCACAATAACAACAACAATTTACGTCTCGACAGGTTCAGACACGTTAAATTTATCGTAAGACAATCATTGTTGTTTGATGTAAAGTAATGTAAACATTGCTATTGGTCACTGTTGTTAGTAAATTTAAAGTCGCAGCGGCTGAGAAACAAAAAAGGTGTTCCTTAATCGTCGCAGAGAAACGAAAAATCATTAAGTATATGTAGAAGAGAATCCTACAACGAAAAAAATAATTCGATATTCCCGCAAGTAGGTACATTGGCCACAATTTTCAAGTTTAAAGATAAGTTTTCAGAAGAAAATGGGTTTTCTTACTTTGTTAAAACGAATCCAACCTAACCTCTATACAACAAACTTCATTATAACGAATTACTTAATAACGAATATTTTCTAAATCCTTTCAGCGTTGTATTGTATTTTAGTTTAGTATAAAAAATATCGACATGACAAAAATACATACTTTTAAGATAAATTGGAGATTATAGATGTTCGATTAATAAGGTTATTAGCGACACTTCTAAGAAACTAACCGCTTCACACACTTAAAGTCTATTATATTTTGTCGTTTTGTGGAGTTACAATTTATTTGGCATGCATCTATAATCAACAATCTCTTTCTGTAATGAGATTGAAAAATGGTTTTTTAGATGTTTAAGTCATAGAGATACGATTAAAATGTAAATTTAATTTACTTTTTCATAATAGCACAGTTCATTTTTAATGTAGTTAAAAGTACTTTAAAGATAATTGTTTGCATTGTTTACGTGAAAACAATTAAGTAGACGATAACTATTTTAAATTATGCAGATTTTGTTCTCATCGCCGCATGTACATCATATTTATACTTAAAATGGACAGTATTGTTATTTTCTGCGTTTTATACCATTTTAATAAAAGTTCATTTTTAAAAGCTTTTTACTTATATTTTTTTTTACTAAATGTACAGACGCTATCGATTTCAAAATACTAGAAAAAGTTTCCACAAAACACGAGCAACTTTTCATCGGTGCGCATTTCTTTAGCTATGTAAACATCATCAAGCGATGATTAATACTTTCAATCATCTCCTGATGACGCTAAGATGGCTCATGAAACGTATCTTGAAAAAAAGTGTTCACGTTTTGATCTTTTGTCGAAACTTTTTGAAGTAAAACTTCTTTTGGCACGGTAGGGCAAAATCATGAAATTGGAAATGTTACGAACGTATACCATATACTACAAAAACTGGCTGTTGACCATTAACCAAGGTGGCGGCGAGGTAGAACGGTTGGCTTGTGACCTAAAGATCGTAGGTTCGATCCTGGCAGTCGGTGCCATTGTTATTTAGTTTTTTTACTATTATATCAGCTTTACTTCTGTACTGTGTCGCGTAAAATACAGTCTCTTTTTTAGTATTCAAAGCTTTCACACGAAAGTTTCGATTTCTTTTCCACGGGTTTCGTCACTAACGAGCTTAGCTGTCTAGCGTCTATAGTTTATATCAACGTGTTTCTTTTTTCTAGTCAGTCATGCCAACATTATATTCGCAGAAATCCACTAGACTTTTGTATAACTATCTTAAGTCATCGTTTCATTAATTCACTGAAAACGTGGCGTATGTAAAAAACAACGTAAAAACTGTCATTGGTGTTGTGACTGTAGTACATCCAATTGACAGTAGCAAAAAACGATCGTTGTCTGCATTCGTGGGTGAATGATAGTTTAGCAAAGTGTTTACTCTCTGCGTTTCGAAAGGGTCTGGCGGGGCCCGGCGCCAGACCCCAGACGGCTCGACGGCTTGCAGCACAACTGGAGGGGCCCTCGACGCCATTTGCACTGCCATGGGCAACACATTAAGTAAGTAGATAAAATTTATGGAACCTATGATCGCCTCCACACTTGCATAATCGAGACTTTTTTATATTTGATTTCTAAAAAACAGATCTTTTTCAACTTATAGCATGTAAGCACATTTGCAATTACAGTAATTGTACTTGGTGTCGGCGTCTTTGATGTCTTGTCCTCAAGATCAATTTTTTATAAAGTCAATCTCGCACATGCGCGAAATAATCCGAAGCTCGCGCAGCCAATCATATGCGAGTTGTTGAATGATTGCATAAGCAGATGAGGTTTGATTCAGCACATTTTTCGTAGCAATACACAATATGTAGTTTTTTTTATTTATGATAAAAAGATTTGTCGAATTAGGTATAAAATTAATGTTTTTTATCAAATTTAAAATTAGTGAGTAGTATTAATAATTATAATTTTATATCAGAATAACAAACATATTTTTTATTACCTTAAAAATTCGATTTATTGCAAGTAATATCAATATTTTGTCTTGTGGTTTCTTTGACATTATTATGTTAGATACTACTATTAAAGTTTATAAATTACAGCTCTTACTACGCAATCAATTGATAGGTCCGTCGGATGACGTCATTTCCTCACTACTATCCAACGACACGAAACATCATCTGTAATCTAGTAGCCTTTTTGAATTCTTTAACATTTGTTAAACGCTGTCATTAAAGTTTATAAACAACAACCATCGCCACGGATTCAATTGATAGGTCCACGTAATGACGTCATTTCCCCACTACTATCCAACAGAACGAGACAGCCTCTGTAATTTACCAACCATTTTGAATTCTTTAACTTTTGTTAAACACTACTATTAAATTCTCAATATTGTTCACGTCCATTATAATTAATAAGTTTTTTTTATTTTTTAACAGGAAATTGGGCAATTCAATTTTAATATAGTTAAAGGTATTATTTCAATTCTATTTAAAAAAAAAAAATTATAATTATTTCATTAACTAATTTGTATTTTTAATCATTTCAGTTTTGCCCGAAGAAGTTAAAAAGATTTAACGAAACGTCGCAAATTTTTTAATTTAGTTTAACTATATTAAAATTGATTTGTCCAATTTCCTGTTAAAAAATAAAAAAAACTACTATTAAAATTTATAAACAATATCCGTCGCCACGTATCTAGTTGATAGGTCTACGGGATGACGTCATCTCCCCACTACTATCTAACGGAATGAGGCAACCTCTGTAATCTACTAACCTTGGTATACAATATTTCGTCGACCTTTGGTACAATAATGTAATAATGTAATAATTATGTAAATTATTGAATAATTTCACTCTACGACGGAATTGATGTATAAAGGTACTTTAGTAGTTCGAGGGTACAACGGAATCGTAATTATTGATTTTATTTCTTTCAAATAAGGGTCAAAACTAGTTCTAACCGCTTCATGAACTGAACAATTCCACAATAATATTGATAAAAGTGTATGTACAATAATAATAGGGCATTGACTTTTCAATAAGTCTTCACTATATTTAGATATTTATCTATAATGAAAACATTTAACTTTTGAGTTCGGAAAGTTCCAACGCCAGAGCGTGCGACAGTACAACAACGGTTATCCGACACTATTTTATTCGATGTCGGATAATCGAGACTTTAATCTAAACATCGGATTATAGTCCCGACTTTAAAATTGCTATTAATTAAAAATATAAAAGCGAAGATCTGCTTGTAGATATGTATGTTTTTTACTTGACCGTTGCCTGCCTTTTTTTGACCTGCATATATCTATTTTACGTGCAGTTGGTTATATGTGTGTATGTAAAATGCATTTACCTACGTTTCGGGGAACTTTCTAATTTCTATAAATAATCTTATTCAATTTTTGATGTCATGCTTCAAAACAAACTATAAATATGTATCATTCTTCCCATATGAGTTTGATATCACTTTTTTCAGTTTATTTGACCTAAATAAACGATTTTAAATTGGATAAAACCGAGAAAATTAACGACAGTTTTATACACATTTTTATACAGAAAAAAATTAATTAAAAAAAATACTGAGCAATCCTTTCTCAGAATTTTTAACACAAGTTTCTAAAAAGAAATCTTCAAAATGTTAATTTCCTTTCCCGTAAATCGAAATCTCGTGAGGTGCTGTAAAGAAATATTGACGAATATCACTTTTTTTTATTTAATTTGTAGAGCAAAAATATATATGTTTTTTGAAATTTTTAAGCAGCAAGCCAAATTTTGTGAAGCGTAGTGCTTAATCACAGCTAATAAAAACGGCAATAAAATGAATTTTGCCACCACAGTTCGGAATTTTGCGAGATTATATTTTACAATCTGGGGGATCAGTAACCGTAATATAATATCTCATTACAAAGCTATAAGTATAATATGAATTATATTATCGATCACTGTAAGTTATCGGCTTTTAAAGAGAGTAAATCAGCATGTAGAGATGAGCTATTAAATAAAGATCGTGGGTCCGGTCCTGTAAATTGAACACGTACTATAAAATGATAATACATATTACACCTGTGCATACTTCTGGCATCGCGTGTCCAACTACTATAGGCAATTATCTGTTTGTCAATACAATAAAAATACTTTTCATGTCATAAATGAAACATGAAAAGTTATAAAATTTTACTTTTAAACAATTCATACGAAAAACAATAACAAACTAAGCTGTCATAAAATCGGAAACATAACTTCGATTATATAATGTGATCGAACGAAATGGTAGATTGTATATATCTAGTGTCGTAATACTATTACGCACAAGATATATATATATGGTATTTTTTGCACGTACCTCCTATAGAAATAACTGTTTTTCGATTCACTTTCAAAATAATTGACAGTTCACTTTTGAATAAACGTATCTTCTAGTAGTCTACCCTAATATTATAAAGAGGAAAGATTTGTATTTTTGTGTGTGTTTGTAATGAATAAACTCAAAAACTACTGTGCCGACTTAAAAAATTCTTTCACCATTAGAAAGCTACATTCACTCTGAATAACATAGGCTATATTTATTGCTAGAAAATATTAGGGATCCTTACTAAAACTTTAGTAACGTAACCCAAGGTGTAAAAAAAAATGCCATAAAACATCTTTCGTCGCATGCGCTGTGGAAACTATTGATGATAGAACAAAAGTATGTTCTACAATATTAAAGAACATATTAACTACAAAAAACTTCGCGATACTATATGTACAACTATTATCGTTATGTCACAATAACCACTTTTTACATTTTAATAATCTATATAGATAAAAGACGATGGATAAGTAGTCTATGGACTCCAAACGGGTAGACCATTTTTGATGAAATTTTCAGACAATCTTTAGATTAGCCCAGCGGGTGATCTTCTGAAGTTTAGTAGCGATCGGATCAACAGAATTTTTTAAATTTCTTTTTGGGAAATAAGATTTTTCTTCGATTTTTGAACATTCACAAATAAAAGCGATTGAATTCGCGCAAATCACGTTAAGAATTTAATGATAATGATTCTCATCTTTTACATCCTATATATTATCCTATATATTACATTTATACCCGGGCGAAGCCGGACTGGACAGCTAGTAGGTTATAAAACAAAAAAAGATAACTGACAGACAAACACTGATTTATTATGGGGAATTGGTATAGTGGGAACAGTTATGAATGTATAATATTAAAAACTGAGTTTTTGGAAATAATTTTTGAGGACGATTTTCGATTGTCAATAAAACGTAGAGCGATAAAATTGATAACAGAACCTTTCATTTTTAAGACAAAAATGTCATTACTGATATAGTATGATTCATGTTTACTAGTTAGATTACCTATATTCTGTTAACCGCTCGAGTCCATTTTTCTCTCTGCTCAAATAAAAATATGAGATTCTACTGAAAACGAATAATATTTAACGTCTTCCGTTTTTTCTCGACTTGTTCCCACAGTTCACGACACAGCAAACAGTGCCGCTAGATAGATGTTTTACCCATTTGACATTTCTAGGTTATGACACAGTACACAAATCAAAATAAAAATAATTATTTGCACTGTAACTATGCAAATATATAACAACGATAAGTTGCTGAATTTCTACTGCGATCGCGGTGGTTTAACGACACACAACAAGACGAGTCAAAAAGAGACATACATATACCGCGTTTATCGCCTTCTCTTTCCTGTCGGTTTGTATGAACAGTAGTATATTTAGCACTCCATATCTACAACTCAATTGGCAGATTAATTCTAGTAAGCTCCGCTTTTCTGCATGGAGTCTATAGATGACACTTTTCAAAATTCTAAAAAAAACACGTTAACTTGAAATTTTTTAGGTTTAACTTCTTTAGCGACGTATCTGTTTGATAAAAGTGAGAAACTGAGGGGAAGCAGAACTACCAAATAAAAGGGAAGTTAGTTTGTCTCCTAAATTAAATGAAACTGGTAAGGACAGAAGTTTATAGTGTTGCATTTTGATTCGCAAAATAGTAAGACGGATGAACGGCTTGAATCTCACGTTTAAAACTAACAACAATTGGAGGCAAAATAATTTTTGTAATTTCACGTACAAACGGTAGGAACTCAAAATATATATTTCATGTAAATTTAGAAAGAAAAATATTAAATATAACTATTTCTCTATTTTCAGATATCAGAACAATTTTCGGATTAAACAAAAAGTATATGTTGAAACGTCACATAATGTGAGGTTATGACGTGGATATACGATAGACAATTCATATTAAAAATGTTTTTCTGTAGATTATTGTATTAAGTAAAAATATGGTATAAATGTGACGATCTGTCCATGTGAGAATTTTCACATGACATAAACATTAAAGCGCCCTCTTAAAATGTGTAATAATTTCGCCGTAATTATAATATTAAAAACTAAAGAAGTTAAACTTCTTATGTGAGCTTGTTAGGGTGAGGCTCATTGTAATTTTTCTTTTTAAATAGGGTTTTATTATGAAATTAAACTGGTGAACGAAAAATCAATGTATGATTATGTAATGCGGAACACGAGTAAAATGTCGTTTCAAGTTTCCCACCCATCCATCATTGACGAAACACGAAATGCTTTTATTTTCTCAAATTTCACTATCAATAATGAGCTTTTTGTTTGATGATGAAATCAGTCACTGTAGTGTACCATGTAGCATTATAAAAATATATGACAGATCGATAGTAGGTAGTACATTTACAGTAACCTCTCATTAAACTGATGCTCGTTAAGTCGGCCTTTCTCCTTACTGTTTTCAACCGTTATGAATCTGCACTCTTGCACATCGTGACGACACTGCGATATATAAAGCCCCGCTTAGACCAAGTTTGCGAACGGCTCGCGAACAATTTGCGTGATTGGCGTAAGCGAGCCCTCGCGAACTAGTCTCGAACTTGTTACAAGTTCAATTTAGAGGCGGTACATCAGAGGGTTCGCTGTGAACACAAGCAGAGATCAGTTTGTGAACTGGATTTGGTCTAAGCGTCATTTTGTTGTTGTGCGGTGTTCGTGAACAGATATTTTCTATTAGTCAGATAAATTTACATTTATTTCCGAAATATGGAGTGGTCAGAAGAGGAAATAATTAATGTAATTGAAAAATATTCATATTTGAGGGACGCAAAACATTTAGATTACATGGCATGTTTTGTATAATTCACGAACCCTTGACGAATTCTCAACAAACTCTCGAGAATTATTCATTATTACGAACAAAAACTCATGTGAATTTTTACTGTAAGCGCTATATGTTCGCAAACCGTTCATGAGCGTCTATTTTGGTCTAAATGTGGCTTTATGTTCGATTTCTTCACATTTCCAGTTATTTTTCGGCTAAAGAAATCTAGCAGATAACTTTCAATTCATTTTCTTTATTGAAAGCTCTGTTATTCGACCGCTATTCGTCAGATATTTAGGATTTTATGTTCAGTTCCTGATTCGATTTTCACTTTAAATCTATATTTAAGAATATCATTTGTTTTCAACTAAAAGTACTAGGTCTACATTAGGTAACTTTTCTCAGTTTTATAGATGATTTTTTATCTTTTCTCCTGATTTTATGCACGCAACTAGCAACAACAAATCTACATATACCTATATAATTTCTTATTGTGTGTCCGGATGTCCAGATGTCTGTCTTTCCAGACCCTCCAGAAGGTCCTACTAGACTTAGGAAGTTGAAATTTGGCACACTTATAGTGTAAGATACGGGATCGAATTAGGTTTTTTTTTGAAAAAAAAACCACATAGAACATAACAGGCCATGGTTACGAACAATAAACTGAAACAATCTGATATATCGAATGTGGAAATAAGTCTTCAAATAATTACAATTTTTACGAAGCTGGATTATAGATTGTCTCCCCAGGGACATGAGACAGGAAGAAAGTCTTCTAAAATAAATGCTAACTTCTATATTATAATATGTAAAAAAAAGATGCTATTATGAATACTTAAACTTCGATTGCGCCTGACGGAGACAGGCTAAACAACTAGTACTGCAGATATAAATAATTTACGTTTTAGAGAGATTATATGCAGCTACGTGCAATTATTTTTTATGCCGCCAGATACCAAAGTTAAGATGGTTCACTTGACCGTTTTTTTTACAAAAAATCCTGACATCTACCAAAATTCTTTGACTTTTCCTTGACGAGTAAAATTTTGAAAAAAGTGCCTACCCTGTCTAATGTATTGATTTCCTGGTAGGGGTCAAGTGAGGACATTAAAAAATGATTGTGTTTTAACAATTTTGCGGAAGCAATCCTCTTATTTTGTTTCGAATTAAACAAATATTTACATTCGATTTTAGCATTCTATGTACAAAATAAATGACGAAGAACATAACAATGACGAAAATAAATACTTTGTTTTCGAAACGTAATTGAAGCTTTGCAGTTAAATCCAAGTTTGGTAGCAACTTTTTAAAATGAGAAAATTAAACACGATACCAGAAACTAATATTTGCTTTTAATGAAGAAATATAATAGCTAAGCACACTTAAGAGTAAGTAATTAAAGTGAAGCGTGTTTTAATATAATGATGCACACAGTTATTTTTTACCAAAAATTACGTGAGTTTCATAAGATTCTATAACTCGAGCCTTGTTAAATTGAACCCAGAAGACGCCATACAATTCAAATTATACAAACTCTATGACTCAAACTAAATAGGTATAATAAAATGCGCAATTTTTTTAAATTAATTTTTTTCTGTATATACGAGGGTTCATCAGTAAGTATCCGTGTTTGACGACAGATGGCGTTGACGAGTGAAACTGACTTTACCATCGTGTACTGCAGACTTTTAAACGACCTCGTGCTGACTTGTAGGTTAGGTTATTTTTGACAGCCAGTTGTATCATTCGTGTTTTGTATTTTTCGACAAAATGGAAAAGAGCAATATCGATCCGTAATTCGTTTTTTTTAAAAAATATGCGAAAAAATAAAACTGAAGTTGGATGCGGGCTATGGGGACCCTTCACCATCTATGACCCGATGAGATATAAAAAAACTTAAAAAAAAATATTAACCTCCTTCAAAAAAATCACTAAAAACATGAAAATAATGAAATTTTGAGGTCGGCGCCTATTTAATAAAAGTAGATATGTAATTAAAAGTTTTTGTAATGAAATTAGCTCCGACCTCAAAATTTCATTATTTTCATCTTTTTAGTAATTTTTTTGAAGGAGGCTAATATTTTTTTTTGTAAGTTTTTTTATTTTTTACTTTTTAGTAGTGGATTTGATTTCGCACATTTTTGAAGATTTCCCTCGATTTCTCCAGGTTTCCATCATCAGATCCTGACCTGATGACCATGGGACCACCTGGGATGTATACCCTTTCAAACAAAAAAAGAATTTTCCAAATCGGTTCAGGCGTCTTCGAGTAATCGGGGAACATACATAAAAAATAAAAAAAAAAGATTCTGATGAATTGAGAACCTCCTCCTTTTTTTTTGAAGTCGTTTAAAAAACGAATTACGGATTGATATTGCTCTTTTTCCATTTTGTCGAACAATACGAAACAATAAATGATACAACTGGCTGTCAAAAATAACCTAGCATATGAATTTATCTATAACTCAGCACGAGGTCGTTTAAAAGTCTGAAGTACACGATGGTAAAATCAATTTCAGTCGTCAACGCCATCTGTCGTCAAACACGGATACTTATTGATCAACCCCCGTATACATTTGTGTTAAATTTACGTTATTTCTGTCATTTTTATCTAATTTCGAGCCATTTATTTAAGACAAATTATATCTAAAAATTTGGCTCTAAGTCATATGGGACGAATGAATACTTCTAGTTAATTTGAAAGCATTACCATCAAAGTTTGACTAAGGTTTTTCATAGAAATTGGATATTCCGGAAAAATTTTTCTATACACATACATACGCACACACAAACATTCAAAATAAGGGAGAATATTGAGCAGCTGGTGAACAGCCAACTTAAAAAGACAACCTACTTTTGATACATAAATATATAGGTATTTACCAAGACTTCTTTCAGTCTTTCTTCGCGTACACTTTATGACTACAAAGCAATGGAATTTTTCAAGTTCTTAATATAATTTCAGTTTAAGTGAATCGAAAACATTTTTATGCATAAATAATGAAGCTTTTGTGAACATTTCTGTGGTGAATTCAAACGAGCCAGTTCAAAAAAGCTAACTGTGGATTGTGCTTCTATAATCTTTTAAATAAATATATCGATTCTAAAAAGTTGGTGTGCTGAGAATATTCCAGCGCAACGTTCAAAACAAATGTAAAGTGTATTGAGCGGGTTAGGGGTTACTGAGTATCCGCGGTTCAGTCACTCCTCTTTTTCACCCGCATATTTCTATCTCATGAACAGTTGAATGTAAAATGCATACTTCGTAAATCTCTAGTTTCTATAAGAAAATTATAATGAGCCTCACCCTCATAAGCTCACATAAGAAGTTTAACTACTTTAGTTTTTAATATCATAATTACGGCGAAATTATTACACATTTTAAGAGGGCACTTTGATGTTTATGTCATGTGAAAATTCTCACATGGACAGATCCTGATCGTTACATTCATACCATAGTTTTATTCATATACTATAATTTACAGAAAAATATTTATAATATGAATTGTTTGTACATAATAACCTCAAATTATGTGACGTTTCAGCAGTATTTGAAAAATGTTTAATCCGAAAATTTTTCTGATATCTGGAAATAGAGAATCTGATATTTAATATTTTCCTTTCTGAATTTACATGAAATATATACCTATTATGAGTTCCGACCGCTTGAACGCCAAATTACAGAAATTATTTTGTACTTCAATTGTTAGTAGTTCTAAGCGTCAGATTCAAGCCGTTTATCCTTGTCTTACTATTTTGCGCAACAAAATGCAACACACTATAAACTTCTGTCCTTGTCAGTTTCATGTAATTTAGTTGACAAACTAACTTCCCCTTTATTTGCTTCATTCTATTTCCCCTCGATTTCTTACATTTTTCAAACAGATACGTCGGTAAAGAAGTTAAACTTCAAAAATATTATTCAATCTTTGATAAATAAACTACAAATATGTACATTTCTTCCCATATGACTTTTAGCCAAGTTTTAACAGTTTTTTTGATCTAAATAAATGGTTTAAAATCAGATAAAAACGAGAAAACTAGCATAAGTTTTATACAAATTTTGGTACAAAAAAAATTAAAGTTGAAAAAAATTATTGAGCAAGCCAAAGTCAGTATATTTAACATCAGTTTGTAAAGAAAAAAACTTTAAAAATGATAATTAATTTGTTATCCCGTAATTCAAAATCTCGTGACGTGCTGTAAAGAAATAATGGTGAATATCACGTTTCAATTGTTTGGGTAAAATATATATATATATATATATATATATATATATATATATATACATATATATATATATATATATATATATATAAATATATTTCATACGTGGAAAAAAATAAATTTTTCTAATTTAGCATTGTAACAATGCATGTTTATAAAAATTAAAAAATATATGTTTTTTGTTATTTTTAAGCAGCAAATCAAATTTTGTGAATCTTAATGCTTCATCACAGCTAATAAAATTGATTTTTCGATTCGAAATTTCCCGAGAGCATTTTTTACCATCTGTGGAGTATGTCACCTTAATATCGTTTCTGTCTTATTATTGGGAATCAATAAAAATATATACTATTTTTTTTCACCACAACTCTTTTTTGGTAGCTACAAAGAATATTTTTACAAATGGATATTCTGTACATTAATTGTACTTTTGGCGGTAGGTTTTAGAAATGAGAATCAATATTCTAAAAGAACGGTGATAAATAAACTATGAAGTGGAGAAACAAAACGAAAAGGAGAAACTCTTGCACTCATTTCACTAGAGGCCAACATTGGCTGAAAAAACAATCATCGTTTCAATCTATTTTCTTTTTGCATTGTACACCAGGCCTGACGAAGCTGTATCCCGCGGCCATTTTATTGCCCACTCCGTCTTCGCTGCGGCAAGAAACAAACATTATTGACATTGCAACAAAAAAAACACAATCAATGTTTAAACACTGTCCTTCTATTGTTACAGCTAAGAGTGCTATGTCAGCATTTCTAGATTTTCATAGAGCCGCAGCTAAGAGTCCACTGAGCTCTATTTTATCTAGATGGCAGTCCGTTAGTGAAACCAGCAGCGCGATATTGATGCGGGACTTAAGAATCCTCATACAAATAAAATGATTTCTCTGTCTACAATTTCGTTTTTTTTTTGCAAATTTTTGAAGTTTAAAGTCCTTATTGTCCTTATAATCGAGGGGAAGTAGAATGAAACAAATTAAGAGGAAGTTAGTTTGTCCCCTGAATTACATGAAACTGACTAGGACAGAAGTTTATAGTGTGTTGCATTTTGATACGCAAAATAGTAAGACAAGGATGAATGGCTTTAATCTGACGTTTAAAGCTACTGACAATTGAAGTACAAAATAATTTCTGTAATTTGACGTACAAACGATAGGAACTCATATATTTCATGTAAATTCAGGAAGGAAAATATTAAATATCATTCTGTATTTTCAGATATTAGAAGAATTTTCGAATTAAACATTTTTTAAATACAAGTTGTATGTTGAAACGTCACATAATGTGAGTTATGATATTGATATACTACAGACAGTTTATATTAAAAATGTTTTTCTGTAGATTATAGTATGTAAATAAAACTATGGTATGAATGTGACGATCTGTCCATGAGAGAATTTTCATGACATAAACATCAAAGTGCCCTCTTAAAATGTGGTACAATTTCGCCGTAATTATAATATTAAAAACTAAAGTAGTTAAATTTCTTATGTGGCTTATGAAGATGGGGCTCATTATAATTTTTTTTGCGAGTTTTTGGATATGTCTGTTTGACACCAAGAAAGGCGAATGCGTTTCCAGAACGTTTTTCTGTTTTGGACCGGTAGCTGGATCGATTTTGATAAAACTCGATACATTACTTCAAACTTTGTGTAGCGGCTACGTTCGGTTAAGATAGGATTCCTGTTAAAATCGACATTCTAACACGAGCGAGTCTACAGGCAAACCCAACATTAACGTGTGCGAAGTCGCGAGCAAAAGTTAGTAAATAATTTGCATAACCTAAAACGTCATAGTCTAACAACCCAGTCGCTAAAAGTCCCGCATTAGCATGGCACTTCTCAGGTTAAACTGTCACCCAATCCCAACGTGCCAGCAGTTCGAGTTTAAAGTCCCGCATCAATATGGCGCTGCGCAGTTTTCACAAAATGGCTACCGTCCAGTGTCCACATAAAACAGAGATCGGTGATTCATATAGTTGTGGCTCTACGAAAATTGGATTAGTCCTGCCTGGTTTATACAGAGTGGTGTGCGAGCCGCGCTGTCATTTGGCGAAGTCCCTGTTCGTTCCTCGTTCCTCCTGTTCATATAACTGGCAACGCTTTCTTTTCATTTATCAGCTCATTTCACAAAACACAGCTGAAGTAAACATCGCAGCCTTTAAAACCAGTCCCATAGCGCAAAGCATTTGCCGATGTGAAAACATTTATATTTTCATGCTGGTGCCGAGAACGTTTTTATTTTCATGTCTTTTTATTTGGCATGTTTATGTATTTCTAATACCTCGCTATAATGCGGAACGTTTAGTGTGTTGGTTTGGTGTTCACGTCAAAAATTACATTAAAAATCCAATAAATAACATTTATAATACTACTGCAGTTGTTTGGTCAATAAATGATTAAAATTAGGAGCTAGAAAATCTCTCCCGAGATTTTGAAAAAATCATGACAAATTCGTCGACATACACAGTTTTGTTTTCCCGTCAGAGAAATAACAATGAGCTAAAGGAGAAGATTTCCTGCGGCAGTAAAAGGCAGCAGTTCTGTTCACTGATTGAAAATGGGATCAGCCAATAATATAAAGTTTGTGATGAAAAAGCTACCTAGTTTTTGTTACGCCGCCGAAGTAAAACAATAGAACGTATTGATAATAGACAATTACATTGCTTCTATTGTTATCGGAACCGTTCTATATAACATTATATACTCGGTTTGAATTGAGAGATTGGCGATAAAAAACTAATCTAACTTTATACGAAACGACCATTTTAATTATCGATGAATCTCCACACTTGATATGCTATATACAGGGTAGTCCGCTCACCGCTGGGAACTCGAAAACTATGGTGAGAGATACAAAGCAGTTCAGTTTCAGGAACCAGGGGCGGATCTAGATAGGGTTTAATAGCATTTAAGTACTGGGCCCTCAAAAATTAAATTATTATCATAATTTTTATATACTTTTTCATTCACAATGAGTATACTTATCGTATAGTAAAAAATAGTTAATATTTTTTATTATGATTATTTTGGGTGAATGATGATTTTTTGAATGAATTTTGACAATCTTTTGGGTGAATTTTGATTTTTTTGTTTGGTGTATTTTGACAATTTTTTGGATGAATTTTGAAAATACTTTGGGCGAATTCTGACGTTTTTTGGGAGAATTATGACAATTTTTGGGTGAATTTTGACAAAATTTTGAATATTTTTTTAACGAATGTTGACAACATTTTGGATGAATTTAGATTTTTTTTTGGGAAAATATTGACATTTTTTTGCATGAATTTTGACAATCAATTGACAGGTTCGCCGGATGACGTCATCCCCCCACTACTATACAACGAGGCATCATCTATAATCTACTAACCTTGATTACAGAAGCAGTTAATGTTCTCAATCTAATAACAATTTAAAACCATCACTGTGCTTTTGGGCAGATTTCAGTGTTATTTTACCATTATCTTTCATTTGAATCTAATGTAATTGAAATGAAGAAATGAGTTAGCCTACTATTTGATATAACTTCCATTCACTGTAAATCATACGGAGAAATTTTACATTTAAAGTCAATATATTGATTGAAATCAAACGTACCGTATAATAAAATGTGTCACGCTTGATTATAGCAATTTTTAAATTATTCTCGCCTCTTCGTCCTGCTATGTCACTATGTAGCTTTTGAACATTGCTTAACGCTCTTTGGTAAAACTTGCAAAATGAATATTTGTAATAGACTAGTCTTTAAAACGTCATATAAACAACGGAATATCTACGAGCTTGGCTACTTTTCAATCCGTGTAATTGCTTTAAAACTGTGCGAATGATACGGACTAATATGATTAGAATATTTATTTTATATCTATCGTGGGAAACCAGCGAATGGTACCCGAGGATTATGTTAGAACAACGTAACAATGGCTCTGGAGAAGGACGACGTCGCGACGTCTCGCTTCATACGACGACGGTAGACCATTCGGTGCTCCCGCTCTGTCGACCCGACGCCTTAAATTACGTCGTCGTCCTTCTCGTGTGACTCCACAGAAGTTTAGATGCATACCCAACGGACACGCCAAGGTTGATTGGTGTGCGTTTCGGATCACACCATAAGATCTTTCGACTGCTCGCTTACAAATACACGTCAGAGTTCTGTAGCGGTGAGCTTATAGAGTGCGGTCGCGGTAATCGGGAATTTGCTGTCCAATAATCGAAATTGTCCGATTAAATAGTGCTATGGCTAAGCCTTTTGTAGTTGCGTTGTATATATTGTAGAGCACGGAGTTCTCGAAAAATACTGTGCTATATTTACACGAACCGTTTCAAGTCCTTTTCGACCCCCTTCTATCTCCTAGGCTAATTATGTTACAGAACTGATTTTTTTCAGAGATTGTAAGGTAACAAGGTTATAAAAAAAGCACTGTTCCAAATTTCATAAGCCTAGGTGAAATAGTTTCTAAGATACGGGTGTTCAAAAATAAGGATTTTGGACATTCATTTACTGACTGGTAGATTATCGAAAATCTAGGGTACTTCCAGTAGAGCTAGACCTTTGAAATTTGGAACATAGATAGTGTTTAAGATGATAATTACGAATCACTGAATCACTAAAGATCCAAGAAATAGAAGCTTTTGCTTCAGAAAGTCACAGAGTGTAGGCAGTCGGTATATAATTAAACAAAAGTTATGAAATCTCACCAAAAACATGAATATGAAGAAAGGGGTCAAGCTCGGTACCTACAAAAAAGCGCTGAGATTTAAGAGGGTGTCAAGTTTTCACCTGGCAAGTTGTTTGTTTTATATTATAAATAAATGACTCGTGGGTGAGTTCTTGTATCTTTAGTGTGTGGCCTGACCACAATACATAGTAGTTTATAGCTACATAGATAGCCGAATAATGAAAAAAAATAGAGATGCACTCTCGGGTAGTTGTTTTTTTAGATTCACGTTCACAATGCTTTTTTTAAATCTCCCATTGAGTTTCAAAATTAATTAACTGATGTCCGATAAATTAAACTACGGATATTAAAGACTCTAATCCCCCATTTATGTTGAGTGGCAGATCAAATGCTATTGGACTACTATCGTAATTACATCTCACGCTTACTTGAAATGTGGAATTGGGAAATTTATTATCCAAAGAAAGCTTCTTACAAAAAACGTGTTTGTAGTGCTTTCCAAGAGGGATGGGTTAATTTCATTCAGAATAGCAGAAGAGACTTGAAATATTTACCTATTGTGACGTCATTTTTGTACTATAAAAATAAGTGCAAGTGTTTACACGAGGCTCGCTTAGTACTTACTCACGTGTGTGTGTGTGTCCTGCTATAAGTCTGACGTCAAGCTTTTAAACCATCATGGCGGACAGCGTTTTCTGATGTGTCAAGAAGTTGTAATTTTAAAATTGAAATAATAAATCAACCTCGTGTTTTTGTGAATACTATTTAATGGAACGAGGCAGCCTCTGTAATCTACTAACCTTGACAGTATATATAAAATTAGTAAATGTATTGGATGAAGTAATAAAAGACAATCACTCTTTTTCTGATAGATAGATTGTAGATTATAGACGCACAACAGCTGAGCTCATCAGCGTCTGTTTATCTGATGTTTTTGAATTGAATTTAAAAAAATACAAATAAATATTGGATTTATTATAATTTTTCATGAAATTATTCAGATGACTGACAGTCACGAATTTTGTAATGACATTATATTTTGTTTTATGATCACGATACGTCACTCACACGTCATAAAATGAAACTGATCACGCTTTAACAAAAATTGATTTTAATTATGTTATTTATACACTGGGCTATCATTATTGAATTTCGTACCTCAAAACGAAACCTTTATTATTCGACTATATTATCTCATCACCGAATTTTTCTGCTCTAAATAAAGGCACCAAGTTCAAATTTAGCATAGTTATAACACTTACTAACCCGCTGCATATATTTCAATAGTTAGGATTTAAAAAAAATTACCTGAAATTAAAACATGATTTTCGAGATACATCCTACATTTTTTTCAGGTACCTACCTCCTACAAAATAGCTGATTTTCATTTCATAATAATATATCTGATGACTATCATATTATTATGTGTGCGGCCATATTGAATTTCATTTGGTCTGTTTACGAAACTACGCCTGCTTTGTGTTGCATGCTCTCTGTTTATTTTATAGAATTAAACGGTACCTGACACGTCGCGTTTGTAAATTACTGTTGGATTAGTTAGATCGCAATTTTTGTTGTTTTACTTTACGCACTAGTGTGAATTAGGTCAGGCATGAAAAGCAACTATTTTATAGAGGACGTGCAATAATAGCTTTTGAGTTATCGTGGAACAAATAAACTGAGAAACAGACAAACATTCTAACAATGGCTGATTCGGTCTAGGTATTTTATAAACTGTAAATATAAATCCAAATAACAACGGCTGCGTTACGGTCACAAGAACTTAATTTTCTTAATACAGAAATACTACCGATATAGTTTGCTACAAAATTATGAAACACTCATTCCGACATTTGCAGGAATGGGTGTTTCGTATTATAATGCGATATTAGAAAAACAATGTCACTGTCGGAACAGGAACCCGAATCTTCCACTATCGCGACTGCTGAATTACCAACTATTCTAAAGTGACATATCTAAACAATCAACATTTTTTATAATAAAGCACATTTGCAAAAATATTCCACAGCCTCTGAGAGCTAATTTTACATTAGATATCAATCGAGAGCCAAGTATCATTTTGAAACAAAGGGGAATTTTTTTCTTATTATTAATCTTTGTGTAAGTCAGAGGCTTTTCAATATCGTTACGTTCATTAACTTTGGAAATGTCGTTAATCTATTGTTGTTTAATTACCTTAATCATAACAATGGTTTCGTTACGGTCAAAATTGCGTAAGTTTCTTAATAGTTACTGTCGAGTCACGAACCCGAATCTTCCACTATCAAGGCGGATGAATTATCAATTATTCGACAGTAACATATCTACGCAATTAACATTTTTCATAATAAAGCATATTTGCAACAGTACCCCACACCCACCGAGAGCTAATTGTACATTAGGCATCATTAGACTGTAAACGCTCACTTAACAGAGAAGTATAATTGTGAATAAATCCAATTGTTGTCAGACAGTTATAAAAGTCTTCAGCAACGTCATTTATTTATATTGATTGGAAAAAGTTCAAAATGAATTATATGCATTTTCTTTAACAGTAAGGATTTTCTCTCATCTGATTTAGACTTGCGTATACATATAATATGAATCCATCGGTATAAAAAGGGTTTGTCCCAATTTCACTTATTCTATGGTTTTATAAATCGATTTACGGCGACAAGGTTCGCAGTATAGGTACGTCTCGTGAGAGACAAGACGCCAGTTCAGTGGCCTTCGCCAAATCCCTCTTGAGCTTTGGGCATTCTTCTCAACTCCAGCTTTGAGCTACACATATCCATTCGAGACGGGAACTTTGATTCTTTCTCAAGATTCATTTATTCCGAATGATTTAGTTTTCAGATCAATGTTTTCCAAGCTGTGGTTCGTGGCCAAAATATTAGTTTATATACATAATTTGCAATGCATCGTTTTATGGGACATTGTGTTAATAAGTGCGATTAGCGAATTTTAACAGTCACACGAGTCATAAAAGAATTGCAATCGAGATGCATCCTCAGTGTCGTAGCTAAAGTCATGAGCGCTCAGGGTAAGTTTTGAATTTTTCGCCCACCAAAACTTATTTTGTAGGAAGAATAGAATAATTTTAAAGTACGCACCCTTGAGATTTGTGCCCCTGACAGTCGTCCGCGCGGCCGCCCCTAGCTACGACGCTCGGCATACTACATTTTTTGCACGTACCTCCTATAAAAAACTGATTTTCACATCATAATAAGTATACTTGTAATATTTTTGACAGTTCACGTTGACCCATACTAGTATCTATGCGAAGTGCTCAGCGCTTACTTTGCATTTCTGTTCCTCATATGGATTTCAATGGCAACTATATCTATTGGATTAGTAAAATCGCATTACTTTTGTTTTATTTTGCGCCCTAGTGTGAAGAAGAGTCATTTTACTACTGCTATACAGGTATGAAACGCAGTTATTTTACACGGAGTCGTGCAAAAAAATTATTTTAAAACGGAAGTCTCTGTAATTCAATTTTGGAATGATATGAATGAAAACAAAATCAATATTGTATACGGGGTGTGTCAGGTCAATCGCCAATGAATATACTTGGTGTCCACGAACTAAAGTCAACAATTCTGACCTGAAAAGTGCTTATTTTTCAATTGTGTAAAAGCCTACTTTTTAACAAGAATCATAGGCTATATATAAGATTATGCTATGGCTCAGCACTGAATTGACATTTTTGTCATAAAAAAAATGTTCGTGGAAAAGATAATGACCAAAAATAATGCTTTTTATAAAAAAATAATTTTAACTTTTAATTTTTAATTGATATAAAAAATTCTTTATAGAACGCATCAATACTGAAAACAAAAGATGTCGACTTCACTTTAGAAAGTTGATATCGAATTTCGTAACAACGTATATTAACAAAAACGTTCTTAATTATTAATTACGTCTCGTTATTTTGAATATAAGCAATTTGTCATGATATAATTATTATAAAACTAATTAAAAAGTGACGTAATTGTTTCCGAATATCCACGTTTTTGTATGAGCAAGCTTGTTATGGAGAAACGCCTGGCTGAGTGATGAACAATTTACAACCGTAGTTAAGAAAATGTTACCCATTATCAATATTGGAAATATAATATTTTTTCCACAATGATTGTGTTCATAATATTTTTGCAAGGAATTGAGAATAGCTGCATGTATATTATCTCTTCTATTACAAGCCCCCATTTATCAAGTTCCTACAGACAACTAGTAAAATATTATTTCTTTTTATAATCATTATTTAAGCCTGGTACTAATTCATATTTTCAATTTATTTTCTAATCATAAACTGAATATTGGATATTCAATTTTAAATTATTAAGGATATACGATGAATAGAGCATTTCTAGACGAAAATCATAAATTTTAATATCTATGTTATTTATGATTATTTCGTATAAACTTAAAGTAAAGGCTGTTTTGTTACCGAGCTGCGATAGGGTTAAGAAAAGGCTTCTTTCAAAAGCGATATTAGCACGAGCGACGCAGTGGGGAAAGGTTGGTTTTATATGAAAGAAACTTTTAAAATATGCGAGGCCTTTCTTCCCTGAGAATTTTTATATTCAGAAACATATTAGGCATTATAGCATTTTATTTCACTTGTATGTATAGCCCGTATTTATGTATGTACTCTGAGGTTACAAACTGTACTGATCGGGGAAGATATCTTTGCATGCAAACCCACTTATAAATAATATTATCGATGACTCATTAAATTCTTGTCTTTTAGGACAAGTGAAACTTTTTTTCAATAACTGTCCAGCTACTCAGTTGTCGATCGTCTATAATAATCTATAATTCATCTTTAAAGTTCAATTCCAGATATATGTTATAATAGAAAACAGTATCACGGGTAATTGGAATAATGAAAATAAATCAATTTAAACACTCATTGATTGCAACGTTTCGTCTTTTCTTTAATTAAGACTTTTTCAAGCTCTCAATATGTTTAAACGATAGTTAAACTATGATATAATATGCAATTTGGCATTATAAAAATAAATTAGTATTAAAAATTTTTAAACATATTGAGAGCTTGAAAAAGTCTTAATTAAAGAAAAGATGAAAAGTTGCAATCAATGAGTGTTTAAATTGATTTATTTTCAGTGATACTGTTTTCTATAATCTATAATGTTCTGATCGTTTAATAATCCAAATACTCAAAAAACAAACTGCCCTGCACACAAACGAAATTATGTTTCAAGCGGACTTATCTCTGAATTTTGAATAAAAATGCACTTTTAGAAATCGGCGATCTTTAAATGTTGCAAATATACACAACCCAAACAAATATTTAAATATTCCGAAGAAATGTAATACAAATTGGAAGCGCGCTCACAGCTTCCACAATACATATCCGTTCTTCCATCATAATTCTTAGATATTTTTTTCACCTTCAAAAAAGGGGAATATTTAAAGCTGTCAAGCAGGAATATATCATACGCAGTAGTCAAGTTAGACAGAAAATTATTTCTACTATGTATAATTCATTTCCATGTTTCCATTTTATTGTATTTTTTTACATATACATAAAAAATATAGATATTTCGTTTCAAATTTATACAACCTACAAATTTTATATAAAAAAAGTGATCTGTGAGTCTAGTACTAACGCAGTACGTGTAAACATCTTAAATAAAATGTCTGTAAATTGAGCTGCTGCAACTTAAAATAAAAACTCAGGTCGCAGTGCCAACTCCCTGCCGACAATATAGTGTATTTGCTTATACTGCAGGCAGTGTGGTTTTATTATGCGAACTTTAGGGCAAAATAAAAAATTAGACTCCTTAATACACCCCTTAAATAACATTTTTTTTTCTTAATTGCAATATTATTACCAATCGAACCTCTATACTAAATTATATACACCTTTCAGTAAATAATTCATAATCTCCAAACTAGTTTTTTCATAAAATTTGTAAATCCGCTCCTGTTGGGCCAATTTTATCAAAATTTTAGGGCCTCTTTTTAATTACTACCAGAGGGTTAAATTTCAATTTTGAAACGATTCGGAGAATTTTTTCGGTATTTTGGGACCCAAAAACATTTTTCAACCCCTAAAAACTACCCTTAAAATAGCCCGATTAGGCCCATTTTAAATAGGCTTCTTGCGGTGATGGATTTCAACACGTGGGCCAAATTTAGTTGAAATCAATTAGCTCTTTCGAAAGTTTTTGCCCGCACACATATATATATATATATACACGTATATATATATATATATGTATATATATATATAAATATATATATAAATATATATATATACATATATATATAAACATTTTTAAAAATGGTGCCAACGTGTTTAGGAGGCTATGAAACGTCGAGAAATTTTGGTCCGACCCCTAGGTCCCACCATCCGACCGACACCAATAGTGTATGTTGCCATAATATGGCAAATACACTAATAATACTTCGTGTCTCATGTAAGATCTTACAGATCAACCGCAGTCTGGGATACTTTAGTGGGGGGAAGAGGTATGTTTGCCGAATGTTCCCAGGAACAATTCGCGTATAATACATTACATTCATAGTATCACATAGGTAGACAACTATTGCGTTGCAAACTTACAAAATTTTAACGGTTTTACCATAAATATTCATCACGCTTGAAATAAAATCCAGAAAGATGTTTCCTTTCACTGGTTCTTCGCAACATACAAACAAGAGTTGCATTCTGTTCATCTAAATATTTATAGCGTCTTTGTACCGAGCTTGTATTCTCTCTTTTTTGTATAATTTTCACCGGATTTTTGTTCATACAATACACTCTCGCTAAGTGCGCTTCTTCGAAGCTATTCAAAATTTTCATGACCTTGAAAAAGTTGTTATAGAATAGGACTAATACATCGCACATAACATGGTTAACGCGTTAGCTAGGAACTGGCCGCGGGGGCGACTGCCAGGAGCGCAAATCTTAAGGAGGCGCATTGTTTTTCTTCCTATAAAATAAGTTCGGGGGCTGGGTGGGGCAAATTCAAATCTTGGCCTGGATGCTCAGAAGCTTAGCTACGACACTACTCATGGAACATTTTGATTGACTTAAAACACTGATTAGGTTACGTATGTGAGCCTCACTCACGGTGGAAGTGAAACTTCTTTAGAGCAACATAAAAAAACATGCGAAATTAAGAAATACTATCAACTAAATGAAATATATTTCGCGGCCGTCAGGTTAAGTTGATACCAATAAAATTGAAGCATGCATATTGCATACTACTAATGCAGTATCTATAGTAGAGGCGCTGCATTAGTGGTATGCATGCTTTAATTTTCTTTGACATACTTGAAGTTAATAATTTTTAACAGTTTGAGTGCAAAAGCGGCAAAACAAAGCGACAATTTAAAAACAGAAACACGCTTTCAAGAAAATTTACAAACCAAACGAAATTTACGTAGGAATGAGCTGCTGTTAACGTAAATGTGTTTCACGCTCGAGAAGTCTGCGAATTCCAATATTGATAAAAACGTGAGTGTACACCAATGTGCAAAAGAAAACGGTTTCTTACAAAAGTCCATCATATTTTATACCAAGAACTGAGGTTTAAAACTCGATATCAATTTAATTTCGAGAGAGTTTTGTGAACAGTAGACCTCGCTCTCCCGTGTTTTTTTAAGTACTGAGATTTCATACACCTACTCACTGACATGGTTCACAAAAAAATGTGTGAGTCTCACTAACATAAACTCGCGGTGAAACTGAAACTTCTTCAGAGTTAGGAATTTGTTTCATTCATGCGTTATCCATTTTGCGTTAGAAAGATTCCTCGTATATTTTCCCGCTGTTGAATCATTCCCCCTTACAGAAAATTTCGAACAGATACGTCGTTAAAGAAGTTTCACTTCTAAAAACGTATAGTTACTTCTTCGCTCGGTCGGACAATTTGGGTTAAAAATTTGGAAAATACCATTTTTGATATTCTCTTGGTCAAGAGTATTGTCAACTTTGGTTGTCGAGTGAGTTTACACGACGAGTTGGTAAAAACGTCTACGGAATTTGGGCTTGCGAGTTGCGAGGTCTATTAAGGCTCTGAATTTTGTTTGTGCTGAGACCCAGCGGAAAGGGGCGAGGTAGGCAAAAGACATATTGTTGATGTGACTTTCTTTAGCTCTGTCTCGCTCAAATCATCCGCACGTTTCAATTTTTGGCTGGTGCCAACTACGAGGCTAAAAAATGTTATTGCAAGGGTGCCGCTGTCAATTGATTACTCTAATTTTTGGAAATATTTTCAAGATTTAAAAAACTTTTCCGAAAAAGGAAGAGTCACTTTAGGTTTGTGATGGAACAGTTTTGTGAAATAAGTACGAATAAGGTCGTAGTGTGACATTGAAAACGTGTGTTTTTTTCGCACAATTAATGCCAACTTTTTTCTAGTAAATCGTACATAAATTACAAAAGTAGTCCATTAGAGACCTAGACTTGTCCTTTATCTTCCTTATAGAGAAAGAATTTTTGCAGAATGTTGACGAATAAATCTACAATCAATTGACAACCCAAGCTCTATTTTTGGCTTAAATTCAGAGCGTTCCGACAGCCTTAATACAGAACTATAAAAATGGGATGCCAGTAACATGTTGAGAAAGTCGACGGAATTCTGTTTCATTAGAATTCATTAACTTGAAAACACGGAGGGATCGGATTTCCTGTTCACAGAATCAAAGAACTAGTGAAACGTGTTTTTTGTACGGAACTGTATCTCTCGTTGGGTACCTTCCGTAACTTTTAGCAAGCAAAAAGCAAGACGGGAACTACATTAAACTCTTGTAATTTAATATATCCTTTTATCGACATTTATTATAATAGAAATACCTTTGCAGGGTTATTGCTTCGAATAAAGGACATTAAACCCACACATTTTGAAATAAAAAAGTCGCAGAATAAGAAACCCTGACGACATAATGAGTTCATTTACAACTTCGAAGAATTTTTATTAACTAGGAACGTTAACATTTCGATATTTATAGGTGTTCTTTTACAACCTTTTTTACCGACTTATTATACTACCTAACGATCACTTATTAAAAAAAAACTGTTTAACCCGATTTCTGCAAATCGCTAAAGAAAATATTTGGAAAAGTTTGAAACTATTGCAGAAAGCATAGTCAGAAAAATTGAATGACATTAGATTGTGATCACATTTATTTGTCCAAGAAAAGCTGCTGTACTATAATATATAAGCCGCACCCGTTTAAATTAAATATTATCGCAATACAAAAAAGAATGAAAACGAAAGAAAATATTACAATAACTCACTATACTCCATGAAAAAAATCCTGAAGATTATTAAGAACTACGAATATGAGATTCCCGCAGTTGTTTTCTGAATTCGCCATCTGGAAAAAATAAATACGAAATACTTTTAGGTATATTATTACACTTGTATAAATAAACAGTGTACATAATTTATTATATTTTGATTCCATTCTTTTCAGCTTTAGAAAAATTGCCTTTCCAACAAGATTAAATTCTATTCAGTATTTCAATGTTTTCGCTCTATATATCTTTCCAGTGTTATTTCTTATGGGAATAATTGTTATCTTATTTTTTAAGTTTAACTTCTTTAGCGACGTATCTGTTTGAAAAAAATAAAAAATCGAGGGGAAGTAGAACTCCCAATAAAGGGAGAAGTTAGTTTGTCTCCTAAGTTACATGAAACTGACAAGGACAGAAGTTTATAATGAGTTGCCAAGTGTGTGTAAATATTATTAGTTAGTTTGACATAACAAAAAATTAAACTTGGGAATAATATTAAAAACCCGGGTCGCAGTGCCAAAACTCTGCCGACAATATAGTGTATTTGCTAATACAGGCAGTGTGGCTTTATTATGCGAACTTAAGTTGGTTTTTGGACAAACTAAAAAATTTGACTCCTTAATACCCCCCTAAAATAAAATTTTCTTTCTTAGTTGCAATTTTATTATCAATCGAACCTCTATACCAAATTATAATTTGGTATAGAGGTTCGATTGATAATAAAATTGCAACTAAGAAAAAAAATTTTATGTTAAGGGGTGTATTAAGGAGTCAAAACACTAGTTTGCAGATTGTGAATTATTTACTGAAAGGTGTATATAATTATATACACCTTTCAGTAAATAATTCACAATCTGCAAACTAGTGTTTTCATAGAATTTGTAAATCCGGTCCTGTCGGGCCGTTTTTACTAAAATTTAAGAGACACTTTTTAATTACTACCAGAGGGTTAAATTTCAATTTTGAAACGATTCAGAAAATTTTTTCGGTATTTTTAGGCCCAAAAACTTTTTTCAACCCCTAAAAACTACCCTTAAAATGACCCGATTGGGCCCATTTTAAATAGGGTTCTTGCGGTGGTAGATTCCAATATGTGGGCAAAATTTCTTTAAAATCAATTAACTCTTTCGAAAGTTAGAGCACACACACACACACACACACACACACACATATATATATATATATATATATATATATATATATATATATATATATATATATATAAACATTTTTAAAAATGGTGGCAAAGTGTTTAGGAGGTTATGAAACGTCGAGAAATTTAGGTCCGACCCCTAGGTCCCGCCATTCAACCGATGCCAATAGTGTATGTTGCCATATGGCAAATCAACTAAAAATTAAAGAAGTTAAACTTCTTATGTGAGTTTATAAGGGTGAGGCTCATTATATTTTTTTATTTAGAGACTAATACTGACTTGCAGAAAACGTCAAAAAATTTATGTGACAATGACCTTAGATTGTGACCATAGAATCTTTGTTTTAATATATGCAGTCAAACTGTCTTGTAGGACATTAGATGATACCTACACAAACACAAATGATTGATCTACATAGAAACAGATAAATTTTTAAGCTAAATTATGATTCCATGCGCGTAGAAATGTTGGTTCGAAGTGAAAATTGTGCAAACAAGTACGTTAAATACATGAACAACAGCTTAGAAAAAATATCGTCTCAGGTTGATCAATTATTTTTTAAACAGAATCGATTTAAAATAGTATTTTTATTATGGAGACATATTATGTGCAGTCATTATCATTGTAAAATAAAATTTTTTGACTATACTTTTTGCAAATTGCAGCCCAGCACAAATGTATTCATTTCTATATACGAGTATATCATTAATTAGTTATCTCAACTTTGCATATATACATACAAAAAACAGTATTTCAATATTTATTTTTTATAAAATGGAACAAAAGAAAACCATTTCTTTTTTTTAATTTGCAACGGAAGTTTTAAATCACGAACTCTTTTTCCAAGCACGTTTCTCAGTTTCCGTAATATAAAAGCAGAGAAAACACAATAATGCAAGTGTATAATTGTTGCAGCGAAACAATTAAAATTGTAGGTATAAAAAACTGTTTATTTGAAGAAATGTAATTTTAATTTCGGAAGAGAAATTATTTATAAATAGTCCACCCTGCAATTTTGTAAAGTAATAAATCATTTTGTGTTCCTGTTGTACCATATAGTTTTTAAATCGTTCCCAAATTCAGGTTTAATTTAATAACCAATAAACTTTAAGCTATCCTATAACATATAGACGTTAACATATTTTTTTTGAATTTTTCTTAAAATCCGGCTTTGTTAAGTTCTGCCCCGTACCCTATACAAGTATACAAAGTTTGAGTATCCTATGTTAATGGAGACCTTCATATGGAAGTTACGATGTTTTTTTGAAAAAAAAAACGTATTTCTGTCCACGGCGAGAAAATAAAAAAACCAGCTTCGCTAAGTTCTGTGTCGTGTCCTATACTATAAGTGTGCAAAGCTTTAGTCTTCAAGGTCAACGGACGCCTTCTGGAAATTATATAATATGTATGCATCAAATATGATCTGAACAGTCTTAGCGTTTATTGGTTATTGAGTCAAATTTGGGAATGAATTAAAATAAGGTTAGGTATCTACTCCATGCTACCATTCTGCTTTTACTGAGCACAAGCCAACGCCCGCATATCACTTTTAGTTTAGAAGCTACGCCCCAGCAGGTCAGAGTTGAGTTTTTCATCACTTCCACTATATTTCACCCGAGTCATTTTATTTTGTAGGTATCTTTGTATTGGCGTAAAAACAACACACAATTTGGAGGTTATATTTTTGTTAAATAAGTACAGATCGACCTTAATTGGCTCACCGTCGGTCGATAATAAATCTTTGAGAAGACGCAGTACGATGGGCCAAGCAGTAAATCAACTAGGCGATGCAGGAACTAATCTCGCCTAACTGAGATATCGTCCTCAGAATGCAGATATATAGTCGATTTGTACAGTAAATCTTTGTCTACGTAGTTGACCTTGGGTTATTTGTTTGTTTATTACAAAGTGCAGTGTCGTACCTAAGGTCATGAGCACCCAGCTTTCTTATTTTGTAGGAAAAGAAACAATAAAATAACTTTAAAGTGCACGCCCTTGAGGTTTGCGCCCCTGACAGCCGTCTCGCGGCCAGTCCTTAGTTACGACGCTCACAAAGTACCAAGTATTTTATCCGAACTGCTCTATTCGCAACGTTCTTGACCTTGAATAGTTATAGAATACAACGTGGCGGAAAATGGATTATTTTGAAGGAAAAAAATGATATATTATGTATGTGAAAACATAAAAAACGCGATAGGAACATTTAAATTATTCAAAGCTGCAAAAATTCCTCTTCTTTATTTTTTATTTTTAAGTAATAATACAATGATAATAACTAGAGTATTTGCAAAATTGTAACTCAATAATCACTCTGTCTAAATTTTCTAGATATATATAATGACTGGATATTATACACAATAGCTAGATTAATCACTTTAGCTGTAACATATATATATCTACTTAACTTAATTTTTTGCACAATTTTAACTTCAAAACAATATTTCTCTACGCATATTGATAAAAATTAAGCTTGAAAAGCGATCTTTTTCTATTTTGTTCAATCGTTTTTGTGTAATGTTCGACATGACACAGTTTCACAACGACATGAGACTGTTCCTTCATGTGTAAAAACTGTAATTAAATGATCACAATCTAGATTATTGTCAAAACAAATTTTTTGACAATGTCAATTATTATTGTCAGTATTTTTGGACTTAGAATGATACCATCGTCCAATTGGTTGGAATTTAATTCCTAATATAATGAATTTTTCGTTCACTCTATGAACTTGTCATAAATAGGATGTACCTACTTTTTATATCAATCAACGTTTAATAGCTGAAAGAATATCCTTGCAGAGAAATATTTGTACTTATGCAGTGTTTTATTTTGTTGCAGATATGGGGAAGCAGGTCAAGGGAGGATATCTTCTAAGATATAAAAGTAAGTTTTGTTTGTCATACTGAACAATCATAATATTACTACATACAAGAATCATTGTTAAAACACCGCTATTCTATACTAGAAACAAAATGCATACTGCGTGTTTCTTAAAAAATATTTATTTTACAGGGAGGTGGTCAAAAAAAGAGACTGTGTTATTTTACACTACTTCCTAGAGAAGTAAAACTTGTGTGATTGTAAAACAAAAACTAATTATTCCAGCCTCACTGCGAACGATAATATTACCACTACGCTCATGCGCAATAGATAAAACGTATTCTAGCTGAGACATGGACGGTTGTCGAACTGTCCTTTAACCGTTTCAATCAAATTTGTGATCGTTTGGTAACTGTTTCGAAATTATCATTTCGGTACATGATCTAAACATGACACTGAAATGAAACTGTGAAAACGGACATGCGCATTAAGCATTTTGTTATGTTTGTTTTATGGAGGGTAATTAGTTTGTCTGGATAATACTGAAGGAGTATGGAGATTCATAATAATACTGACTAGTGACAGTTCTTTAAACATTTCACGTTTGTTTTAACTGAATCGCTGTGCAAAATTATTTATTTAAGTATTTATTTTGAATTTAAAAATATAAATAACATAAATGAGAAAAGGTTTTGTCGTGGGACAAATGACCAAAGTGAAACTTCTATAATTTTAATTTTAAACGATCTTAAAAACGTTACCATGGTTTTTGTAAGCAATTGTGACATCTACATGACACATTTTTCGTTTCATAACAACTATTTTCTTATTTACCCCCCAAATCGTCGAAGTACCTACCACATAAGAAGTTTCGCTTTAAAAAATAATGGCATTTGATCACAAAACGGTCACAAAAGAGCGGCAACCAATGTCAATATTTGCATCATCACAAAACAGTGCAAAGTCGACGCATGCGCACAACACCGATACAAACAGTCTCCTTACAGTTTCGTTACCATCCATTTATAGTAGGTTGGAACAGAACTAGTCTAGTACAATATCGCCAGTTACACCCGGTTTTTAAAGTACAGTGTAACCACTTCAGCAACATTTCAATTTTCAATCTCAAAAATCAAATTCACTCCACCAAAAGAAAATTTATTTGAAAAATATTTACGTTTTTGAATTGATTATCTACAGAAATGACTTTTTTGTAAATGCAATACGTTTTACTTGAAAACTAACATACAGACGAACTCTGAAGAGTGGAGATTTCACAATCTCCTTTGATGACATTATACGGAGTCCGTCACCAACAACTGATTCATTTTGATCGATCCTGCTCTAAATAGTAATGAGTAAAATTGGTCTTGGTCTTGCAGTCTTGGTCTTGGTCTTGCAAAAAAATTAATAGCTTTATATGATTTGGTAAAGTATTAAAAACTCTTATGGCAGAGTATTTTATGCCTTTTTCATAAATAGATTTATGACTGGGATAAAATAACGCTGTATCGTTTCTAGTGCTATAATTGTAAAATTGTTGGACTGTAGAAAACTCATCAATATATTTGTGTTTACATAAAAGCAACTAAAATATATACAAACTAGGGACGGTCATAATGTCTATTTTTTAAAAAGATCTTTACAGCTTGTTCTGCTGCTAACACCAAACATAGCGCGAATGGCTTCTTTTTTGCAATTTGACACATGACGTCACCCAATGGACCTGTCATTTGACTGTGTGGGAACGGCTGATGTTTATTAACTTTAATGTCAAAGAAATCAAAAGATAAAATATAGACATTATTTGCGATAAATTGATTTTGAGAATTACATACATAGTCCTAGTTAAATATAAATGAAATTTTTAATATTGTTATTATAAGTTGACAAAATATTAACGGTCCGCCAGCTGACGTTATTCCCGCGATGATTGTTTAAACAGAACAAGGTAATCTATGCAGTTCAAGCTTAATTTTTTAAAATTATATAAAATATAAAGTATACCCTTCATTTTATGGTATACTGGGCAATCTTTCCAATCTCAGCGGATTCGATTAAATAAACTTAATTATCAAAGTTAACGGTTCACTGTCCGTTGACAAAATTTCCTTTTTCCTTCGACTGTATTTTGTTTGTAACAAATGAATTATTCTAGTTTGTGTCGGAGCCAGTATAAAACAAAAGTACTCGAATGAAAAATGGAATACATTTTGTAGAGGCAAAGCTTCAAGTGTATTCCTCCAGAGAATATTCCTAAAGTATTCCCAACTGAAAAATATATTTCAACACAAGGTTATTAAATACACAGTTGGTCTCGTTCCGTTGGATAGTAGTGTTGGATGACGTCATCCAGTGGAGTGTCAATTGATATTGCGTGGTTGATAAAAATACTGAACTGTCTCCCAGCTGACGTCATTCATTAACGAGGTGACCTGTGTATCTAATGAATAGGCAATGGCGGTTTAAGTATTTGGACTACAACCCTAATAACACGCACGCCACTGATACTTGTAGAGAAAAAGAAACACGCCGACAAGTTAAAGACCACGTCTGTATCTTACTTTAGTTTGAATGGTTGTTTTAAAGGTTCTGAAAAATTAAAACAATCTTTAAACGTCAAGAGC
Source organism: Venustoraphidia nigricollis (assembly GCA_034508555.1). NCBI lineage: Eukaryota > Metazoa > Arthropoda > Insecta > Raphidioptera > Raphidiidae > Venustoraphidia > Venustoraphidia nigricollis. The sequence continues at coordinate 4,451,715 of JAVRKA010000023.1, read as the reverse complement.
TTTTAAACTAAAAGAGGTACAGAAGTGTTCTAACCGGAATTAGTGTGTTTTAGAAGTAAAACCTCTACGCGTGGCTGAGTGAATTATTTTTATGTGCTAACGAAGAGATCAGACATGACGGGAAAACCAGCATTTTGTTTATAGTTGTTTTTAGAAGTTTCACTTCTGCACTGTGTCATAAATTGCACGGATCATTTTTTTTTTGCTAGAAGCCCGACCAACTGTCCTATTTATATAAGATTTACTATAAAACACACTAAAAATAATCTTTCACAGAATTGACAAAAATTGTTGTTGATTACAATCGATATACGTTTGTCTATTAATTTTTACAGGTAGTTGGTTATGGAAGTCCTGGCGCGAAGAATGGGTTGTTTTGTACGAGGACTCGACCCTGGCATGGTTCAAGGATAAAGGTACAAGATGGCCGCGCGGTCGTTTGCAAGTCAGCGAAGCACCGGAACTCATGGCCGTCAGCGAATGGACTCTCCAAGTGCCGTGCAGACCGCGTTTGCCGCCCGACTGCCAAATCGGTCAACTCATAGCCGTCGGCAGTCGACGCAAAGGCGGAAAAGTACACTGGCTTCTAGCACAATCCGAAAATGAAGTCAGGTAAGTAAATGACGCTAATTTCTAAAACGATCACAGACAATAATCATCCAAAAAAACGTAAAATCATAGTGGGATCGAATTTGAAGTTATTGCCATGTAGGACGACCAAAAAGATAATTGTGCAGTAACTGGTTGCTAGGAAAAATATTACACTATTTCAGCCTCCATAAACTTCTTCTTAAATCCGTTAAAAATTGTGGATTAGATAATGTAGAATCGAAGAAATATCATCCTACATGAAATAATGTTCATACTGCTGCCTTCTATAGAATTAATTTTAATTGCGATTTTTTTTAGTCGAAAACAATGTAGTCATACTTTCAGCAAGATCGCGGAGGGGTCACCAACAGGGAGAGGGGATCAAATGGAATATAAAGACAGTTTAATATTATTAATTTAAAAAATCTTCTTGTAAAATTAAAAAGACTAATTAATCTAAAATAAATTATTCAATTTATCTTTGAACATTGAATGGAGTGAGTAACCGTCCCGCTCCAGAAATCCCACCCTATAAAAACATTTCCACGAATTATAACATTTCTGAAATACCTATAGGGCTTGGCTAACAAATTAAAAAACATTTTTTTTACTTTTGTGCCGCAATAGCGACTGGATGACGGCAATCAGTAATACAGTAAGTATACTTTTGTCATATTTGTTTTAATCAAATACAATTTAATTAGATTTTGGAAAACACGAAATATGTCCACCATAAAATATTATGTTCAGTTTCTTTCGCCATGTGAAATATAATACAGTCAAAATCTGTTATAACGACATCGAAGGGTCTACTCATATTTGGTCGTAAAAACCGATAATCGTAACAATCGGAGATGTTTTCTCCCCCCCCCCCTTATATTTCGAAGTTTTTTTTATTAAGTATGTAGTATTAATAGTAGTAATAATATTCACATTATCATTATCAGTTTGCTGTATTCATAAAATCTGTAATTTTAGTCTGTTTGAAACACGTCTGTGCGTACGAATTTTGTTTACATTACAGCTGATCGTTCTAATAGATACAATTCTCCGAAGATATAAAGATATTACATTAAATGTAGTCGCTTAATGCAGTATGTCGTAATAAGCAATGTCGTAAAAAGCAGTGTTTTTTATAAGGCGGTCATGTAGCCTGCAGCCGGGACCTATGATTTTGGTCAAATAACCGGTATGTTGTTCTAAACGATGTCGTCGTAAACAGTTTGACAGTATTTTCAAGTCTGTGAAACAAGTTATTAACCTTGCCTTCGATTAAATCGGACTATTTGTAACAAGTTTTTTACTTAGACGTAACATAATGGAGATGGGCACTGACAAACTTTAGCGCTAGGGGCGCTAGCTAAATAGCGACCTCAGTAAGTGAATTGTTCATAGCAGTATGTGCAAAATAAGTTTATTTCAAATAATAAAACATTGACAATGCCGATATACTGTGTTTACCAGTTTCCAAATTATATAGGTTTTATATTTCCAAAGAATCCGCAAAATTTCAGAAAGAAAAACGTTTACTATAAATGCTCTGACAATAGTTTGTGAAGATGATTTTACCACAAAAGAAGAAATTACAGGCAGAAAAACTGATTATATACTTATTTGTTTGAATAATGGTTATAATATTAAGCCGTCAGAGATTTACTTTGAAACATTCCTTATTTAAACCACGCAGCTACGTAAGGAACACGTATATTTAGTTTTTAATATACTTCATAGTGAAAACCAATCACAACTTAGGTCATTATGTACCTGCTGCCATCTACGTTACGCTTGTCATATGCCCATGTCAATGATACTTGTCAGGCCGTGGTTAGATATATAAGAGCGAATGAAATTTCATATCGAGAAGCTACTCAAATTTCGTGACAAATGAAAATGTTATCGCTGCCGATAGTATAGATATTTCAATATTCGATTGAGTCATTGATAACGTGCGATACACTTGTGTCCAGGCACGGACTGGTTCCTTTTTTCCTCTCGACCAACCGTAATATTTTTTTTAAAACAATAATGAAATAAAAAATGTAGTTTGGTTTGGAATCAATAACGCCAAAAATGTATACTATGAAACATTGCACTCCCAAAGCAAGTAGATCAATAATAAAATAAATTGTCTTCTTTCTTTTCAATACATAAAAGTATCTTTATTCAAAAATTCTCAATCAAATTGAGAATGTCATAAATAGAAAAACGAAATTGGAGTACATTTCAATAAAAGTTTTAAACAAACGTTTCGCCATTTCTGGCTTCTTCAGTGTACGAGAAAATACTTAACATCTATAAACCGAAAGAAAATTTTGTATTATATAATATTATGTTATATATTTATTAGTATATGTGATAGAAAAAGATAAATAAAAGCTTTTTTCAGGAAAATGCAAAAATACTTGTATTAAAATCTTACCATTTTAATTATTTCGTTTCTATATAATTTGCAATAATTAAAATGGTAAGATTTTAATACAAGTATTTTTGCATTTTCCTGAAAAAAGCTTTTATTTATCTTTTTCTATCACATATACTAATAAATATATAACATAATATTGTATAATACAAAATTTTCTTTCGGTTTATAGATGTTAAGTATTTTCTCGTACACTGAAGAAGCCAGAAATGGCGAAACGTTTGTTTTAAACTTTTATTAAAATGTACTTCAATTTCGTTTTACTATTTATGACATTCTCAATTTGATTGAGAATTTTTGAATAAAGATACTTTTATGTATTGAAAAGAAAGAAGACAATTTATTTTATTATTGATCTACTTGCTTTGGGAGTGCAATGTTTCATAGTATACATTTTTGGCCTTATTGATTCCAAACCAAACTACATATATATTAAATTGGCCGTATCAACATAAGAAGAAAAAAAAAAGGATTTACGAAATAAAAAATGTCTTCAGTTTTAATAACAGTAGTATAGCTATAGTTCGCTACAATTGTTAAGAACCACCCACTGTTACAATGCGATATTAGAAAAAAATATTTTCAAACACTGACACCGTTTGGACTCAAACCCGAATGTTATCATTATCGTGGCTGAATGAGCTATCAATCACTCAACTGTGACATATCCAAACAGCCAATCATTCACATATTCATTTGTAACAGTTTATTCACTTCAAACGAGAGCTAATTTTACTTTTAGGTCTTCATATTTATTTATATTTTATAGCTTGTTTTAATTTTGGTGACGTCATAAAACATTGCTACTTATTCGGTTGCCCTGCACTGATCTGACCACCTGAGGGTGTTCTCAAAGAATAGAGTTAGCCAAGTATGCAAATCGTAAATCATTTGCATGTTCGGTGACAAATTGGCAGAAGGAAATCTGCCCTTATCGTTTCAGTTATTCAACTATGAAATTTTAAAGAATCCGTAGCCTAAAATTAAAACTTGCAACAATCGTTAGACTACAGACGATAATAACCTTATAGTTGTCGAGCGTCTATAGTAGACAATCTCTTTGATCGGTATGGCTTTTCATTGATGTTGGTTGCGAATTCTCATCAATAATTTTGAAAACGACACCGTTAGGAGTGATAAGGATTAAACAAACAAAGAATCAACACAGTTTCTAGCCACAGGTCCTCGCAGCATGAGGAACCCAAAACAAACACAGGACTCAGACCTTGGAAAAACACACAAAATGACTACTGTTAGTAAGTGGAGGGTTCATATATACCTCGAAGCTGATCGAAATTAGAATCTGACTTAAGCTAAGATGGAAGAATAATTCTTTTGCTTGTAGACGTTGCCATAAGTGTTTTGATAATTTTGGCAAAATAGGAAAATATGATTTAAGTCTACCACAGACGAGTTGTTGCAGCTGCAGATTGGGGAATTTACGACGCCTATTCTAAATAAATGGGACTGAAAACAAGCATGATTAAATCTCATACGAACTATCTGGGTGATGTGGAAGCTTATTTGACATATTCCTTTCTATTCTGTGTTTACTTGGGTCCTGACTACCCAAGCGGTTTCACTTCACATGAGTGAGATTTACTTGCAGCCAGTTTTTGTTTGAAGTATTCAGTATCGATTATTATCGATGTTTGATTCAAAGATATATATATATATATTTTTGTTTGTTAAAAGATGTTACAATGTGGTGTCCAACGGCGATGATGCATTAAATGAATTATCGACGACGGCTCTTTTAACAACAATCAATTCAGTTGCGCGACGTCGTACCCTGTCTGCGGTCACAAAGCAAATTGGGTTAAGTGAGATTTTTGGCAAAATCAAACACGGATCTTTTTAACTCCAGTTTCAAAACCTTTGTATTTAGAGTTTTAGTTTCGACACACTACCTTCGTCTGGAAGTTTAAACCAAAAAATAAATTTTCATCTTTTTTTGCACTTTTATCCCATCGTTTCAGATTAATCCAAAAGAATTGTGAAAAATTCGACACTGCCCACACAAGCCCCTAGTTGTCAAGTTTTCTAAAGAATGAAACTTTCAGAAAACACAGTAGGTATAGCGACTTCAATCGTTTGCCTATAGGAAACCCTTCGAGAATCAGTCCCGACAGCAGGAAAACACCACCTTCGGTTTTCATTTTGATGCGTAGTTATAGTTACATAGAGTTGAAGCTTTTAATTTTTATAAATATGTTGATGGGTAAGGGCTTTTTAGGAATATATATTTGGTTGTTGTTTTTTGGTTTTATCCCGATGTCGGATCAGGTTCTCGCAGGATTGCTTATAGGCAGTGATTGAAGTCACTGTATGTACTATCTTTTCTGAGAGTTGCGTGCTCTATAAAGTTGGAACCATTGTTTACGTTCACTGATTTTGAATTGATGCTAGACGCAAATAAACTTAGCAGTCGGTGGCCTTAAAAAAAAAATAAAAAAAAATATAATAAGCCTCACCCTCGCATTAGCTCACATAAGAAGTTTTAAATATTATAATTACGGCGAAATGATTACACATTTTAAGAGGGGACTTTGATGTTTACGTCATGTGAAAATTTTCACATTTTTAATATGAATTGTCTGTAGTATATCAACATCATAATCTCACATTATGTGACATTTCAGCATATATTTGTATTTAATAAAATGTATAATCCGAAAATTGTTCTATCTGAAAATAGAGAAAATGATTTTCCTTCCAGAATTTACATGAAATATATACCTATTATGAGTTAATAATAATAATAATAATAATAATAATAATTTATTTCCAAAAAGATCACAAAAGGATGCTTGGATAGTCATACAGATACATATATTCACAATTCAAGGAAATCACTAATGCTGTAAAAAGATTTTGTAATTAAAAACTTCTTAAGAGCTATTTTAAATTGAGCCATTGGCGAAATATTTTTTATATGAGACGGCAATTTATTAAAAATTGTTATGGAGTAATTCAACGGGCTTCGTTGGAAGCTTGTTGTGTTACATTTGCTCCCTTTAATGGCTCCACCATGTCTGGTATTATATTCATGTGTATCACCAACCATTGGTAAAGAGTCAAATTATAGAAATTATTTTGTGGTACTTCAACTGTTCGTAATTTTAAACGTCAGATTCAAGCCGTTCATATTAGTCTTACTATTTTGCTAATCAAAATGCAAGACACTATAAACTTCTGTTCTTGACAGTTTCATGTAAGTTAGGTGACATACTAACTTCCCCTAAATTTGTAACAATCTACTTCCCCTCGATTTCTTACTTTTTTCAAACAGATATGTCGCTAAAGAAGTTAAGCTTCAAAAAATCAACATATCTAATTTTGACTTGTCGCCGCAGACGTGTCCCACATCGATAAAACGTTTTCTGTGTAGTCGTTGATACCGGCTTCGTCTATTGAATTATACGGCATTTTATTGCTCAATCGGAAAATGAACTGGCTGTATTTATTGATCACAAATGCGACTGCATGCCATCAAAATGTACGCTGAAATGTTTTGTTTGTCCGAACTGCGGAACGGATTTGTGTTTCATTCACTCGAATAATCAGAACAAACATTGATAATTCTTTTTTTATATTTTTTTTCATTCAAATTATTCTACAGAATAATAAATATAAAAGATCAAAACAAAATTTAAAAGTTGGGGATGAATTACAAACGGGTATAATTTGAAAAGAATTTATAATTTAGGCTCACCAAATCTCTTATTAAATAGCATATATTTTTAATTGAATGTACTATACACAATAGTATTTGTATGTGGTTTGTAATGAAAGGTATTATCACTAGAAGTGGCATAGTGCTATAACGAGCGATTTAGCGAGTGTTGTCATTCGAGTAATAATATCATTTAAATAAACCCGGGTCGCAGTGCCAAAACCCTGCCGACAATTTGCTCATACAGGCAGTATGGCTTTATTATGCGAACTTAACTTGGTTTTTGGGCAAAATTAAAAATTTGACTCCTTAATACACCCCTTAAAATAACATTTTTTTTCTTAATTGCAATATTATTATCAATCTAACGTCTACACCGAATTAAATACACCCTTCAATAAATAAGTCACTATCTACAAATTAGTGTTTTCAAAAAATGTGCAAGTCCGGTCCTGTTGGACCAATTTTATTAAAATTTTAGGGACACTTTTTAATTGCTACTAACGGGTTAAATGTCAATTTTGAAACGATTCTGAGAATTTTTTCGGTATTTTGGGGCCCAAAAACATTTTTCAACCCCTAAAAACTACCCTTAAAATGGCCCGATTACGCCCATTTTAAATAAGCTTCTGGGAGGGATGGATTTCAATACGTGGGCCAAATTTCGTTAAAATCAATTAACTCTTTCGAAAGTTATTGCCCGTACACACACACACACATATATATATATATATATATATATATATATATATATATATATATATATATATATATATATATATATATATATATATATACAGGGTGTCTCACCGAACGTTGGCTAACATGGGTAACTTTGTTATTAGTGGAGATAGAAAGTCGGTTAAATGGGCAAAGTAGTGCAGAAAATTGGGCTCATTAACATCCCGTCGAAAAAACAATTGAATTTTGACACCCTATGAATTTATTCAGAAAATAGTGAAAATTGCCATTTATGAAAACTGGTCATAACTTTTTTATTTATGAAGATATTTGAAAATTTCATTAACCATTTTTTGATAACTTTTTAAGGTCTTTTCAGTGGCGTAGGTTTAATTTTTTTATTTCCACTACATAATGAGATATTGACATGAACTTTGGTTTTTCTTATGGACGGCATTTTTGATTTTCAGATATTCGAATTCTGCTTATTTTTCTGAATAATTTGACATAGCATATCCTATACCTAAACCAATCAGAAGCTACAAAACTGACAAAAATAGCTTTTTGGCGTTATCAAAGTGTGCCGTGTAAAACGAAATTTGTTGAAACAAATACATATCGACAGGTTAACAATCTGTCGAGCGATCGCTACAGTTTTGCTAATTCATTTTGTTTGATTTACTCTCTAAGATGGCTCAAGCATTCTCAAATTTGGAGAAACAGGCTATTTTTGCGCATACATTCAGCGTAACAAAAATACCACGTGGGCTCAAGCAGAATACTTGAACCTTTATCCAGAAAGGCGACAGCCTTATTCAATAACTTTTAGGAACTTTTCTCCATTAATTTCAACGTTTGCTAAACCTAATTCAAAACCTAATTCTAATGTTGCCTTTTTTCTTTCAAAATGAACCGTATACCTTTAAATTTCTATTTAAGTTCCTAAAAGTTATTGAATAATGCTGTCGCCTTTCTGGATAAAGGTTCAAGTATTCTGCTTGAGCCCACGTGGTATTTTTGTTACGCTGAATGTATGCGCAAAAATAGCCTGTTTCTCCAAATTTGAGAATGCTTGAGCCATCTTAGAGAGTAAATCAAACAAAATGAATTAGCAAAACTGTAGCGATCGCTCGACAGATTGTTAACCTGTCGATATGTATTTGTTTCAACAAATTTCGTTTTACACGGCACACTTTGATAACGCCAAAAAGCTATTTTTGTCAGTTTTGTAGCTTCTGATTGGTTTAGGTATAGGATATGCTATGTCAAATTATTCAGAAAAATAAGCAGAATTCGAATATCTGAAAATCAAAAATGCCATCCATAAGAAAAACCAAAGTTCATGTCAATATCTCATTATGTAGTGGAAATAAAAAAATTAAACCTACGCCACTGAAAAGACCTTAAAAATTTATCAAAAAATGTTAAATGAAATTTTCAAATATCTTCATAAATAAAAAAGTTATGACCAGTTTTCATAAATGGCAATTTTCACTATTTTCTGAATAAATTCATAGGGTGTCAAAATTCAATTGTTTTTTCGACGGGATGTTAATGAGCCCAATTTTCTGCACTACTTTGCCCATTTAACCGACTTTCTATCTCCACTAATAACAAAGTTACCCATGTTAGCCAACGTTCGGTGAGACACCCTGCATATATATATATATATATATATATATATATATATATATATATATATATATATATATATATATATATTGTAACAATTTGAACTTATGTGCCCCGGAAAAATATATATATCGAGCCTGTGCGATAAAATATCAAAAATGATATTTTATCATTGTAGATATTTGGATCGAATAAAATCCTGTCTGGTGTGGTTCAAGTTTTGTGTAGGACTTGATTTGTAGCTGGCCGACAAAGAGACTGCTACTATGACGGCTGCGGGTGCGAGAGAGTAGGCGTGTCGACGCTGTATCTAGAGAGGCTCGCGAGTCTGATAGTGAACGGAGAACGGGACTAGCTTATGACGACTGATAGAGAGCGGACGCGAGACAATTTTTGCGTGCCGGCATATGAAAGATTTTTTATTGTTGCGTCGACGGATTTTGGAATTGCTTTTATAGGGAGGTTCTGTCCTCGTTCTGGATTTTTTTCAGGATTTGGTTGAGGTTCTGTCCTAGTTTGGAGTTTTTTTTTTTTCTGTCCGTCGAATACATATTCTATTTAAGCCATTTGCTAGTCTCTAATTTTAATGTGTTGTTCATTGTATTTTCTTTGTTTATTGTTCATTTGCCCAGGATTTGGTGGAGTAGGTAGGATATTTTCTGTTGTTGCTGGGTTGGTTGTTTGACCCACGTGGTCTTATTTAAATATTTTACCGTTGAATGTGTTTGCTATTACACGATACCTGATTAATTGTATTGTGTCAGTGGATCTGGTGTACTTTCCGGCTCCCCGGGTTAGACCCACCGGGATATCCGCTCACACGGCTTAAGTAGTCTTGGCGCCCTTAATTTTTGATCCTTGTCGGAGTGGCACGTGTGATTTTTATTTTATTTTAGCACGGAAAGTTGATTCACTGATGTCGCGGTAGTTAAATTATTTGTTTGTTTATCGTGTGTCTGGGTGACGGTTCTGTAGTTCTTGTGGTAGGGGGTGGATTTTTGGCCCGATTTTGGGCATAGTTTTGTTGTATTTATATTTTTGTTAATTTTAGTGGTTGGAGGTCGGATTTGTTAGCCCATTAGGGCATTATTTCTTGTTCCTATTATCAGTGCCCTCACGAACCTACCCTTCGCGCCGCTGAGTTAGCTAGCCGGCAACTTGGCACTCGACTATAGCTTAGTTTTCGTCATACAATTTTGGCGCCTGAAACGTGGGGCCCGATATTTTTGTTGGCGATTAGTCATTGGTTGTCGTTGGGTATTTTTGTTATTGTTGAACATTTTATTTATTTATTGTTGTTCTTATTGGGATTTTTATTTGTTGTTTTGGTTTAGAATTTTGATTCGATTGCGTAGTTGCGTTTCCTTCTTTCTTTTTGAAAAATATTGAAGTAAATTTACGTCATGGAGATCTCGTACGATATCGAGGTTGAGTTTTTGACCATAAATGAAATTAATTACGAATTGTCTATTCGTGGGTTCACGACTGGGTCGGACGAGCTCAAACGAAAAAAATGTTTGAGGCGCTTACTCGCGGCAGATGCGAAGCGTCCTAGCATCTCTTACGAGGGTGGCTTGTTTGTTCGTGATATCGATGGGACCGAAATTGACTGTAGTATCACTTCTCTAAGCACCTTGATTGAGTCGTACAATGGTAGCTTAGATACTGAATTCGTGGAAATACGTAGTCGGTTGAATCATCTGAAGGGTCGGCTATCCAGGATAAATGGTGTTGATGACTTAACGAAGACTTTTAAAAACGATCGGTTAATTTCCGTAATCTCATTAGAAAACGATTTCCTGTCTTGTATTGCAAATGTGTCGCAGACTGAAGATGTTCCGTTGGCGGTGCAACGTCCTGGTGTTAGCGGTATCCCTCCGGTAGACAGTGGTTCCGAAGTGGCGTCCGGCATGGTTAGGCCTGCAGTTTTAGCAGAAACACCTACCACACATTATAGCACGCGCCGCCAAGGTCATTTGATATTATCCCAGTATATAAATGGGGAATCAAGTTTACAGGTGAACCAGCCGGAGATAGTGTGCCTGAGATTTTGAAAAGAATAGAGGAATTCAGTGTGGCCAGAGGGGTTTCCAAGGAGCAGTTGTTTCGGTCGGTTTACGATTTGTTAGAAGGTCCGGCGTTAGCGTGGTACCGTACCGTGCACAGCTCGATAACGTCCTGGGATGAACTCGTTAGGCAATTAAAACTGGAGTTTCAACCGTTGGATTACGCCAACGAACTGTGGAAGGAGATTTTGGACCGAGTCCAAGGACCGGACGAACGGGTAAGCTCTTACCTCGTCAGCATGAAAAATTTGTTTCTATGTTTGCCTGCTCCTACTACCGAGGCACAACGATTAAGTATTATTCGTCGTAATTTGGCTCCATACTATTTGAACCACTTAGGTACGAGTGTTATTACAACGGTCGAGCAATTAACAGCTGCATGCAAACAGCTGGAGGAAAACCAATACCATTCAGCTCGAAATAGTGCTCATCCACCAGCGGCGCGATTAGTAGAGCCGGCTTATGCTTATCGTGCGAAAAGTGTCTCCCCTCTCAGCAATTTAACTTGCTGGAATTGTCATGAATCAGGACACCTTTCAGCCAACTGTAAGAAATCCAGCAAGGAGAAACATTGCTACGGTTGTGGTCAGGTTGGCGTAGTTCGCAGTAGCTGCACTCGGTGTTCGGGAAACGAGCTCCCGAAAGACTTGTAGGCCGGAGTCTTTTGAAACCCACTCAGGCCTGTTCTTCGAAATTTAACCCTGAAGCTTGGAAGTTGTGGTTAAAAAAGATCACGGAGTTTTGTGCAAGCCCTGACGCATCCGCGGGGGTAAATCCTTTGCTGGTTTCAAGGCCTTTCGACAATCGCCCTTATATTTCGGTTAGTATTTTCCACCGCGATTACATCGCTCTTCTTGATTCGGGCGCGAGTGATTCGGTGTTAGGTCATGGTGGCCTAGAGATCATCAAATCACTTGGTCTTAATGTGCACGCTTCCCATGCTAAATCTATTCAAACGGCTGATGGAACTCCACAGCGCATTTCTGGGTATGTTTTGTTGCCTATGGTTATTAGTAATTTACTTCGGTTGTTTAAAGTTCTTGTAGTGCCGTCTTTGAGTCATGGCCTTATCTTGGGTAGTGATTTTTGTCGTGAATTTGGATTGGTGATAGATTTTAGTGTGAACCGGTATCTAGTCGGTGGAAAAAATATTTGTGTGGTCGACAAGCCATCTGGTTTGGGTTCTGATGGGGTTTTTAAGGGTATTAAAAGTGGAATGGAACTGAATGATGTTCAGCATAGGCAATTGGATGGTGTCCTCAGACGGTTTGAGGGACTTTCTTGGAGAAATGGCACTAAATTGGGACGGACCGATAGGATTTCTCATTACATCGATACGGGAGACGCCATGCCTATCAAGCAACGACAATACCCCTTGTCTCCTTATCTTTTGAAACATCTGTATAGCGAGGTGGATGAGATGTTGAAACTTGGGGTGATTCAGCAATCGTCGAGCCCGTGGTCATCCCCCGTACTTTTAGTGAAAAAGTCGCAGGGCGACTATCGGTTCTGTTTTGATGGGCGCAAACTTAATGCCGTCACAAAAAAAGACGCGTACCCTCTTCCTCGCGTAGACCATATTTTGAACAAATTAGCCGGTGCTCAATATTTGTCGAGCATTGATTTAAAAAGCGCCTTTTGGCAAATTCCCCTTGAAATTACGTCGCGCAGCGTCCCTGGCAAGGGTCTTTTTGAATTTGTGGTCATGCCGTTCGGTCTCAACAATGCCCCACAGACTCAGCAGCGACTTATGGATCGGGTGTTGGGACCGCAGTTAGATCCCTATGTATTTGTCTACTTAGACGATATTATTGTTGTTACCCCGAGTTTTGAGAAACACATCGAGGTCCTGTTGGAAGTATACCGCCGGTTGTCCGAGGCTAAGCTGACTATCAATCCGGAAAAGTGTAATTTTTGTTTCCCGTCTCTCAAGTACTCGGGTTTTGTGGTTGACCAGAGTGGGTGGCGCACTAATCCAGACAAGATTTCTGCGATGGTTGAATATCCCCGCCCTCGGAACTGTACGGAGGTTAAGCGTTTCATTGGTATGTGTTCGTGGTATAGGCGTTTCATTTCAGACTTTTCCACACTGACAGCTCCCATCACTGCTTTAATAAAGGGGCGACGTAAGGGTCAAGGCATTGCTTGGACTCCAGAAGCCGAGCACGCGTTTCTAAAGATCAAACAGGCCCTTGTATCAGCCCCTATCCTTGCAAGCCCTGATTTTCGGCGACCATTCATAATTCAGTGTGATGCCTCAAATGTTGGATTGGGTTGTGTGTTGACTCAAGAGAATGAAAATGGTGTGGAGACACCTATTTCGTATGCCAGTCGAACTTTGTCGGCGACCGAAAGAAACTACACGGTAACCGAGAAGGAATGTTTGGCAGTGCTCTTTGCAGTTGAACAATTTCGTCCTTACATAGAAGGAGTCCGATTTCGGGTTATAACGGACCATCATTCGCTGTTATGGCTCCATAGTCTTAAAGATCCCGTACGACGTCTCGCTCGTTGGTCAGTTAGGCTGCAACAATTCGAGTTCGACATTGTACATCGTAAAGGCTCACTAAATGTTGTACCAGACGCTTTATCCCGGGCGCCACTCGAGTCTTGCCTTATTCAACTAAATAATGATTATATTGCTAGTGATCGTTGGTATCAAAATATGATCAGGATAGTTGAAGCTCATCGCGCTACCTTTCAGAACTGGGATATCGTGGATGGACATTTATACAAGTTTATTCCCTCTGGACTTGGAGTAGGCAATCACGTCGATTGGAAATTAGTAGTTCCAGCTCGTCAGCGTAGAGAAGCCATTCGATCATGTCATGATGTGCCGACTGCTGCACATCTGGGTATTTTCAAGACTGTTAATCGGGTTTGTGAGCTTTATTATTGGCCTAAGATGCGCCTTGATATTAAGCGATATGTAATAGGATGTCGGGTGTGTGCCGCACAAAAAGTCGCCTCTACTGCTCGCCCTGGTTTTATGGGAAAGCCTAAACGGGTGTCAAAACCGTGGCAATTGATCGCTGCCGATATTCTAGGTCCACTGCCTAAGTCGGGAAATGGTTTCTCTTATCTATTGGTTGTAACTGACTGGTTCACCAAATTTACCTTACTGAAGCCACTACGCCAAGCGAATGGCACTGCTATTGCTAAGTTTTGGAAGAAGGTGTCTTCCTCCTCTTTGGAGTCCCGCAAATATTAATGTGCGATAATGGAACGGAGTTTATAAATAAACGTATGAAGAAACTTGTGCAGGAGTATGGAGTTCAGCTGTGGCCTAACGCACGATATCATGCACAGGTGAACTATGTCGAACGTTATAATCGTACAATTGGAGCTGCCATTCGGTCATATCTGGACGACCTAGATCATCGGAATTGGGATAAAGACATCCAAAAAATAGCGTATGGATTACGAACAGCGGTAAGTGAATCCACGGGTTTTTCGCCGACCTTCTTGAATTTTGGTAGATTTGTTCCGTTCACTGGATACTATTATGGTCGCTTGAAGGAAGTAGATGAAGTGGATCTTGATGCTGTTCGCGAATTTCACGTTCAGGAAATGGATGAAATGCCAGAAATCTATAAGGAAGTTCAACGGAAGCTAGCCGAAGCTTATGAAAGAAATGCTCGCACGTATAATCGAGGCAAACGAAAGGCTGAAGTGTATAAGGTTGGTGACCTGGTATGGAAACGACATCATGTGATGTCGAGTGGTGCCAAACATGTCGCTGCCAAACTTGCACCCAAATACACGGCTGCTGTTGTAAAACGGATTATTTCTAATTTGGTCTATGAGTTAGCTGATGATAACGGTGTAAGTCTAGGCCGCTGGCACGTGAAGGACCTAAAGGCGTACCAAGCCAAGTCTTCTGACTCCGAATAAAAAAATGTTCGCTTTGTTCTCATTTTTTCACCAGGGAAAGGGGGAGTGTAACAATTTGAACTTATGTGCCCCGGAAAAATATATATATCGAGCCTATGCGATAAAATATCAAAAATGATATTTTATCATTGTAGATATTTGGATCGAATAAAATCCTGTCTGGTGTGGTTCAAGTTTTGTGTAGGACTTGATTTGTAGCTGGCCGACAAAGAGACTGCTACTATGACGGCTGCGGGTGCGAGAGAGTAGGCGTGTCGACGCTGTATCTAGAGAGGCTCGCGAGTCTGATAGTGAACGGAGAACGGGACTAGCTTATGACGACTGATAGAGAGCGGACGCGAGACAATTTTTGCGTGCCGGCATATGAAAGATTTTTTATTGTTGCGTCGACGGATTTTGGAATTGCTTTTATAGGGAGGTTCTGTCCTCGTTCTGGATTTTTTTCAGGATTTGGTTGAGGTTCTGTCCTCGTTTGGAGTTTTTTTTTTTTCTGTCCGTCGAATACATATTCTATTTAAGCCATTTGCTAGTCACTAATTTTAATGTGTTGTTCATTGTATTTTCTTTGTTTATTGTTCATTTGCCCAGGATTTGGTGGAGTAGGTAGGATATTTTCTGTTATTGCTGGGTTGGTTGTTTGACCCACGTGGTCTTATTTAAATATTTTACCGTTGAATGTGTTTGCTATTACACGATACCTGATTAATTGTATTGTGTCAGTGGATCTGGTTTACTTTCCGGCTCCCCGGGTTAGACCCACCGGGATATCCGCTCACACGGCTTAAGTAGTCTTGGCGCCCTTAATTTTTGATCCTTGTCGGAGTGGCACGTGTGATTTTTATTTTATTTTAGCACGAAAAGTTGATTCACTGATGTCGCGGTAGTTAAATTATTTGTTTGTTTATCGTGTGTCTGGGTGACGGTTCTGTAGTTCTTGTGGTAGGGGGTGGATTTTTGGCCCGATTTTGGGCATAGTTTTGTTGTATTTATATTTTTGTTAATTTTAGTTGTTGGAGGTCGGATTTGTTAGCCCATTAGGGCATTATTTCTTGTTCCTATTATCAGTGCCCTCACGAACCTACCCTTCGCGCCGCTGAGTTAGCTAGCCGGCAACTTGGCACTCGACTATAGCTTAGTTTTCGTCATAATATATATATATATATATATCCTCCTAAACACTTTGGCAACATTTTAAAAAATGTTTATATATATATATAAACATTTTTAAAAATGGTGCCAAAGTGTTTAGGAGGATATGAAACGTCGAGAAATTTTGGTCCGACCCCTAGGTCCCGCCATCCGACCAACGCCAACAGTGTATGTTGCCATATGGCAAATATACATACCTACTACATGTTTGCATGCACCTCCTACAAAATAACTGATTTTTACTTCAGAATATCTAGTATATTTATTTATATAAAGTCTGGTAGTTCGGCCACATGTATGGCAATTTGAATTATTTACGAAGACAAAACCTGCTTTACTTGTTTGTCCCTCATACAGATTTAAATAGCAACTGGCAGATATACAAATACTGGACTGGCAAAATTGAATTATTTTTGTGTTACTTTACGCACTAGTGCGAAAAAGGGTTACTTTACAACAGTTATACATGAAAAGCAGTAATTTTATTGGGGGATGCAAAAAGTGCCATTTTGAAACACGCTGTATATTAAATATTGGTAAACAGTAATATATTTTTGAAAACGTCAAACTTTCGGATGTTTCAGTTCTCTGAACATTTCAAAAATACCAACTTTGCGTTCACATAAATCGCCATATATGTTACTAATCAGTGACAGCTTCATATGCGGAAAGTTGTGACCTGGATACATATATTTGTTTACGAATGAGAGTTTTAGTTATGATCTGTTGAATATGAATTCTTTATTTGTCGCTATTCTTGATTCGATCATAACCGAGCTAGTGGAGTAGTGAAGCAACATTAGAGCTCGTTTACACTAGCCGAATGCCGAAACGTGTTTTTATCAGATATCGGACGTCTCACATTACATGATAAAATTCTAGTCCGTTCGTTGACTCAAGCTCATTTTTGAAACAAACGATGAAGTGTGATGAAAAAAGTGGAAAAAAAAGAAGTATTGGGGGCATCCGATGCTAGTAGGAAGATTTTTTGTAGGAACTTTCCAAGTGGTCATGGGTGAATTGAGAAGTGAAGTAGACTTAACTATCTCACTTCTTAATTCTCCCATGGAACACTTGGAAAGTTCGTACAAACAATCTTCTTGATTATTTTAAAATATCTATGACATATTCTTCATAATTTTGAATTCATCATATACAAAAAACAACCGTTCTGCGTGCGAATTTCGTTGTGACTATAGAATATTATAATATAAGCAATATAGCATGTCTGTCCGGCAGAGATATAAGAAACAATACACCAACGACTTCCGACCTGATTTTTTACCGGACGGCAGGCTGTGACAAACCATCCGGAAAAACGTGCTGGAGACGAAATTTAATCGTGTTATACAATATAAATGTGAACTATGACATTTGACTAATAAGCCACAAGGGCACCCAAGAAAAAATCGTTCCGGAATCCGGCTACTGTGAACCAGCTCTTAGACACACAATCGGAAGGCACTGGATTTGAATCCCGGTGAAAGCAAATCTAAGAAAGAAGTTTTTCGTATTATCTCTTTACGTTTTGCATCTACTCGGGTCATAAAAAATCAACAATATTAAAACAAATATGCGCATCGTAAAAATAATAAAAAAAGCTTCAAATAAGACATTTAATTAAACGGCTTGATTAAATTAAGACGACATAAATATGCATGAGGTAAAAATATTAAAGATTTTATTGCGAGGCGCATTAAATGATCAAACGTTCACGTTTATTAAAAACAGTGACACGATTAGCTTTTTTTAGAGTAAAGTCACCACTGGAATTGATGATAGACGCTCGACAAGTGAGGTTATAGGCACTGAATTGAAAACATTATATTTCTCATGGCGTGAGATACGGAGCATTTATGGTGGAAGTGACGAGACAAATTACAGAATTTTCAATGACGAAGAATTTGATTATATGAAATAGATCTTTATAATAGTACATTATATAAATATGTAGATATTTATTATGTCAGTTGAAACATAGGTACATCCGTTTGACTCGTCAGCGAAATACAAAATTAAAATTATACACTTATCAACAAAATAAAAAATTCACTAATTGTGTAAAAGGCCCTTCCCGACAAACATTTTTCGTAACATTTACGGTAAAAAATTGAATAACATCCAATTCTCATATCTAATATCATAATGAGTTTCAGTCCGTATTTTAAGTATACGAAATTTGAAACCAATAGATCAAGTGGAAGTGATTTAAAATCGACTTGCAACACTGACAAACATGTGAATGTCTATATTAAAAATAACAGGGTTGTTGAATTTCTGCCTCACTTTAACTTATGTGACAAAAAATTAATAGCAATGTGAATTATTTATACATTGTGAACGAGCACCATTAAAAACTGCAACTAAATTTGTGTAACCGGAAGGCACAAAACTATTATTTTTTTAAAGAAATTATTCGAGGAAAATACTTTATCATTGAAGAGAATGTAACTAGCAGAAAATCGTTGCATAAGACTAACATTCTTCAAAATAGTGTCTAATAGCTAAGAAATGCTTTGTGATAAAGGAAAAACAGAACGATGTTTAATTTAGAAATTAAACGCCCATAGCATATTTGTTTACATTCATCTTGCTACGTTCTCATTAGAGGGAAGAAATATTTAATGAGCTGTATACACAAAACTCTGTTTTGAGTAGACATTGATTTGTATATTTAAGACAGCGCAAATTCATACCCATACTTCGTTTGTTTTGTTCCTTTATTTGTTTAAGGTGGTTGTCCTTGTACTGCGAACACTAAAAGTTGAGTCTATGAGAACATCGACGTAAAAACTATTAGAGCTATTTGAACTAGAACTATTTGGCGACTGTCCCCATTTCTCTCTATCTTTCATGTTTCTAAAAAGCAGAAATGAAAGAAATGAGACATGTCGCCATATATTCACCGCTGTCCAAAAAATGAGTAAAATAAGAATTTAGTATTCCGGCGGTAGAGGCGCTGAAGCTATAAGATACCAAGTAACCAGAAGATTTGAATAATAACTTTTTCGCAAAATAATTTTAAAAAAACCCGGGTCGCAGTGCCAAAACCCTGCCGACAATATAGTGTATTTGCTTGTATAGGGCCGTGTGGTTTTATACTTTTATTATGTGAAATTAAGTTTGTTTTTGGGCAAAATAAAAAATTTGACTCCTTAATACATCCCTTAAAATAACATTTTTTTTCTTAATTGTAATATTATTATCAATCTAACGTCTACACCGAATTAAATACACCCTTCAATAAATAAGTCACTATCTGCAAACTAGTGTTTTCATAAAATTTGTAAATCCGGTCCTGTCGGTCCGATTTTATTAAAATTTTGGGGACACTTTTTAATTACTACCAGAGGATTAAATTTCAATTTTGAAACGATTCGGAGAATTTTTTTGGTATTTTGGGGCCCAAAAACATTATTCAACCCCTAAAAACTACCCTTAAAATAGCCCGATTAGGCCCATTTTAAATAGACTTCTTGCGGTGATGGATTTCAACACGTGGGCCAAATTTCGTTGAAATCAATTTACTCTTTCGAAAGTTATTGCGCGTACACATATATATATATATATATATATATATATATATACAGGGTGTCTCACCGAACGTTGGCTAGCATGGGTAACTTTGTTATTAGTGGAGATAGAAAGTCGGTTAAATGGGCAAAGTAGTGCAGAAAATTGGGCTCATTAACATCCCGTCGAAAAAACAATTGAATTTTGACACCCTATGAATTTATTTTAGAAAATATTGAAAATTGCCATTTATGAAAACTGGCCATAACTTTTTTATTTACGAAGATATTTGAAAATTTCATTAACCATGTTTTGATAAGTTTTTAAGGTCTTTTCAGTGGCGTAGGTTTAATTTTTTTATTTCCACTACATAATGAGATATTGACATGAACTTTGGTTTTTCTTATGGACGGCATTTTTGATTTTCAGATATTCGAATTCTACTTATTTTTCTGAATAATTTGACATAGCATATCCTATATCTAAACCAATCAGAAAGCTACAAAACTGACAAAAATAGCTTTTTGGCGTTATCAAAGTGTGCCGTGTAAAACGAAATTTGTTGAAACAAATACATATCGACAGGTTAACAATCTGTCGAGCGATCGCTACAGTTTTGCTAATTCATTTTGTTTGATTTACTCTCTAAGATGGCTCAAGCATTCTCAAATTTGGAGAAACAGGCTATTTTTGCGCATACATTCAGCGTAACAAAAATACCACGTGGGCTCAAGCAGAATACTTGAACCTTTATCCAGAAAGGCGACAGCCTTATTCAATAACTTTTAGGAACTTAAATAGAAATTTAAAGGTATACGGTTCATTTTCAAAGAAAAAAGGCAACATTCAACACTGCGAAGAAGAATTAGGTTTAGCAAACGTTGAAATTAATGTAGAAAAGTTCCTAAAAGTTATTGAATAAGGCTGTCGCCTTTCTGGATAAAGGTTCAAGTATTCTGCTCGAGCCTACGTGGTATTTTTGTTACGCTGAATGTATGCGCAAAAATAGCCTGTTTCTCCAAATTTGAGAATGCTTGAGCCATCTTAGAGAGTAAATCAAACAAAATGAATTAGCAAAACTGTAGCGATCGCTCGACAGATTGTTAACCTG
Organism: Venustoraphidia nigricollis; assembly: GCA_034508555.1. Lineage (NCBI taxonomy): Eukaryota > Metazoa > Arthropoda > Insecta > Raphidioptera > Raphidiidae > Venustoraphidia > Venustoraphidia nigricollis. Next base: position 4,430,983 of record JAVRKA010000023.1, on the reverse strand, counting down.
TCGATATGTATTTGTTTCAACAAATTTCGTTTTACACGGCACACTTTGATAACGCCAAAAAGCTATTTTTGTCAGTTTTGTAGCTTCTGATTGGTTTAGATATAGGAAATCCTATGTCAAATTATTCAGAAAAATAAGTAGAATTCGAATATCTGAAAATCAAAAATGCCGTCCATAAGAAAAACCAAAGTTCATGTCAATATCTCATTATGTAGTAGAAATAAAAAAAATAAATCTACGCCACTGAAAAGACCGTAAAAGTTATAAAAAAATGGTTAACGAAATTTTCAAATATCTTCATAAATAAAAAAGTTATGGCCAGTTTTCATAAATGGCAATTTTCACTATTTTCTGAATAAATTCATAGGGTGTCAAAATCCAATTGTTTTTTCGACGGGATGTTAATGAGCCCAATTTTCTGCACTACTTTGCCCATTTAACCGACTTTCTATCTCCACTAATAACAAAGTTACCCATGTTAGCCAACGTTCGGTGAGACACCCTGTATATATATATATATATATATATATATATATATATATATATATATATATATATATATACATATATATATAAACATTTTTAAAAATGGTGCCAAAGTGTTTAGGATGTTATGAAACGTCGAGAAATTTTGGTCCGACCCCTAGGTCCCGCCATCCGACCGACGCCAATAGTGTATGTTGCCATATGGCAAATACACTAAAAATCGATCGAGTCAACTGACAGTAAACCGTACCATGTTGCCGTAGAATCGTTCATAGAATCATGTAGGGTGCAACAATGCACGAGACTCGGGGTCTTATAGCTACAGGGCCGCACGTAAATCTTTTACCAACCCTTACCGTCATTGATTTTTGAGACATGTGTTTCGCATAGTGTCTGCCGAGATCAGTCTTCTTTCTCCATTGCTAGAAGGTTCGATTAAGTAAGGATAAAGACTTTTGTGATTGAGATAAAAAATTGTTTTCGAAGTGAAACTTCTTTAGCGACGTATCTGTTTGAAACTTTCTGTAACGTTAAAGGAGAAACGATTCAACGGCGGGGAAATATAACAAAAATCTTGGTAAAACAAAATGGATAACGCATCAGTAACTTTCCTTGTGAGTTTTTTTTAAGTTAAACTTCTTTTGGCACGGTAGGGTAAAATTCATTTTTAAGATTGAAAATGTAACAAGCGTGTCGCAATGTACGCATAACTGGCTGTAGAACATTACGCTAAGCTGGCAGCGAGGTAGAATACTGCCTCGTAACCTAAAGGTCGTAAGTTCGCTCCCGACGGCCGGTGTCAATATTACGTATTTTTTCTTTTTTTACAGCTATATCAGTTGTACTTCTGTGGTGTGTAGTGTGTAGTGTGTAGTCTTTTTTATTTATTTGTAACGATTTTACAGAGAAGCTTTATGACCATCTTACAGCGATATAAAAAATAAGAAAATTGTAATATTATTTTAAACACACCAAGCATTGAATGAAAAACTTGAAATTAGGCTTGAAAGTTTAAATAACTTTAAACAATGCAATTATTCGTGTAATGAAAAAGGGATTAAGTGCACGCAGTGGCGTGCATAGAATTTAGAGACGTAGGACATCATCTATGCATTTTTATATCTATAGGACAGGTATACGAAATCATTCCGTTATTATTCTTATAGTATCCGAGTTCAGAGAGTGTTATATTAAATTCGGATTAGCTTAGAGAAAGTTCAGACTTCAGATTGAGTTTATTTACAAGATTTCATTTTATCGCAATCGAAATCTAGAAATCAGTAACGTAGTAACGTTCATATTTATTACTTAGGTCCTCCGTACACGGCTCGACTGTTTTAAACCGGTTCAGGATGCATTCGTTCTTTGAAACCGGAACGCGCTCAAAGTGAGATTATTTTAGAAAAAATATTAAGATAAAAAAGTGGTGCGTGCACCAAGTATTAGTTCAAGTATTACGTAAGCAGATTTCCTACAATTATTTATCCCCCCGCCCCTTGTCAGCAAAAGTAAGCAAAGCTCTTACCCCCCCCCCCCATTGGTATATGCATTTTTCTTTTAATGTAATCTTTTTTTTTATTGATTCATGAGCAACAGATATAATTCTAGAAAAAAGTAAATAATTACTGCTGACGTAATTACCATCTAGATCCCCCCACCACCAATGTCATCAAAAATAAGAAAAGCAAAGACCCCCCGCCCCCCTATAGTGCTTATGTAATACTTGAACGGCCCTTTAAGTACGCGCGGAAGAAGTTATATTTCTTTGACGTGATCGCGATAATTGATATTCACATTTTCGTTAAAGATGTACATTAACGAAAATAAAATAGGATGTCTAGGAAAATAATAAATATAGTCGAAAAAACATTTTTAAACACAGGTTGGGTTATGTTTGTGGTCTGATAATTTATATAAGTACATTTTACTTTTATTCCATTTTCAAAAGTGAAATTTTTAGTGCCTGCATAAAGTAACTTTTTAACTATTAAAACGTTTTCTACTGTTGAATCCATAATTAAAAATAAAATACAAGTATTGATGTTATTTAACTGTCAAGAGTTATTATTCATTCAGGACATGTCTATGAAAAACGACTAAAGCGCAAAAAAGTAGATACTAATAGCTTTTAACAAGTTCCGTCCGATGTGGCTAGTATAACCTACTTTGTTGTTTTATGAATAACTATTTTGATGTTATCAGAAATAACTTCTGCAACATAATTTCCGGAATATAGCTTCCGCAACACATTCGTTGCATACTGCGTATGCAACTTTCGTAACAGAGAAAATTTTATCCTCAGTGCGTCAAAAGAAGTATAACTTCAATAGTACATAAATGTGTAATTAAATCATGCAGTTCATCATGGGAATTGTGTCAAGCTGTGGCGTCAAGAAACTAAACAAAGTCAATAGTGGCGCATACTAAACTAATTAATTATGGTCTAACTAGTTAGACCATAATTAATTAGTTTAGTATGCGCCACTATTGACTTTGTTTATTTCTTTAAAGGTGTGACGGTTTACACTGGCCGATATGCGGACAGAACTCGGTAACCGTTTCGTAAAACAAATATTATTAGTGTATTTGCCATAAGGCAATATACACTATTGGCGTCGGTCGGATGGCGGGACCTAGGGGTCGGACCAAAATTTCTCGACGTTTCATAACCTCCTAAACACGTTGGCACCATTTTTAAAAATGTTTATATATATATGTATATATATATATATTTATATATATATATATATATATATATATATATATATATATATATTTATATATATATATATATATATATATATATATATATATATATATATATGTGTGTACGCGCGATAACTTTCGAAAGAGTTAATTGATTTTAACGAAATTTGGGCCACGTGTTGAAACTCATCACCGCAAGAAGCCTATTTAAAATGGGCCTAATCGGGCTATTTTAAGAGTAGTTTTTAGGGGTTGAAAACTGTTTTTGGGCCCCAAAATACCGAAAAAATTCTCCGAATCGTTTCAAAATTGAAATTTAACCCTCTGGTAGTGATTAAAAAGTGTCCCCACAATTTTAATAAAATCGGCCCGACAGGACCGGATTTACAAATTTTATGAAAACACTAGTTTGCAGATAGTGACTTATTTATTGAAGGGTGTATTTAATTCGGTGTAGACGTTAGATTGATAATAATATTACAATTAAGAAAAAAATGTTATTTTAGGGGGTGTATTAAGGGGTTAAATTTTTTATTTTGCCCAAAAACAAACTTAATTTCACATAATAAAAGTATAAAACCACACGGCCATAGACAAGCAAATACACTATATTGTCGGCAGGGTTTTGGCACTGCGACCCGGGTTTTTTTATTATTTAACCTTTGACAACAAATTTATTTTAACAATTAAATAAAATATTAACATCGACAAATAATTCACTATCACATTTTATAGTTTTATTAATATATTCATGAATGAAATCCAATACTGATTACGGAGAAAATCTATGATTTAGATTTTAGTTAGCGGTTGTTAGTTTAGTGACAAAAATAAAAACAAACGAAACAAATTTAAATCGATATAAACACCAAGTTGTCCAAACACTTTTGATAATGGTTAAATAATTGTCACTTTAGTCAAACACATAACAAAAAAGTTATATTAAAAAAAATGTTACATTATGCGATTTCCGAAACACACAAAACAGCTATGTTTAATAAAAAGACTTGGATTGACCCCATTAAAGTCGAGTAGCACGTACGTCAATGAACGAGCATACTTTTGTAGCAATAACTTTTTATCGTTCTTACAGATTGCGAACTGCTAGGAGCAATAAGAAAGTTGGGAGGAAAATCAATTAAATTTTAATACTAAAGTTCGCACTGAAAGAACAAAATAATTGTCAAACATAGTGACGTCATCGATATACCGACTGCAAAATTTATTTTTTATAACAGTTGTTATTGTTATTAATAGAGGTATAAATAATAATTAAAAATAACATGTTGCTAACTCATATTATTTTGTCACACTTAAAATATTTGTAAAAAATAACTGGTTATGTAGTAACAGGTCTTTAATAACCGAGCAATCTATTGGGTATAGCGAGAAAGTATATCCCAAGAAGTATAAAAGTCTTTCCCACCAATAAATACAATTATCACGTGAACAGCACATATGCTTGGCTAGGATGCAAAGAGTGTCTTTGATTGGTTGTTCTGCTGTGTTGAGTTTCAAGCGACCAATCAAATACTGATCATGCAGTTGCATTGCCGTATCAACTCATAGAAAAATAAAATAAAACACATTTACTAAACTAATTAATTCCGTCCGCCTGTTAATAATTTAAATTATACCCAAAATCGTTATTTTATCTATTTTTGTTTTATTTCAGTTACCACCGCCACCTCATGTAAGAATCGAGACTGACAAAAATCGTACGGTTGCCATTTTACAAGATGGCGTCACAAGAAATACTAATCGTAAGTAAATAAAAAGAGAAATGCTTTAAGTGACCATTCACCCCGAGAAATCAATATTACGAGAATTTGAATATGTGTGTGCGTCCACAAAATTCATGAGAAACAGTTCCAGTAATCTCTGATTTCTATAAAAAAAACCTTATTCAATCTTTACGGGCATTGCTTTCAAAATAAACTAGAAATATGTATCATTCTTTCAATATGATTTTGAGTAAGATTTTTATACATTACTTGATGTAAATAAATAATTTAAAATAAAATAAAAACAGACACAAAATATACAGTAAAAATAAATGTTGAACCAGCTAAATTTTTCAGAACTGCAACATAGATTCGCAAAGAAAAATTTGAAAATGCTCTTTAGACTTCCCGTAATTTGAAATCTCATGCTATGTTGTAGATAAATATCGACAAATACCACGTTCTCTGATTGAATTTTACGGGCAAAAAAATGCGTTTTTTGAAATTTTTAAGTAAGTAAGAAGTCAAAATTTGTGAAGCATAATGATTAATCACAACTAATAAAAATAGTAGTAAAATGTCTTTTACAACCAAAGTTTGAAATTTTCCGAGAACAATTTTACAATGTGAGTCATTAATCTATATCCAACATTAGTGATGGTGCCCTGTTACATCAAAAATGGTTTTGTGAAACACTATTTTATGACACCAATGCGGGTAACGAAAACATTGTATTAAAAATAGGCTGCTAAATATAACGTGGCATTAGGTCTCTAAAACAGTTTCATGACATCTGAATACATTATGTATGACGGACGCTTGGAGAATTCTGAAAAAGTGAACGAATTTTAACCGTCCCTTGTATTTGTTTATATTATTGCTTTTTCATTACCTCTAAAAGCATTCCATGTGTGTTTTACTATTCAAATATGAGATCTGCGAGGGTAAATCTTTACTTATAACGTCTTTTGACAAAAAAATATTTGTAAATACAGTCGACGTAGGCATTTTATCTGTTTTATTTGAAAATATAAAAAAAAAACCTGGCCGCAGTGCAAAACCCTGTCGAGGAAATATAGGATTTGTTAATAGATGTTTTGCAATGTTTAAATTTATTATTTATATAAACTTGGATTTGGTTTTGGACAAAAGAAAACAAAACAAATAAAGCTTTATAGGCCAGTCGAATAGATGTTTTGCAATGTTTAAATTTATTATTTATATAAACTTGGATTTGGTTTTGGACAAAAGAAAACAAAACAAATAAAGCTTTATAGGCCAGTCGAAAGCTATGTATTTCTTCATCCATTTTTATTTCCTAAACTGCTAATCTTACAGAAAAATTGTTCTATTTATTTTGTAGAAAATTATATGTAGTTTAATTTTGCACATAAAATATTTTTCACTTGAGAATAATACTTCTGACCTATGTCATTCTTTGTGTGCGGCCATATTGCATTTCATTCAGTTTGTTTACGAAAACTACTCCTGCTTTGTGCTGATTTGCTATCGTCGTTTATCTTACAGTGTTCAATGGTAACTGACAGGTTGCTTTTGAAAATTACTGTTGGATGGTTAAGATTCCATTTATTTGTTATCCATAGCACCAGCGCATCATAATATGTTGTATTAATTAAATTTTTATTTGGAGTAACAGCTACATGGTTATAATTTTTCAAATTAACAATTTATTAATTTGATAATTGTCATAAGTATCAAATTAATAAATTGTTAATTTGAAAAATTACAACCATGTAGCTCAAAATCAAAATTTAATTAATATAAATATATGCAGCTGTACTAGAATCAACTATTCTTATAATATGTTATTTTACAATCGCTACACAGGCATGAAAATAGATATGACAAAAAGAATTCTGTTTCCGCAAGTCGTGTATTAAGTTTGCTGAAATTCAGCTTTAAGTTAAAACTAATAACGTATTCAGGTATTCGCTTCCGCAGACTTTAGCGTGTGATTACCATTACGTCATATGGTTGTCAGCTGAACGTGACACAAGGAAACCTCTGTCACCTGCAGCAATGCTTTGTGTCTGCCACAACGAAACAGAACCGAGAGACGCTGCCTTGTTTACGAACCTCTGTTGATACAGCATGCTCCAAAATTATTTTTTTTCTATAAACTATACGCCATACTGGGTGGTTCTGAATGACAATCTCGAATCAATAGAGATTTAATATCGAATTACTAGAATGATTATTTGTACCAATTTTTATACAATATTGAAGGTACCTAATTGAAGAATTTAATTATTCTATCTTGGATCTACGATAAGTAAAAAAAAAACTTTTTAAAGACAAGCTTTTATTGAATTGTACTAAAAAAGAAAAAATATTTTTTAATAATTTAGGTTCATATTTACAAAAGCGTAGGTCGTTACTATCTCAGAGCTTACAACCCACACTTTTATAATTATTGAACAAATATTCTTGAATAAATACTCGTATAAAAAACAAACTAAGGATCGTTATTGCTCTTTTTCCATTTTGTCGAAAAATACAAAACACGAATGATACAACTGGCTGTCAAAAATAACCTAACTTATGAATTTATCTACAACTCAGCATGAGGTCGCTTAAAGTCAACTTCACTTGTCAATGTTATATGTCGTCAAGCACGGATACTTGTTGATCAACCCTAGCATTTATCTTTAATAGACAGTTTAGAATTTTGTGCACGGGACAAAAGTGGTGAAAATATCAACTGTGAATTGGTGGTGTTTAAAAAAATGCTTTTAGTTGTATAGGAGTATGAGATTGTACAGCCCTTGTGGAAGTAGTAGGAAGTTGTGCAGTGACCCTTGAACTAGCGACAACTCCTCATTAACATACAAATTGGTCGGATGGCTTGCACAAAGGACGCAAGTATTCTTGATTATACGAGCAGAGCGCCATGGCACTCCGCGTCTTCAGAATGTGACTTTCTATTGCTTTTACCTGGCCTACTCTATATTTACTTAAAAGGTATCGCTCATGCAAAAGAAACTGCGAGCCGGAAACTTATCAATAAAAAAAATACACGGCACACCTTTGGAACTCAAATAGTTTCGCATTAACACGTCTATTTGTTACCCAGCTATGGAAAAAAGAGGGTTATTTTTATTTATTTTTCAAGGCCATCAACTGCCAAACCTATTGTTTTTAATCAAGCTTTTCCAAATATATTTTCTTTACAGGTAAATTGCTGAATCTCTTTTAGTTTAGAAATTTTTTGCAACACCTAAACTAAATAGTACTTTTGGTATATTTTATTTGTCAATGAAAATGTGGTAAATATTATAAATTTCGAATGCAATTAAAAACTTTTATTTTATTTTCGTATATTGTAAGAGAAGCTATGTTTCTGTATTCTGAAGGCAATTTATTATAAAAGAGACACATAAGTTTATTATTGAAATCAGCTCAGCTTTCTCTATAAACATTTTAAATTTGAGAAATTTTTGAAAGATTTAGAATTTCCTCAAGAACTCATTTTTAAAAGAAAAAGTATACGGTATAAAAAATCGCGAAAAAAGACATTTTGCAGATCTTTTCTAAATCCATCCCACTTATATAAAAAAACACGAGTATTGTCGTTCAAAGATTCTCTAATTTTTTTGAGAAATTTCTAAGCGTCTGTAAGTCCTAAGTCACAAAAGATATAGAAGCGCTCATGATATCAGTATTTTTCTGCGAGCTTGATACATTTGAAAAAACCTAAAAAAAATATTTTGTGAAAGATCTCATACAAACAAAAACTGGACGAAACCCGTAAGAAAACCAATTTACAGAGAGATGTCCCATTACGTCAAGTGTCTCTACGAATCCGACTTTTTTGAAAATGAACGAAATATTCTTATATGCGTTAACTATATTTACAGCGAATCTTGTGAGATGCGGTCATCGCGATTCCACAGGGTCATCGGGACCTCTGACCGTGGCCGGACACAGCCGGGACGATTACGCGAGCGGCGCAATGATGGGCGCCGCTCTAACCTGGGGCCACGGCTGGGGCTGGACCACGCCGCTGTGGAATGGACACACGTCATGCGGCATTTACAACGCGGCCACAGTTTACGCGACCGACACTAGCGCCACGCCGTACGGACACGTAAACCACAATTTGGCGCACGACTACAGCAACGGATTCGAAGATGTCGATTACAGTATGGATTGCGTCGCCGATTTCGGATTTTAATTCATCTTTCTTATAAAATTTGTTATTAATTAATTTATTGCAGTGAAATTTCCGATCGAGCATTGTAACAGAGGTAAGAAAAACAACCGCGGTAGTACTAGTTCGCCGCTGGCGCATTATTTATGAACTAGACAACGCGTTTGATTGACATTGTCAGCTATTGTTGATTCAAGAAGTTTCACTTCTACTGTGTGACTTAAAGTACACATTTCTTTTAAGAAAGTGGCTATTTTTGATGCGCAATAAAGGTCGTGGAATATTTAAAAAGATTGTGAAAAACCGTGAATGTTTTTTTATATTTTTGGTACCTACTTGGTGCAATTTTCAGCGTCAAATCTACTTCAAAGTACCTTTGGCACTGACTTATTATAAAACCATAAAAAAACTCAGTGTTAAAAATATTTTTATCTTAAATCTACTTTTAAAATCGTCCTAAGCATCAAGGAACAGAATGTTTGTTTGAAAATTAATGCTATTGAAGTTTGAATACAATCTATTGAATAGATACCACTATAGCTGTACCTACTATTTAACTCTTTCCCGGTTGGCCTTGAATCTCTACTCTACTGGAGAAGGGGGGGGGGCTTATAAGATGAGAGTGTATGGCATGCACGTGTGGCCAGTGACGTAAACGTCGTAAACAAATATATAATCAGAATAAAGTATGTCATTGATGGAATTGTACTTTAAACATTTTCTTTTCCCAAAACAAATATTTTTTAAATAAGTTATTCAAAATAAAGTAGAACTGTTTATTGAATCGATGAAATTTTGGAATATATTATATTACTAACGAGTTACGGCAGCGAGCGGAGTGAAGATCTCACACTGCTACATTCAAATCTCACAAATTCTTTGATAAAACACGGTTCACTTAGTTCCTCAACCTCCATGTTTCACACTAATACGTCTCGTGGCTTTTAACCGGGAAAAGGTTATTTATATAATAAGTCGTTGAATTCGGGTCATGCTAGAAAAAAAAGGATGAGTTTGAAAGAACCTAATGGCAACTATGATTCAAATATGGATCTTATTAAAAAATAAATTAAAGGCAGAATTTGGTAGGTAACATTTTTTATATATAAATTTTCAATAAGTGATTTGATCCTTCCTATATTAATAACTAACTGATCACACAGAACCTTTTTTTCCGTTTTGACGTATTTACGTATTTTGTTTTAATCACTATCATATAAGACTTAATGCTTTATAGAAACCGATAAAAGGCTATCCAATATTCCATAGCGTGGCCAAAACAATCTTTTTTTTTTACTACGACAGCCCACCAGGAATCTCTCGATACCTCGAAGGGCTAAGCCAGCCCTGTTTGTAGCAAATAAATAGACACTTCCTTAATGACGCAAAATAGTTGTCTTATCAAACGATTCAAAATAATTTCACATTTAAAAATTTACTCTAAAAATGTCAGGGCCACTTCATAAACAGCTCCTGTCTACATCAATATACAGTTTGCATTTTAAGTATAAAAAAAAGTAGCGATAACTTGCTTTTTGTTTTGTTCAACATTACTAATTAATAGACTGATCGGCTACGTAGAACTAAAATATGGATGTTTCTAAAATTGAATGTTATCTGTTTTATTATTAGTACTGACCGGTTTCAGCATATAATAATAAATATTAGACTGAAAACTTTTTAAATGCAGCTATTTAAACTTCCGTGAAACGTTCCACATATTTTGATACCACACTCACAAATAGAGATGGGTCCAGCCTTAGTCAACTTAGTCAACTGGCACTTTAGTGAAATCGACTTGCTCAGTTGCTGGGTGATAACAAAAAAACGTTTATTAAATATCATTTATCGACATTCTTTTATTATATACATACATACCTATTAATAAATAAATGAATGAATAAAAGTAAAACATGTAAACAATACATATATTGTTAGGTGTACAGTTTTTTTATGCTGTATAGATACAAATAAATAAATAGGCAAAAAATGACGAAAACTGAAAATTCGCGGGAGGAATCTTTAAAACTCCACAATTACAAACTAACTTACGATAAAATCTATTTATATTCATTAACTAACTTCTCTATAAATTCATTAAAAAGACAATTCTCGCAGTATGTGGACTTTGAAATTCGTTGCTACATATTGTATATAATTTTTTTAAATTATATTATTGATATGATATACTGCGAAATTTCACAAAACGAGCCTGAAGAAGTTTTACTTCATTAAGTTCTCTCTCTCCCCCCCTCTCTCCCCTCTCTCTTATTTCTCCGTTTGATTTTGCGTAAAACGACTGTCTAGCAATACGTCTTTCGATCTGAATCGCTAAGTAGTCGAAACTTGTTCGACTTGCACTGACGAAATCGATCCGCAAGTCGACTTGCATTAAAGGTATCTAAACCGCCCATCTCTACTGACAAATATTATAGTACAGTCCTTCAATATGCCTTGCCAACGTTTTGCCGCTTCTAAAAGGAAGTCTTTCGAAACTTGCGACCGCGTTTCGCGCATGCGCAATCGCCGTGGTGTCATGCGACAAGGTCGTTCATATTCACTTTTATTTAATGTGTCGTTGCCTCAAGTCACGGTCTCAAGAAAGTTACCTGATTGTATCCCTTTATTTTGAAAAAGCTGCATTAAATTTAAAGACTTAGCTGCATATTAAACGATATATTTGAAAAATCTAATGTTATTTTTAGCTTATTGTTTAGAATTTTTGTCAACTAAATATTTTAATTAGGCAATCAAATACCAGCGGGCTGGTTTGATGGCAATGTGTTAGAATTTTCATAAAAAATAAAAATGCAATCACATAAAAAATAATATAATAAGTATTTGTATATGTAATATAGACATTACAATTTGTATGTTTGTAAGTCCATACAAAAATTAATTTTAAAAAATATTCAAAATTCACACCACGAATAGCGTTCAAAATTCTAACGCCTATTTTTAAAAACACGTGTATCAACAGAGAGCACTATGTATTTGGTTTTGATACAAATATATATTTTCAATATTTAGAAATATATTTACCTGAAATATTTTTCTTCGTAATTATTTGGAAAAAATAAGATAGATAGTTAAAAAAATGATACGCTTAAAATATTAAAATTTAAATATTGTTACTTTCCAGCGAGATTGACAGACATAAAAAATATTTTTTTAATTTGAAAAATATTTCAAGTGAAAATTGTTGAATCAAAATCGAATTTTTACTCGGCGTGTACTCTGCTGATTAGTATAATCTGATTAAAAATAGGTATGTTTTTCTAGTAAGTATTATTAAAACATATAAAATGCAATATATAAGTCGGCGATCAAAATAAAACAAAAGAGAATAGTTATTAATAATAAAATATTTGTACTATTTCATTGACCAGTTGAATTAATATTTAATTTGTTTATATTGTAGTTTCAATAAGTTATGAAACTTTACAAAGCTATGTTGCCCAAATATTTTATTTAACACGATTTCAATAGTATCAAAACATTTCCTACATGTTTTACAAGAACGTGAAACAGATCCGAAACAGTGTGTGACCTCCTGAACTATACTGAACAAAATATTCAGCCAAAAACGCACATCGAAAAAAATATTCCAGCCAATTGGGTGACAGGACCACTCCAACTTTAAAAATATAAATATTTGACATTATAACAAATAAAATAAAATAATAACGGCTAGTAACAAATATGATATTTGCTATTCCTTTCCATGATTACATAACATGGAATCTCATGTAAAAATTAATCAAAGCGTACTTGTCAAAAGTAATTTCTTTTTGATAGATCTTCAGAACAAAAACACAGCTGATTTTTTTTGCATTTTAATATATCTGATTTCCGAAACAAAAAGCTTATAAACAGCACGTTGTTACAACAGGAAAAACAACACTATAACGCATATCTCTTCTGCGCCTGCATCGATTTTTCTCAAAAAATTTGGTTTCGATCCGCTTATCCGCTCGACCTGTACCGTATTTACAGACTATAGGAAACGAAAAACAAAATGGCGAAGCGATCTGTTAAGGAACGTACAGACGAACAAACTTTTTCCAAAAATATGTTTTTTGGATTCGGGAGACTTCCAACGAAAAAAATGCTACGAAATTTGGAAAAGTGAATTTTGATTTAAATTAGTTGGAATTAAAAAAAAAGGCTTTGGCAAAACAGGGTTTCTGTTAGACACCTGGAAGAACATTATTCAACAAAGAAGGTGTTGAGTGATCAGTGGAATAGCGTGAAACGATTGTCGAATGAATTTAGAAATCTTTCGAGTGTTGGTGAATTTTATTTTTGTTATGAGCATTATTATGAATATGACGTACATTGTGAGGTTTGGAATGACGACGTAATTAATTAAACACAATGTTATCTAATTTGTAAACTATTTAATTCGTAAGTAGATAATACAGCATCCTGTTTTATTTACTAGACAGCAAGGAAGGTAACAGAAGCTAACGTGCAGAGTAAAATGTACGACATGACTGTGAAAAGCTGAACACGTGACCTCATTAAAAACGATGCCATGTTGTTCCAGAGACGTCGGCAGACGCTAGAACTGATAAAACTGATTCAGTTTTAAGAAGAAAGTACGGTAGAACATCAGTTCACGTTGCTAGAAACTTAAATGCTACCCGTATATTGTTAGCCGAATTTAGTACAAAAATTATATTCAACCGGACGACGAGACCATTCCAACTTCAAAAATACTCGATATATTATAATAAATAACATTTCAGGTCACGCGTGCGATGATGCGACTGGACTGGGATTCGAAAATCAAATGGTATTTATTACATTCTCAAATTGATTATAAAATCGAGTAGAAAATTCTCGACTCGAAAATCAAATATTTTCAAATACTGATCTCGACTCGAAAATCGATTAATTATTAAATATCCGAAGGGATTCGACTAAACTCTAAAACTTAAAACTGTTTAAGTAATTATTAAATATCCAAATCCACGGGAAAATCAAGTATTTATTAAATTCTCGACTTTAATTTTAAAATTGGTTATTTATTAAATACCCGTTTTGATAAAAAATTGGTTGTTTAAGCTCAACGTTCAAAATCGAGTATTTAATAAATACCTACTACGCATTACAAATTAATATATTAACTTTTTTTCGGTGTCTTTTCGAAGCTAATGAACGTTTTTCATTCATAAATCACGTGGAAATACGTATAAATCGAGTTCTGCTGTACACATTTCCCCTCTTTGCTCTTATCTTTCTACTATGAACGTATAGTTATTACATATTATTAGGCCGTGGTCACGGTACAACGCTTAGCATTGCGGTTCAAAGTCTAACCCCACTTTCGCCATGCCATAAACCTTGATGCAAATTACGCTTTAAAACTCCAAACTGTAAATTTTGCACATTAAGGCTTGCATATACCTAATTGCTGATAATTTTAAAACTTCCGAAATTATTTTCAAAATTATTATAGAAGGAGTTTTTAGCAACGTATCCACTTGAAATTTTTAAAGGGGAAATGAATCGACAACGGAGAAATATAAGAAAAACTTTGGCATAATGCAAAAAATAATGGAAAATTATTCAACGGGGGGAGGTGATATAAGAGAAAATTTGGTTACAAAAAATAAATGAGGAAATGATTCAAGAGCGGGGTAGTATAAGAAAAACCTTGGTAACGCAAAATTAAAGGAGAAAGGATTCAACGGCGGAGAAATATAAGATAAATCTTATGATAGGCAACGCAAAATGGACAACGCAACAATGAAATAAGTTCATAACTCTTAAGAAGTTTCACTTCCCCCGTAAGCTTATATAGGCGAGGGTCACATGGCTTTTTTAAAATTATTTTTCATGGCTGTTAACACGTGAACTAAAAAACACATATAATTGTTTACTGACTTTTTGGAAGCAATGTCTTTTTTGGCAAGTATGGTAAATTTGGAGAAGATCACGAAATAATGCCATGTTTTGTGATTTTTTGTAGAAAAATATGTTTTTTAAGAAATCTAAATTCTCTTAAATTTATCACCTGTAAAAAAATACACACTAATTCTGCATCTCGTTTGGATTAGAACTTGTAGGTATTTAAAGTTTCTTAAAAATCTTTGAACGTTTGCAGCTCCTGAACTAAAAGAGATACGGAAGTTCTGCCTGACTTATTGGAATCAGAGTGTCTTTTCCACAAGTAATCTACAATTTCTCTCTTACTACATTGTGACATTATCATTATGCTAATACTCAAATTCTATTATAAAGATATTTTCATTAAAAATCCGTCGTTTAATAAGACATTCATTATGTAGATCTTGTAAAATAAAACGAAAAAAAGATTAATAAAGAACAGATCTCATATGCGATATATAAAACAATTTTCGGTAAGAAGCTTATACTATTCAAACGTCCCAGAAAATTAAAAGCAATTGTCTGGTGTCAGGTATAAGGGACTTATGTAAAAAAATTGTCAAATTTCGTTTTTTACTGAGCTTAAGTCTAAATTGTATTCTTTTTCGTTTGGTATAACGGCTAAAAACTACATTTTTCGAAGTCCTTTATACCTGACGCCAATGTCAAATTTGATTTTACTTTCAAATATATATTTTTTTATTTCAAATATTTTGTTGTCAAAATACCTACATTTAAAAATCAATTTTTATTCAAAATGATCAAATAGATTATTATTACTGTTACCTTGACATATTTTTTTAATTGCACGAATATATAATCGAACGTATTTGGATATCCATTTTAAATAAAATTCGAGGGAACTTGACCATTTTTATGAACTCATTTAAAAAGTGTCTTTATTGCGCCTTCGCTCTCAGAAATGTCGGTTTTCTAACCACTATTCATGAGGCGCGATTATACCTTACCCTATTTCCAAATACAAATAAATTTCGAGGAAAATCAGTTCTGCTTTTTTTAAATTTAATTTTACAAGAAATCTTATATAGGCCACTTTTTCTGAACTTTATACCTGATTCTAAAACAATTTGAATAATTCTTTCAACCGAGAAAAATGGCATTCAGAAAGGGATTATAAAATCTCACTTTGCCAGACACCTCGTGGAATATATTATTCAATTATAAGCGTGAAAAGTTCTATTAACTTCTAGAATTGCAATATGCAAATATGCAAGAAAATGAATTATAACTTTTGCTATTGTATTAAATACCTATTATATTACGTTTGAAAATAAGAGAACACAAAACGTTCAAATTCATAAAGGACGATCTACATTTGATAAACCGCAGTGTAGAGGGCTAGATGAACAAACAGTTTGTATTAGTATCATCAGGATATGATTAAAATTAATATAGATTAAAGTCTTATTGTTCATAAGAACTAAGCTGTACCGGGCTGCCCCATCACACTATACTTATAAATATAATACACTAGAACAAAACGATGCGGAACTATAAAAGTGTTAATTATTTTTAAGTCAATATATTTTTTTTAATTTTTAGCGAAACTCGCTTTTAAAAAATGGCATTTTCATTCTCTGAATGATTTTTCTACAAACACAATGTGCTTTACTCAACGAATATTTTTTTCAAATATAAAAACACATTAAAAATGTGAATTTCAGATATTTTTCGGGAGACAGAAATTATTCTTGTTTTTAAAATATGATCAAAAATCGTGTTAAATAAAAATAATGATGTGGATTATTTTATAATTATCAAATTATGTATGTTCTTGTCCGAATATTTACCCGTTTAGCTAGTTCACTGAACTATAATAATACCGGAAAGCGATTTTCCGAATTCAGTGAATCGAGAACGGTTCGACAAGGATAGATACAATTTGCCTTTTTTCAGCATTTACACAACGTGGTACAGTGCCCCTAAAAAGCTTCAAGAAAAAAGGCAGACAAATATGTATCTCTGTCGGCTGCTGTGCACATTCCAGTCTTATTATACAGTAGAAACTCTGTAACTCGAACCTCGTTTAGTCGTAATTTTCTCATCCGCTGAAATCAAACTTTACAGCTCGAACTATTTAAACTCTACAACTTGAACTAAATATGATTTCCCTACGAAGTAGGTACCCTGAATACAGATTACACTCTGTAAATCGAACTTTTAGTCTCACAAACTCTATATTTTGAAGTATACGATTTGTACACTTTAAAGAACCCATAAATCAAAGTATACTCTGTGAGTCGAATTTTTATTTCATGATGGCTCTACAACTCGAAAATAAGGTCTCGAAATCTTTGAGAATATCGAAACCTTCACAACTCGAAATGTTTAGCATTCCTCTTAAAGTTAGAGTTTCTACTGTAGCTCAATGGTCTAGTTGCAGCATCAATTTTAATTTTATTAATTAAATAGCTTGTATTTAAATAATCAACTACGTACAACAATGCTGATAATACATACGTGGATATTATGATAAACGGTATTTTTAAAACCCATGTTTAAAGACCGCCGCACGACTGCCCTCCAAGTTGAAAATTATATTTACGAGCAAAATTCTAGAGACCAATTAAATATAGTCTAAAAATATTGTTATTATTGTATTAAATGTTATTTCAAAACTCTATACTTTTGTCAACAAATTATTGTATACCAAAAAAATTAAAAATATATTCTCAAATGCCAATCTGTGATTTAATTGAAACATAAAAGTAAATAAATTGTGCGCTGTACATTTTGAATGACACTGGTCCAAGCAAATATTGATCAAGATATCCAATTGCCGACAACACCTGACATCTATTGTATTAAACACTATTCAGTAAAATGTTTGTTTCTTTGATACGAGAAAACTGTTTTCTTGCTTCTTTATACTGGGCGTTTTTCTGTTGGCAACAAAAGTATAAAGTTTTGTTTGCTTTCAACGTACAGAATATTTATGAAATAATCTCGCCATTAAAAGTGCTGTTCGTGTAATCGCCATTGCATAACTAAAAATACGTTATATAAGTGCGTCTTTGTTTTTTTTTTGTTTTTTTCAATACCCGTGCTTCCACCACATTCACCCGTTGCTTCCACCATATTCAGCCGTTACCTCCACCACATATATATTTCACTTCCGCTATAAAAAACGTGTCACATTTCCGTCACTGTGGATTTTTTACTCAATTATTTTATGCTGTTTTAAAATTGACCAAAACAGACGACCCTACAGTTACTCTTTTTTCCATTAAAAAGTAGGTACCGAATTGTCCACGGCGCGTTCGCATTTACTCGTATTTTAGTTATGCAATAAATCCATATAATGTCGTGGATTTTCGCTTATAAAACAATTTCTTAAATGTTCTGTATTTGAAATATGTATCAACTATTATCATTATCTGTTATTCGTGTTAGGGTATAAAAATATGATAAGTGTGTAACTTCACGGTTAAGAAGGTACTAAGCCATAATCCGGAAATAAACAAACGGAAAGACATTCACAAATTCTGAAAATGGCTAATTCGATATAAGTATTTAACAGATTCAGCCGTTACTTGATTTAAATTAATGTTAAAATTAATTACTGTTTTGTTATAAAGAGTAAAATCGATTTTTATGGAAAACGAACCAAATTCGAATAATGTTTAATTTATAAAGATTTTTTCGTTTTAGAGATTTTAATTATTTCATTTTGATAGTATTTGTATGCCAAATCTTCTTGGTTTCCAAACATGTAGGCGGTGATCCATTGGTATTTTGCCTGACGTTTCGTTTACAATTGTGGTAAACATTGCCAAAGGCGATATGGCCGTGGGCGGAGTGTCCTCCTTGGCGTTTCACTCATAAGTGTGTCGATAACTGATGTCAGCGTGAGTGTGTTTTCCGCTTTGTCGTAGTCCATGCTTGCTATAACTGCAGAGAAGATAACACACTCACGCTGATACCTGCATTATCGACACACTTAACAGTGAGACGCCTAAAAGCCAATTCAGACTAGCCGTCCTCGGTTACGATTCACCGGTCCGGTAGGGTTTTCGATTAATCTAGGCTGCTCACACTATCCCGATTCGGTTCTACGATTATTCTCGGTGCGCATGCGCAATTTCGAAATATGATTTGACGTTTGATGTGTAGTTAAACGTCAACAAAAACAAGTGGCTAGTCACGTGACTCCAGCAAGCGTTCTCATTGGCTACGGTTGCAAACGGTCCGGTTGAAATTAGAGCTGAACCTAAACGCTCGAACTGAACCGCAATCGGGAACGACTACGCCCTGATTGGTCGAGCTCCCAACCGGACCGGTGAATCGTAACCGAGAACGGCTAGTCTGAATTGGCTTTAAGAGAACATTTCGCCTGTTGTCACATCGTCTTTGATAATGTCTACCACAGTTGTAGACAAAACTTCAGGTAGAAATACTAATGGACCACGACCTACAAGCCTCCACACTTGTATTTGTACTGATTTGCCTTTTTCGCCGTGAAATTACATTTGTTTAGATTTAATAATAGTCAACATTATTAAATGTAAAAATATTATCTTTGAAAATATAAAAAAAGACTTCTTTGATAATAACGGATAACTCATTTCATATTATAAAATTGTTTGATGTTAAATGTTAGAAAAATATTAAAGAACACCGTTGACCTAGAAAAACAATTTTGCCAAACGGATCGGATTTTGGGATCTTTCTCATTTTTCCGATTTCGTGTGTTTGATCATTCCAGTCAACTAATTACAAAATCCGAGCACTTATGAGTAAAGAATACATATTAGTACACTCATGTCAAACTCATGGTAAACATTTTTTTGTTCATATCTTATGTTTTTATTATTAAAATCTTGAATGTTAAGCCAATCAGAATTAAATAAAATCTAAGATAAATAAGTGAATATAGTCGAAATTGTTAGATTAGACTTAAGGCTCGGTCTTATAGCTTTCGTGTTTATTCATTCTAGACTTGCGCTCAGTTTCTTTGAATTTTATTCTAGATATAAGAATATTATTAGTTATCAAATAAATGCAGATTTTCATTTAGTTAACAAATAACAATCTTAAATCACGATTTACAGCAGACTATCGTATCAGAAACTGAGCATTAGGTTTCTATAAAAATGTTATCTGAATGCTGAATCCAGCGCCGGCCTTATAAAATTTTAAAATGGCTGAGTAATATTATTTTTTCATGTAGGTTCTATTCACAGTGACGTAAAAGGAGCATAAAGCTTTTGGAGCCTCACGCAGATAATCGATGAATAAATTCATTCGTTGTTTTCAGCAATTCCAAACAAAAAGTTTCACAATTAAAATTATTGCATCATATAAATCAAACCAAAAAAATTTTTTTTCCTGCCCATGCAGGAACCCTATCGTTACGCTACTGAGTGTTCATTATTATTTTTCTTGATCTTCAGCTTTCAAATTGTTTTTAGAAACCCTATTATAAGTGAAAAATTATAAAACTGTATATATTATTAATTCAAAATTAAAAGTGTAATGGTACAGTCGAATATTCCCAGAACTCTTTATGTTAGAAGTATTTATCCCGTTTCTAACGTCCGCTTCTAGAGCTATATTTTTTATTTAGTGAGTTAAAATCAACTCCCGAAAATATATTTTATTTCATACATAATTTACTCACGTTTCCACAAAAGAAAATAGATTTTCAATTTTCTACTAATAATATGTATATTTAAAAAAAAAAATTGAAATTGATTTTCTTTTTTATATTCCTTTATCGATCGCTTTTGTTGTTTCAGCCTGAACTTTGTTTAGTCAATTTATTAATTCTTGTTGATCTTAGATTAATAAAGCAAATAGAAGGCGCAAAATGTTGAACCCGATGAAGTAATTAATTTAGTGACGATTAGTTCTGAGAAAATTCGTCTTTACTGTATTGTTATACTCTTTAATTTATGCCGCTATTCGGTATGGTCAATGTTAAAATTTGAAGCGTTCTTAAATTTCTATCTCACTTTAACTCATGTGATGATAAAATTTGTTAGAAAGCGATAAAAAATTAACAGCACTGTAAATTCTTACATTGGCCGCACGGAATAGCATCATTAAACTCTTTGATAACATATTATTGTAAAATAGAAAGTATTATTCTTATATCCCTAATTATATGATATAAATATATATATTTTATTTTTGATTCTTGTCGTTATATCTGTGTCGCAAGACGAAGTGGTTTATGTCACGTTTTTTTAACCAAGTCTCTTTTCAAGAGTTATATCTTGAAATGCCTTCACATTGCACAAACTTTATAAATGACGAGCTAAATCTAAGTATAGATAGATAGTAATATTGTTCAATAAAGAGAGTTACGAATGGGAGACAGATTGTAGACAGAGGCGGCGGAAGGCGTGGGCGACATGGGCCACTGCCTACGGCCTCGCGGTCCGAGTGGCCTTGCGCCTCGAAATTTTATGCATTACTTTAATGCCCAAACTAAATAATGTTGAAATTCAGCATCGACGCTGGTTGGTTTATTCAAATTCTCAAAATAAAGTTTTCTGTTTTCTGTTATTCATAGACTAATTGCGTTGGATTTATTTAAAAAACACAATTGGCTTCATTAGTTTTATTTCAGACCACGATAAACATTATTGTGTCGGATTTTGCCGTATTTTAGTCAAGAAACATATTTAACTTCAATTTAACCCAATTTTCTCGCAATTTCACACTGTTCTGGACAAAAAAAATGTACGTGATATTTGCCGAGACGCCCCCTCTCCGCAACTTGAGATTGGGCGAGATTCGGCTCAACATCCTCCCTGCCTCCCCTGAATACCTCACGTAATTAATGGACGACCCCTAAGAATATAATTTGCATTTTTATGAATAAAAATTTGATAGTTTCAACTGTTTTTTTATTTTATAAAACCCGTTTTCTTGCGACACCAGAGGGCCTCGCAAGATGTACCTTGTCACACCAAATTTAGGTATTGCGCCGCCAATGATTGTAGATTATAGACGCTCAATCTACAATCTCTTTATCTCTCGCCACTCTCTTTACAAAATAATACTACTCTATCTACCTACTCGCAGAAACTCTTGTATGAATTGACGAATACATTTTGTTTGACTCGTCATTCACGAAGTTTGTATAGTGCGCATCAAAGAATTAAAAAATCTTTCGAAATGCCGACATAAAAAATCATGAAAAAATCGACTTTGCCTTGTAGTCACAGATATTTAGTTTTCGAAACCATTTTTAAGTCCATTTTCCGGTAGCCTCAGTGCCTGTGTGTTAAATACAGCGACAAGTTATATGCAAAAACAGACCGGTCGTAAAAAAGTACTTTTAAAGAGATACCTTATTTTATGATACAATTATTAGAAGTACTTCAAAAGAAAATTATTTAAATATAAATAATTTTTTTTAATAAGTATACCACGTTTTCAAAACGGACTAAAAATATAAAGTCAGTACCCCCAGTCCATTATAAAAGCGTGGGTTGTGAAAATTTCAACTCAATCGGTTAACGCCTAACAGGTGAAAATTCAAATACCGGGCCAGTCAACTAGTTACCATAATATAGTATTGTCATCGGAACTACGCATGTGAGTAAAATTTCGGAAACGGAGAGTAAATGAAAAATTGATTGCAAAATTTGTATTGAACAGAGAGGCGTAAAGCAAACAGACAAGAAGGCGAGCTAATAAAAACGTGGTGAAAAATGTGTCCTTCCAGTTTTAAGATGTATGTGAATCGCGCTAAATATGTCAAAACAGCACGTCAACAATTTTGTAGAGTATAAAATTTCCAACAAAAAGTCATATTACGTTTTTTTTTTATTTCAGGTCTATATTGAATATAACGTGCCGCTATACGATTATGCGCAGATACCTGTGTTATCAGAAAATGGCCATTAATCTCACGTATTAAAGGTATAAGCACCAACAACTTGTCATTTGATTAGTTGAACATATCTGTGTTAAGAGATATATTAAATCGTATACAGCATCTGTGAAAATACGCTTAAATACATCTTTTGTAAAGTAGGTAAAATATAATTTAATCATTTACAAAACTCTCACAAGTCGAGTGTTCTTCAATGCGTTCGCACAGTACCATGATCCAAAGACAAACATGAAGTGTTCTTGCGCAATTCAAAATATACTTAATTACTTAAATATTTTTTTATGTTCTGTTACTTTTTTTTATCAATGTTATTCAAACAAAGCTCGTGGTCCCTAAAAGTATCTGCAATTATATTTTACAACAGCGATTTCCAAACTTTTTGCTTCGCAATCCCTTTGGCAAATAAGACAAATCTTAAGACGCTAACGACGTCCATTGTCGATCATAGTCTATAACATATATCTCTCTCACTCTCTGACCTTAAAGGCTTTATATAATGGAACTGTTATGAAAGCGAAAAAAATATAATAAAGATACGACTTTTATATGAGAATCGCGGTCCTAAAGTCCTTCGTTATCGAGCGTCTTTACATAATCTATACTATAAATTCAAAATTTAAGAAGTTAGTCAGATTCTTATATTTTACAATGTAATATAAACGACATAGAACGGATATGCTTTACATTGTAATTGCTTTGCCGCTCCATTAGGCGAACCGTACTATCATGATGACTAATTCCTTAAATTTTGGTACAATCAGCATGCCACGTAGATTGCATCGATCCTTGTCGAAAAAATGAGACAATCAACTTAAATAAATCAGTATTTATAAATAAATTATTTTTGTAAGTTGGAAAAGTATGAATCAATCAGTATTAGATACGCATTCAAAATTTTATACATATAATTGATATTTTTCAGGGATCCCTTTTGCGAACCTCTGTTTGGAAACCACTGCTTGATTGTGTAACTTGAAAATATTTCAATATTTTCACTGAACAATAAAAATTTGAAAGCAGTAGAAAATTATCATTTTATTTATAAACTTGAAAGAAAATTCGAAATAATTTGATGACTAAATTTTTAAAAAACTTATGAAATAGCTGAAGGTTGAACCGATTAATTCTCAGTTTAAAATAAACGCACAAAAGAATTAAAAAAAAAAGTATATTCTTAACAGAAATAAATTCATAACTAAAAAATTTAAAAAAATATATAAATGTTAAATTATAAAAGAAAGCTCAGTTCCAAAATTGCAGACAGTCACTAAAACTTACAGTTTCACAGTGCAATATAAGCGGCACAGTTTTTATTCAAGGGAAATAAAAACGGCTGTATTGTTTTATTGCTTTTCCGAGCCATTAAGCTTAGTCACTGCCTACAATTTCCGAACAGAACTATACAGTATAAAGGTGTTGCAATTTGTTTTTTCATGAATATCACGGAGTCATGTTATTAACAAAATTAATAGCGCCATTCTGTATGGTCAATGTTAAAATTAACAGCGCTCTTCAAGTTCTGTCTCACTTTAACTTATCTGATGTTAAATTTGTTAGAAAGTGACAAAAAATTAACACCACTGTAAATTCTAACACTGACGACCATATAAAATAGCACTGAAAGATTAATTGAAAAATTACATCAACGGTTACAAAACAACTGAATGAACTACCATTCACGAAGCTACAGACACGTGACAAGTAAATTCACCCACGTAGTTTCATAATTTTAAATTTTGTACGCAAAACATACGAATACAAACTTCATTTTCTTTTTTTATAATAAAATTATTTAACGTGTTAACGTAAGTCGAAAACAAAGTCTATCTTTGTCAATGTAATAATTGTTATAAAATTGTCAATTTTTTCCATGCTTTAATATGCCACACATTTGAGACAAAAAAACATTACCGTTTTGCAAAAATCTCAATTTTCAAATTTTTGAGAACGCTTCAATGTTTAATTCTCTCCAGCATATTATAAGCTTGGTTAACATAAAATTTTGAGTTGAAATGGGACGGATCTAAATTTATGTTCACCTCTGAATTTTGCTAAAAATACGGTTCACGATATTTCTGGAACAACTGATCAAATAAATGCGCATTTTTTTCATTGTTATTGAATGTGTTATTTACACTTTTTCCATTACATTAACTTTAAAACGATCTAAGACATTTAAAAAAACACTAATTGTGTACTGTGCAAACTAGAAACGAGGATACTGGAACGGGTGACATAATAGGTTCTAGAGACTGTTATCCTCCCGATGAAGGACAGCTTCCAAATTGCCTCATTTTTATGATTCGACTGCTATTTGAAACTGTTAGATTTTTTTCATTTAAAAATAAATAATGATGACACATCCCTTAACTTAAAATGCGCCTAAGTAAAATAGACAAAAATAGTAGTTATAAAATACCTATGTAGTTTATTATGTACTGCAAACCCTATGTGTTCACAATAATAAGGTATCAGGATATTGTTTCATAAAAATTGTTAAAAAACGCATTTTTTGTTAATATAGACCTTACAAAAGAGACTGATTTACTTAATTCGATGAAAAAGTTTCTGACTATCAGTATTTTCTTTTAATAATGCAAGCTATTAGAAAATTTGTTCTTAATTCAGTATTTCACATAAATACATTTTATTTTTTTACTACCGCCTTCGTCGGTTGAAACAGTAGGTTGTATATCTCCATGTGTAATTGGGTTTATTACGCACGAGTGGTAACACTATGTTAAAACGAGTTTTAAGTCACACTCACGATATATACTATATATTTATGTATATGCATATTATATACATTTATATTGCAGATTTATCTATAAAATAAAGTTTTTACTTTATTTTCAATATAATTTGAAAATGTCCGACTTCAATAAAGTTACTATAGTTACTAACATTAAGTAACTACTGGTGCGCAATGGGCCACTTTATAAGCCTGCATTATGTAAAGAAATATCTTAATTGGATGTGTTTTTTTCATTTTGCAAAAAACGCTTCGAATACCTACTTAGTCAGAAGATTGAGTATGTATTTTCTTAACTACATTTATGAGAAAATAACATTTTTCTCGACTGCGTCAAAGTCTTGAGCCAAATATAAAAAATAGCATTTATTTTTAAACCTCAGCGAAGTGTTTTAAATTTTATCAATTCTATCCTGATACAAAACCTAATGTTAGTTGATACAGATTAAAAATGAGTTAAAACTCAAATATTATATAAAACTAGCTGTAATAAAAGTATTATGTACACCAAAAAATATTGCTTAAAAATATTCGTATTTGACATGAGTTATATTTTTCGCTTTATAGGAAAAAATTACCAGAAAAATAAAATAACTTGGTAATTATTAGAAACTTGACCACAAGTGGATTTTACAAAATCAGCTCTTAGATTAAGTATTTTGGATGAAAATAACTCTCGTCAAAAAAGATATGTAGCCAAACTATTTGTAATAATAAAATCTGTGTAAAAATGATGTAAGCGTAAAAATATAAGTGGAAACCACACAAACCTTATGTAACAAATAATTATAATCGTACATTGTTTTATGTAATAAAATATTTCATAAGCAAACTAATTTCTTTTAAAATCTACATAGAAAAAAATGGAATGATTTTTCTATGAAAAATGTCAGAAAAATCTTGTTTTGCTGTTTTAGTCCCACAAAAATCACCGTTGTGGCCTCACAAAAATTACTGTTTTTACCTCACAAAAATCACTGTTTTGACACTATAAAAATCACTGCTTTGACCCCACAACAATCATTTTTGGCCACACAAAGATCATCGTTTTAGCCTCATAAAAATTACTCTTTTGACCCCATAAAAATAATTGTTTTGGTCCCACAAGAATCACTGTTTGGACCCTACAAAAAATATCTTTTGATTCGATCACTTATTTTTTGAGCACGATCGATTTTAATTTTAATGCTCCTCAAGAGATTTTCTAATAACGGAGCAATTGATAAATACGTCCTGGTCATTTACCTACATAATCGCCCTAGTCATTCACATGCATTCGGATCAGCTGTCAAAAGATATGCCATGCAATGGCCGCTGACCTGACTACGGCGTCGTCGTTCATTTATTAAATGGAGTCCGTTATTCATTTTTTCTTGTTCCAATTAAAATCGCTAATAAATCACCTACAAATTACAACAAACTTTACCTTATTAAACATATGCCATCTTAACGAACGCACTTCAAAACCTGTTCATTCAACACCAGACACGGACTGAGCTGTGAAGCGAAAGGGAAATTGCATTGTTTTAAGGCTGTCGGAACGCTCTGCATTTAAGCCAAAAATAGAGCTTCGGCTGTTAACTGATTGTAGACTTATTCGTCAACATTCTGCAAAAATTATTTCTCTATAAGGAAGATAAAGGACTAATCTAGGTCTCTAACGGACTACTTTTGTAATTTATGTACGATTTACTAGAAAAAAGTTGGCATTAATTTTGCCAAAAAAACACACGTTTTCTATGTCACACTACGATCTTATTCGTACTTATTTCACAAAACTGTTCCATCACAAACTTAAAGTGACTCCTTCCTTTTTCGGAAAAATATTTTAAATCTTCAAAATATTTCCAAAAATTAGAGTAATCGACTGATAGCGGCACCTTTGCAATAACATCTTTTAGCCTCGTAGTGGGCACCAGCCAAAAATTGAAACGTGCGGATGATTTGAGCGAGACAGAGCTAAAGAAGGCCACACCCACAATATGTTCTTTGCCTACCTCGCCTCTTACCGCTGGGTCTCAACACAAACTGTGTGAAAGTGATCCAACACTGTTAAGGGTCAAACCGATTTTCTTAATCTTCTGCAATAGGGAATATGCATGTATTTTTTTATATTTTTAATTCACTTTTTACATCGTTATAAAATAGTAAAAAATATAAATACTGATGGAAATGCTCGAATAATTTTTTTAAATAATATTTAAAACATCGCTTAAATTTGATCTGTTTGAACGCCGCCATTTTTCGCGGGCCTTGGGTGACGTCAAAATCCACGACCAGTTTTGTTGACTATAAGTTTGACAGATACTTTTGGTTCTTTTATAGAAATTTTCAGTTTTAAAAGTTATTCACGCCATGGATACAGCTAAAAAACCATTTTGTAGATATTGTTCTAAATGATTTAATGCTACTAGAAATTGCACGCTAATGAAAAACACTACAGAAGCACAAATAAAACCATTTTTCATTCAGTAACCATATAAACAGCGACGCCTATAAATCCGATGTGGACTTTGACGTCACGACCAATGGTGATGCGTTTCGCAAATTCGAATTTCCGTCGCATATTTTGCATTTTTTAATTAATATTTTATGCAATTAAAAACAATCTAAATAAGGAAATAATGGTTCAGATATAATTTCAGGACAACATGGATTCAGGGAAAAAAATCAATTCAATTTAATCCAAATGCAAATAAATATTGGAATGTAGAGATTTCACTATTACTTTTTAGTGTATTTGCCATATGGCAACATACACTATTGGCGTCGGTCGGATGGCGGGACCTAGGGGTCGGACCAAAATTTCTCGACGTTTCATAACCTCCTAAACACATTGGCACCATTTTTGAAAATGTTTATATATATATGTATATATATATATATATATATATTTATATATATATATATATTTATATATATATATATATATATGTGTACGGGCAATAACTTTCGAAAGAGTTAATTGATTTTAACGAAATTTGGACCACGTGTTGAAATCCATCACCGCAAGAAGCCTATTTAAAATGGGCGTAATCGGGCCATTTTAAGGGTAGTTTTTAGGGGTTTTTGGGCCCCAAAATTCCGAAAAAATTCTCAGAATCGTTTCAAAATTGATATTTAACCTGTCAGTAGCAATTAAAAAGTGCCCCTAAAATTTTAATAAAATCGGCTCAACAGGACCGGACTTACAAATTTTTTGAAAACACTAATTTGCAGATAGTGACTTATTTATTGAAGGGTGTATTTAATTCGGTGTAGACGTTAGATTGATAATAATATTACAATTAAGAAAAAAAAATGTTGTTTTAAGGGGTGTATTAAGGGGTTAAATTTTTTATTTTGCCCAAAAACAAACTTAATTTCACATAATAAAAGTATAAAACCACACGGCCCTATACAAGCAAATACACTATATTGTCGGCAGGGTTTTGGCACTGCGACCCCGGGTTTTTTGAAGTTATACATCTTTTATCGCGTTGAGAGTAAAATTTTAGCAGGAAAAGGAAGTTGTGCGTGCACAGCTAACGAAAATTCAACAGTATAAAGTCGGCTTAAAATGAAATGACAGATGGGCGAAATCAAATGTACGTTCCAGAAATCACGTTCTGTCATGTGGAAACTATAATATATCTAATAATATATTAGAGTCTAGACGACTATAATCTTTGATTACAACCAGTAGTCGTGTTAAGTATCATTCAGTAAATTTTATAATATCGTATTTCTGATTATAAAAGTAAAAATCAAAATTAAATTTTGAAAGTATTTTCAAAAATTTTAGGTTAATTTTTTGTAAACGTTACTCTCAAATTTTTGAAGAGTTTATTTCAATAAAATATATGTATGTACATGAAAAATTAATTTTTAATAATGCCAAAGAAGTATAATTAAAACGCGCGTTCATAAGTACACATATAATATATATCCACTTTTTTAATTAAGTTGTATAGTGTTCATGTTTAGCATTGCCCCGTTTATGGAATAAATCGCCTTTCAGTTTCGACAATTTAACCCGTCCCTGTAGTACATTGAAATTGATTAATGAATATCAAAGTAAACAAATGGACAGTTAAATAAATTGAACAAAGAAACTTTAGTAACGGTCTACTGATTTAACAAGCAACGCACTGACCAAGTAGGTGCATATTTTTATTTGCATTTAACAGCAAGTGTCAGCTGGCAAAAGCAAAACCGTAAAAGATCTCAGATTCGACGACCATATTAAAAACAAGCTATTCAAGTTTTGTTCAATGTTTTTTTTTTTCGCTATTTTTACTCAGTACTCAATATGATACATCAATTTGAACCACATAACACATATTTAAAAACGTAAATAAATTTTAAGAACTTCTGTATTTGTTTTTTTATTCCTATTTCTCTACAATGTAGATGAAGAAACTTATGTCCTAAGACTATAGGGAAGCAAAAAATTACAAAACTATAATACATATGTATATGGAAAGTACCTACTGATCAAGGTCATCAGATACACAGGTTCCCTCGTTAATGAATAATGTTAGCTGGGAGTTCAATATTTTTATCAATTACGTAATATCAATTGACAGATCACTAAATGGCGTCATCCTCTCACTATTATTGAAAGGAATGAGGACACCTCTATATCTAATAACCTTGCTTGCTGATAAGAAAAATTATGTTGGAGATGAATGCATTTTTTGCTTTACCTATATGAAAGTTACTCTAGAAGCAAATGCCACTGTATTTAATTAATACTTTTTATTCTTTGCTTTTTGATATTAAATTTCCACCTCCACAGCACCTCGCCTTTCCGCCCACATTTTTGCCTTCAGTTTTTAATAAGGATGAGAAAAAATTCCGCGACAATGAACTGAGTCATTTTTTAGTTCATCGAAAAAAAAACTAGAATGATTAAATAATGCAAGTTAATTAAGAGAATTCTTTCTTTGCCAATCTAAATTAATTACTAGTGTAGAAATCATATCAGGTGCAGGTTGACGAAATAAACTTAATATAAAATCGTCTAATCATCAAGACTGTAATTATGACTTCTGCAATTATTTTGTTCAACCCTGTTAACAGCAGGTAGGTAGACATCGCTATTCTCAAAAGAGTTGTTTAATTTATTTTTAAACACTTTAAAATATTCATTAAAATTTGAGTCCATTTTCAAGTTTTGATAATCTAACCGCTAGATTATCGTTGACGACTAGCTAAAAAAATTGAACTGTTTTTAACTCTTTTGACGCCCATTACATGTTGTGGTTATAAACAGATTTACCGGTAAATGAGAATTATATATGGTCGTTGTCACACGATAACAAATAAGAAGTCATCTTACAAGTAATCTCTCATCGAGAAGGCAGAGGTTATGTATAAAAAAAAAAAACAACAACAACCGTTACTCCAAGTCAGCCTAGCCTAGACAGAGCTCACCTCACGAATCAATTTTTGCAAGAATTCTATAGAAAAAAGTACGCTGAATCCGACATAAGTTTATGCGTAAGTACAAGTTTCGTTTAGTTTAAAGTTATGACGTCTTTAGATTTTTCAATAAAAATGTATAATTTCGCTATCTCGTAAATCGGAGATATAGGAGTTTGAGTGATTGGAATCGAATCAGCATGTCTTATTAGTATATTTGCCATATGGCATATACACTATTGGCGTTGGTCGGATGGTGGAACCTGGAGGACGGACCAAAATTTCTCGACGTTTCAAAGCCTCCATGGCACCATTTTTGAAAATGTTTCCAGTACGATAACTCTCGACAAACTTAATTGATTTAAACTAAATTTGGTACGCGCATGCTGGAATCTACCACCGCACGAAGTTTATTTAAAATGGGCCATTTGAAGGGTGTTTTCAAATGGCCCATTTACCGAAAAAAATCTCAGAATCGTTTCAAAACTGAAATTTGACCCTTTAGTATCAATCAAAAGATGCTCCTAAAATTTTAATAAAATTGGCCAGACAAATTTTAAGAAAACACTAGTTTCCGTATATACGAATTTTTACTAACTGAGGGATGTTTTAAGGGGTTACATTTTTTTTATTTTGTTCAAAAACACACTTGAGTTCACGTAATAACGCCACAATACTTGTATTAGCAAATACACTATATTGAAGGCAGGTTTTTAGCACTGCGAACCGCGTTTTTTTATAAGTTCGATTAATATCAACCTTGCCAGAAAGAAAATATTTATATTGGGAGGGCCGACCGTAAAACTGGTTCTAATTTGATAGAAAATGGAACTTTCAGAAAATATAGTATATACAGTGACTTCAATCACTTGCCCTCCGGAAACCTGACCCGACAGCGGGTAAAACACTACTTCCGGTATTCATTTTGATGTAGTTATTAGATCCATAGAGTTATGCCTCAGCCACACACTCGACGAGTGGCATGGGAAGTAGCGAGGAAAGGAGGCAGAAACGTTGTGTGGCCGCGTTACTCGTCATGCCGCACGTCATGCTCCTCGTCATGCCCAGTGCTCCCTCGATTGTCGGTTTTTTGTGCCCGAGTCAAAGGAGCACGAGTAAGCCGGCCACATACTCCCGCGCCACTCAGTACGCATCAAGCGGTCTAACTGTAAGGCATAGTGCGCACGCTGCCACAGTATCGACCTCCATTGCCGAAAGGCGAAAGCCGAGTGCGGAGCGTCGCGAGTACAGCAGTGTCTGGCCGCTTAGGGCAACATCGCGACAGCGCGATGAGCAGAGCAAGGAGCAGTGCGAGGAGCATAGTCTGGTAGTAGGGTTAGAGATTTTAATTTTTATGAATTTGTCTGTCGGTAAGAGCTTTTTAGGAATATATAAATGGTTGCCGCCTGAAATAATGATCAAACATAATGGCAACTCAGTTTCTATTCACGTAATAACCAACGCCATTATAGATACCGGTCAGCTAGATAGACGTTAGCTGCGGGAGACAGTTCATATTTTTATCAAACACGCAATAGCAATTGACAATCCCCTAGATGATGTCATCCCCTACTACTATCCAACGGAATGAGGTCACCTCTGTATCTAATAACACTGCGTAATAACATGAAAAAACTGCCGTTACAGGAGCAGACATTTTACTCTTTCCTTGTGGGCTCCACTTAGAATTGTTTCCGATTCGAACACCAGATGCCAGCCCCTTTATTTTTATGGAGATGGGCACCGCCAAAGTTTACTTCTAGGGGTGTTAGCTATATAGACCTCAGTCTCTAAATAGTTCATAGCAGTGTATGCAAAATAAGTTGATTTCAAATAATAAAACATTGACAATGCCTATGTGCTGTGTTTACTGATTTTCAAATTATGCAAGTTTTATTTCCAAAGGATCCGGAAAGGAAAAAACTTTTACTGTAAATGCTCGGACAATAGATTGTGAAGTCCACTTTACTAAAGATTTTGCCACAGAAGGAGAAATTACATATAGAAAAACGAATTGTTATTATTTAAAATATGATGATTATATTATTAAAGCATAGCAGATTTACTTTAAATCTTTCCTTATTTAAATCACGCAGGTCGGGAAGGAACACGTAGGTTTGGTTTTTCCTATACTTCATAGTGAAAACCAATCATAACTTAGGCCGTTATGTACCTGCTGTCATCTACGTTACGTTTGTCATGCGCTCGTGTCCATTGTTATTAAGGGGATATTCTGGTCCAGAAATGCGAAAAAATCGATTTTTTTTTTTGTTTTCATATTTTTAAAGTCGAGACCTTTAAGAATATGAGCCTGAAAGATTTTTTGAAATTCGGATTATTTTCAGAGTTACAGCTGTTTTTCTGACCGCTTAATAAAATGTGAGCATTAAAAGTACTACCTATTTACCTGTTACGCTGCCCGAAACTTTAAACGCGATTCTCTCGAAACCACTTTTTTCGACCTGGTTGACATGATAACTCAAGTTCTAATTAACCGATTTACTAAAAATTTTGGGAAAATATTCTTTGTATATCCTTCTATATCTGGGACTTTGGATTTTGAAAAAAACTTTTTTTTACCATTTTTAAAAAATTCGTAAACGTCAGAAAAAAAAGTCCAAAAATTTTTTTTTTTCAAATCGTCGCCATTTTGCGAAAAAAAATGTTTTCCAAGGTCCGGGCTATAGCGACATCTCTACTAATCAGGATTTTTTTTGTTTTTTTTTATTCAGAACACTACAATGGTTAGAATCATGTCAACCGCGGTCCGCGACTCATCTTTCTTGTTTGGCACATCATAAGTTAGTAGATGAATTTTTTTATTTTTTTTTTTTTGCATTCTTAAAATATCAATAAAAATTACGTAAAAAATTGATCGTAAGAATGTTTTTAGTTTTTTTTTTATCCTACGTGGAAAAACGCCTGAAATTTAAACTTCTAGACCAGAATACTTCAGTCCTAGCAGAGTAT
Organism: Venustoraphidia nigricollis; assembly: GCA_034508555.1. Taxonomy (NCBI): domain Eukaryota; kingdom Metazoa; phylum Arthropoda; class Insecta; order Raphidioptera; family Raphidiidae; genus Venustoraphidia; species Venustoraphidia nigricollis. The sequence goes on along the minus strand of JAVRKA010000023.1, from coordinate 4,397,003 downwards.
AAGTGTATGAGAACGGCTTTAGTGCGGTCTGTTGAAGCGGCGGCGTGTGCGAATTACAAGAACAAATGACGTATAGATATACAGAAAAACATGTGCATATTCACGACCATTGTACACAAAGCGCTCACAGCGTGCGGACGAAGTGATATTTGAAGTGATTCAGTGGAAGTTGAATGGACGCATGCGTTTATCGCATTTAAAACAGGTGCTAAAAAAAACTACTTGTATATTTTGTATATTCCTAAACTGCATTTAAATAATTCTAGAGAGATAAAAAGTTCAAAGTGATTCGGAAATTTCCCACAACTCAATTTAAAATATGTGATGAATTAATGAAAATAGTTGTATAGTTTGAAAGTTATAAATTTTGTATTATTTTTAACGACAATTAAAAAGTCTTTTTAACTTTAAAGTTTTAGTTTGTGTTAATTAAAAACGTTAATTTTAATTGACCAAGATTTTATTTTTTATTTTAATGCAGCTTTCAGATGAGCGAATTTTTGATATCTAGTGCGATTTTCTAAACACGATTTTTCTTTTAAACTAAATTTCATTATTTTAATTTTTCCGAACGCAATTGGATAATTCGTATTTTCGCGTTAAATATTTCAATAAAAAAGCGCTCGTCTGAAGAGAGTATTAAAATTTAAAAATAAAAAATACAGAGTGTCAAAAGGAAAACTGTGATAATTAAAACGTGTTTACAAGTTACATGTATTTAAATACAAAATACTGGCAGTTTCAGCACAAAACCGTTTAACAGGTAAGTCAAATAAACCGCATGAAGTAAACGCAACGTTTTTCGAAACCGTTTAGAATAGTTTCAAACAGATATAAACGTGAATTTTTCGAATTTTTTACTTCCGCCAATTTTTTTATTAATAGCAAGTGACTTTTAAAGCTACGCTATCTTGCAACTAAAATGGGGAACTAATCAGCTCGGGCTAGCTGGCACCTTGTCTACTCACACTATTTTAAAAAAATCTGGATTGTTAATTTCTTGTCTTATTTAAATAATTCGTTTATGTTTCCAATATTTTTCAAGTACACAATTAATTCATATATGCGACAGATACTCGATTGCTTTAATTCCGAAATTATGTACAGTAGCGCTTCCAATAATTCTAAATTAACACCCCCTGGCCTCTAAACCTAATCGAGAGTGTTTTTCGACGACGACCTGTATATAGTCTAAAATAAGGCCAAGTACATACTATTGTTGTTCTTATAATATTATTATCAATTTAGGAAATAACTAGCACACCTTATATGGACACCAATCGTCTGCACTTGACGTAAGCATTGTTAAAGTACATATATATATATAGTATGTTGTATAGATTGTAAATACATGCTATAAGATTATATTATATAGGGCAAATGTTCCAATTCTTTACCAGCCACCTGTACTCGACCACGTTTATATTTAGTGTTGACAGAACAGATTATTAGATAACATTTGTAATGAAGAAAATTACTATTATTAAATATCTCTAGTTTCGTCTTTCACCAATAATACTAAGAGAAATTAGAAAATATTAATTTGCAAGTGAGTTACACATCAAGAAACAGATGTGTAACTCACTCACAAATTAATATAATTTTTTAAATTTCTGTTTGTCCCGATAACATACGCTGAAGGATGGCGATACTAGTTTTCGTGCTAGTTCACTTGCTGGATTTTTCTGCAGGCTACTATGCATGGTATGTTGCTTGCAAGTCGGCAGGTACGCTGCTGGTTTGGCTTCACAAGAAGCTCGCACGTTTCCTTGACAGTTAAACATGGAGGCTATCATTATGCAAAAATGTAATTCCACTTAGACGAATTGCTATTGGGGCAAATTTTATAATCGAAATGCTAAGCAAAAGCCAGGTGATAATACATGGAGTCGGGAGTGGTTAATTCGTCAATTAAAATAATTATTTGCTCTAAGGTCAATTTAATAGTTTTAGGTTTCAAAACTTTTGGTTCCATCACTTTCATAATAAACATTTTTATGTTAACAATTTAGCAAAAAATTTTACAAAAATTGCAAAGGTTAAACAGTACTATAACACTACTTAAATTACGTAACAGAATTCTGATCTGATATTGACTCAAGGCTGAAGCTAGCAGGATGTTCTATCAGCAAAATATAGCAAGCTAGCGAGCAACGAAGCAATCAGTGACGTCACTATCCTGCAGCGTAGCTTGCAAGAATGTCATCAGGATTCCGACCAAGCAAACTAGCATAAAATCTAGCATCGTGTGCGCTATACTTTATTATCGGTAAAAGACTAAAACCAGGGATTTAAAATAACATTACAATTTTCATTATTACATGAAATAATCTAATCTGTCATATTGACAGAATAGTGTCCATCTCTATTGACAGTATCAATAGAGATGGACCAAGCTTGACCGCTAGAGACGCCGGTTATATAGCCACTTCAGTCTGTGGACAATTCATATTGTGTGTACAGAAAAAAATGATTTAAAATAAATCGTTGATAATGTCGATGTGCTATGTTAACCAGTTGTATTTCCAAAGGATTGGGAACTGTTCAAGAAGTAATTGGATGCTATCAGAAAAATAATACCATCTTGCACGTTTTTCTACACGAAAACCAACAATAACTTAGGTGGCTATATACTCGCTGCCATCTATATTATGTTTGTCCACCTCTATTATGATTCACTACTGGTGGATGATTGAGAAGCAGTTCGTTTACCCTATATCAATAATATGAATAACTAGATATTATTATGAGACGACCAATTTTGAAACCGGTCACCAAAACAATTTAAGATTGTTTTTAATGAAATGGGACAATTTAAAATCTCGTAAACTTTGACTATAGTCCTACTCCAAAACACATCACAAAATTTATTGAAACGGTAAAATATATTGCTTGCAAAAAGTCGCAGATAATTTCTTCGAGTTAGTCGAAAAATTAGAAAATATGGAATTAATTTGCCAGTTTCGAAATTAAACGATTCATATATTAGGTAAGGTGTTTTATAAGCAAAACAAACATTCGTTATTACTCGGAATTAACCTATTATAATGCAACTAAAATATTATAGTCATGTATTACTTCGAGTGGGTTCGAGGTCAAAGCGTTGGATTCGCATTCGAAAGGTACTGAGTTCAGATCTCGGCGGGGGTTAAGTCTAGAATCATTCGGATCATTCTCAATTTCGAAACTGGTTCCAACAGCGAGAAAACTACAATGGAGTCGATTAAAAATACTGCATGTTAAAGAATTAACATGTTTTTAAAATTGAAATACATATGTTTATACATATATTAATATAGAAAACGTTAAATGAAACACTGAATAAGAAATTTGCAAACAAGCAAAACAAAAATCCACATTATCGACTACTAATAATTAGGGATACTTCTATTATTAAACTTGAAAACTTTCAATTTAAAAATAATAAAAAACCAATAAGATCAAGGCAAAGCGACTGGCAACTTCTATAGTAAGCAACTGTTAAATCGACTGACTTGTGAATTGTTTAGTGGAATGTCTGAGCGATGATCGACGATCTCAGTCGACCGAATAGATAGATAGATAGATAAGATTTTATTGTCATGGTTATAAAATAAATGTACATCGTATTTCGTATTATTTTACATGGTGTTCCTATAACCTACCACAATAAAGTTATGCATTTAGTACACAGTTGATAATTACTTTTATTAACTTATTTTGTTTTATTCTGGGAAAAGTCTCAAAAAACCCAGGCAGTCATTAAATCTATAATTAGTTAAGGATGTGTTTTATCCTCTTATGTTTTGTCGACCGAATAATTACGCAAATAAAAATTGCCTATTAGTGCTGCGCGTTAACATGATTCGTGTCGGGGATGAGGAGCAAATTTTTCAATTTTTTGCAACCAAAGTCAAAATGTCTATTTTATAGGATAACTATAGTTTGCTACAATTGTTAAGAAACACTCATTATGCTATATTAGAAAATTTTGTTTTTAAACGCCGTCGGGACTCAAACCCAAACTTTCCACTATCGCAGTGGAACGAGTTATCAACTACTCAACAGTGAAATATTCATCAGTCAACCTTTCTCACATTTAAAGCATATTTGTAATTATTTTTTCACACCATACGAGTTCTAATTTTTATCTTATGTAACGCTAGACATAAACCTTCATAATAGTGAGAGTTGGTGAATCAAAAATGAAATTATTTTCATTCATTTAATCTATTTTTTTTATAATCTTGAGATAGTATTACCATGCAACGTATTTCTCCTCAACTGTAAAAATAAAAGAAGCCCATCGAGATTCAAACTAGCAAATTTTGAAGATGTTACATTGTAGATCCTACGCGTATTCTCAAATAAGGTTCGACGTTTATGTAACATCAAAACAATATATTTTATATACGTATCGAAGTGTTAACCATGCCTGGTTTAAATAAAAATGACTCACCTGAGATATTGTGCGGTTGACCAACGCAGTTCGTCACGTAGGTTTAAATTCTGACATCATCGCCGGTAACTAGATTCTTTTCTTCTCATTATCTATGCATAAAAGAGAAAATAAATATTATTTTTTTATTAGCAACAATAGCAATCGTCAACTTACAATTGCAATCCTTTTAGCGAAATAAAAAACTTGTTTTTTTTTAACAATTTCAACAATTATGTATGGTTTTTATAAGGTCACCAGTTGCAAGGTTATTTGGTTATAACACTTCATATTTTCCATTTATTTTTTATGATAAAGTAAAAAACTGAACAAACTGATATTTCTATAGTGAATAATATCGATTTTACATTTCTAAGTCAGATATCTTTTATGGTTATAGATTCCTCACAATTTTTTAAAGAATAAAATTTATTAGTATTATCTATACCGTCCACCTGTCAAATACAAGTCATATACATAATAAGTCTACACTAAATTAAATGTAATCAGTAATCATCAATATTTAAAATCGCAATTTGTGACAAGATACGCTTTAATGTGTTTTTTAAATTTCTAATTATGTAACGCTTTTGTTTCCGGCGACAATTTATTATAAAATTGCAAACCTAGATTATTGGGGCCGTACCTCGTATGTGTAAATTTATTCAGGGTTGCATTTTTTTCGAGTATCATGCGAATGAACTGTAAATTTTGGGGTAAGAGTTCATTATCATCCACCGGCAACATTACAAGTTCACTAAAAATTTACAAACTGGCGCTATATGAAATTGTCAGTATAAGAGCGGATAGAAGGCTTTAATAAATAGTTATAAAAAACGTTTTTTTAGTGCAAAATTGCGTTTTTTGCGAGAAATACAACTATGTAGGTAAGCTTAAAAAGCAAAACCTCATCTAAAGACAAAATTTCACTCAAAACGTTAGAGATACACGAAATAAATTTATATACAAGAATTGCTCGTTCAAAGGAATAAGATTAGTAGCAAAAATTTTGAAACACTAAAAATAACAAAGTAAAATATTAGTAAAAATCTTTTTTAAGACAAGCTTTTATAGAAATTTACTAAAAAATGACTTTTATTACTTTAGGTTCATAAATATAAAAGCGTGATTGTGACTAATAAACGATCATAGAATTTATAACCAACGATTTTATAACTAAGAACTTGAATTATTAGTGTATTTGCCATATGGCAACATACACTATTGGCGTCGGTCGGATGGCGGGACCTAGAGGTCGGACCAAAATTTCTCGACCATTTTTAAAAATGTTTATATATATATATGTATATATATATATATATATATATATATATGTGCGGGCAATAACTTTCGAAAGAGTTAATTGATTTTAACGACATTTTGTCCACGTGTTGAAATCCACCACCGTAAGAACCCTATTTAAAATGGGCCTGATTGGGCCATTTTAAGGGTAGTTTTTAGGGGTTGAAAAAAGTTTTTGGGCCTAAAAATACCGACAAAATTCTCAGAATCGTTTCAAAATTGAAATTTAACCTTCTAGTAAAGATTAAATTATGCTGTTAAAATTTTAATAAAATCGGCCCGACAGAACCGGACTTACAAATTTTATGAAAATGCTAGTGTACGTATAATGATTTATTTACCGAAGAGTGTATTTTATTTGGTTCAGATGTTGAATTGATAATAATATTTTAACTAAGACAAAAAATATTATTTTAAGGGGTGTATTAAGGGGTTATTTTCTTATTTTGTCCAAAAACAAACTTAGGTTCAGGTAATAAAGCCACACTACCTGTATAAGCAAATACACTATATTGTCGGCAGGGTTTGGGCACTGCGACCCGAGTTTTTTAAAAATTATTTTTTCCTTTTTAGTACAATTCAATAAAAGGTTCACATTAAAACATTTCTTCTAACACTTTTTTTCATTGCTGAAATAAATTATTTGTTGTCATATTGTTAACTAGCGATTTTTTCAATTATTTTTTCTCAAATTGAGTAAATTAATTTGTGTTATTAAACTCAAACTGTGATTAAAAATATACAGCGATTTTCATACTCTATCTTTAATGCCGGGGCGTATTATGTAAAAGTTTGCACCTTGTAATTCTTGAATTACTTGCACACTACCACTGATTATATTTACGATGACGTCATTGATAAAAATAACAGTTTGGAAACCACTGGTGTAGGTACATTGCACGCGTTTTGTTTATTAAACTGATATTACATATAACGTTTTTAATATGCGAGGCGTCGGTCGTTTATTCCATTAACACATATTCCAGGTAAACACGCAAAATGCTGGGTATAATGACCAGGTAAACATAATATTATAGAAACTAAAATAATTAATATTAATACATCATGTAGAGAACCGGCAACGAAGGGGATCCTTGGGGAGCTCATGCCCTTACTAAATAACTCAGTGTTCCACTTAAAGAATCCACAGTATGTATCTATTAGGATTAGAAGCAACTGGGACACAAAATATATATTTTTTTATAATTGACAATCTTTAAGCACTATACTTTTTAAACCAAAATAGACAGAGACGTGCGTATGCTGCATTGCAATCAGTAGATTTTTTCTACAAATATGACCAACATTTAAAAAATATTTAAGAGATTTCGAATGTCGTCAAAAATTGCATTTTTCGTATAAATATTTGCGATTGTCGCTTTTTTTTAACGTTTCCATCGTGCTCTCAGAAAGAACGGTACGTTCTTTCTATTAAAACAAATAAAAATTTTGGCTTAGACGTTATGGATGCTAGACGTGAAACATCTAATGACGTGCTTAGATGGAAGTGAAAACGTTTAGATTTCACGTTGCGGCGTCCCATTCGACTTAACGTTTCCCTACTTCACTACACACTCGGTATTTATTTTTATTGTTGTTTTTGAGAAACTTTAAACATAAATAGTTTCTAAGCCCAAAGAGATACAGAAGTGCATGTACCCATTATATAATCAACATCTCGTTTAATACAATTATGAAATAAATACATATACCTATCTGAAATTTTTTTAATTAAAAAAAAAATCAGTTAAGGGTGTAATGCATTTATTTCAGTTCAGTGTGAACATAAATGAGGACACTGGACAATATTCCCATTATCTACGATACTTATATATGTTAAGTTTATACCTGTAACCGCGTATTTACATCACGTGATGTCAAATTATCGTGTAGGTATATAACAAAGTAAATTGGGTTACATAATAATGATACCGGAAGTGAAAAATGCTAGAAGTATTACAAAAAAATATTGCATGCTCGAACACTTAAAAAACGAATCAATAGCTTATCATTTTTTTCAAACTAGTTTTTATTAAAATTATGTACTTTAATTGAAGTGGCGTCGACCTCAAAACTCTACTGTTTTACGCTTTTCAGGGACTTTTTTAAAAAGGTTAAATTTTATTTTTAAGTTTTTTTTGTGTGTTTATACTTTTTAGTAGTTTTACAATATGTAGTATTAACGTTATTAACCGCCCTTTTCCTAATGTTTGACTACAAAAAAAAAGACTACTAAAATTTATGTGGGACTGCCCTACAGGTATGCCTTATTAATCAGAAAAAAAATAATCAAAATCGGTTCACAAATGCTGGAGCTATGAGGTAACATAGGGGCCGTTCAAGTATTACGTAAGCAGATTTACTACAATTATTTACCCCCTCCTCCCCCTTCGCAATTCTAAGCGAGTACCTAAACGTATCCATTATTTGTAGGAATCCCTGAAAATGCATTTCGTTTTCAAGCTTAGACAATATGCGGGTTGCCATCTGTGTAAAAAAGTAAATAATTACTGCTGACGTAATTACCATCTAGATCCCTTCACCCCCCATGTCATCAAAAATAAGAAAAGCTAAGACCCCCGCCCCCCTATAGTGTTTACGTAATACTTGAACGGCCCCATAGATAAAAAATCTCCGTTTTTGAAGTCAATTAAAAATGACTAAACTGATTTAAAAAAATTATATAGGACCAATTTGTGAATATTCCGAACAAAATGGCATCGATTTTTTTCAAATCGGTTAATCCTTCGAGAAGTTATGACTGACCAGACAGACGTCGAATTGATAACCTCTTTTTTAAAATCGGTTCAAAAGAAAGGTTTGTACCTAAATATGTATATTATGCTTTCTAGATCTCCAAAAACACTATACAATCAAGAGTTATACAGGTCACACAAACAAAGCTTGGAGAGCCTTTATTAATCGATAGTCAATTAACAAAACAATTTTATGTAGGTGTATAACACTGCCATAACATAGCAGAGGGGAAGAAAAACAGATGGTACGTTGGTCTATTCTATGTCAAAGTAAACATTTGATAACGTTGAGCTTTATCGTTATACCTCAATTTCAAGCTTATATACAGTTGGTAACAGAATGAATTTTATGTTAACAGAATAAACACGGTATTTCAATCATAACAACTGCTCCAAACACTATAAAGTCAAGTTAATCGGTTTTGATTTTTCTATTCGAAGACAGGGATTTGATCAAACTTGAAACTTCGCCGAATGATATTTCTACCCCCCTTGATGCAGGCATCGAAGATCTGCCAGGAAGCCAGTCATTTCTTTCGCACTAAAAGCTGTTTAAAGTGTTGAAAGTCGATGATGGTCTGGCAACTCTCCAGTACCTTCATCAAGGAAGGTAGAAGTATCATTCCAGGAATTTTTAGGTTTTATCAAAAACCTGCTCAAAACAGTGCATTGGCTCCTAGACTATAAAAGCTATGCATTTTTTAAGATCAGAGCAGCCTCTCTCTATTTACCTTAAATCAATATTACAAGCTTTTACTCCACATATTTGTCAGCTAGTTTGGGTCAAATCTTGCAAGTCGACTTTGAACCGCTCCACTTGATCTATTACTTTGCAATTTTGAGTACTTGTTATCGATGACAATACAATAATCTGATAACCATGACCTGATGCGGCAGTCAGAATAGTCAGCTCACTATGAACTTTTTAACAGCCTATGGTAGACGTACCGTTTTGGGTTCGTTTTGGTCGGCAGACAGTTCTGAAAATAATACACCCATGCTATATGCTTATAGAGTAGATGATTAAAGCGGGAATCATAAAATATAAGTAAAAAACCCTTTAAAGACATGTTTTTATTAAAATATACTGAAACGAAGAAAATAAAGAATCAGACAAATAAAATCATTTTGTCTATGTTGACCTAATCTAAAAGCTTGTCCCGAGATATGTCCATAAAAAATCATTTAAACTTTTTGCAAGAAGCCTATAGATCCGGTAGACAATAATAAAAGGATTTTATTTGTTTGATTATTTGTTATTTTCTTCGTTTTAGTACATTTTAATAAAAACATGCTTTCAAAAGATACTTATATTTTCTTATTTTAATATTATGAATATTAAATTTTCAAGTTCATTCCAAACTGACCAATGTCAATGACGTGTGTTAATTATTTTTAGTACGTCGTCGCATTGAAAACTTTTCCAATGTTAAAAAATGTATGTCACCGGAAAGGTTTATGAATAACTAAAAATATGATTATAAGTTTGTGGAAGAAATTATAGCTTGAAAAACTCTTTAAATATTCAAAAAATAAAATTTTTCAAGGTCTCTAACAGTACCTGCATCGTAAGACTTATTTATTTTTCATGTACATATATTTAAAATTGATTTTTGCACATCCCCTTCAAAAAAAAACCCGGGTCGCAGTGCCAAAACCCTGCCGACAATATAGTGTATTTGCTTGTATAGGGCCGTGTGGTTTTATACTTTTATTATGTGAAATTAAGTTTGTTTTTGGGCAAAATAAAAAATTTAACCCCTTAATACACCCCTTAAAATAACATTGTTTTTTCTTAAATGTAATATTATTATCAATCTAACGTCTACACCGAATTAAATACACCCTTCAATAAATAAGTCACTATCTGCAAATTAGTGTTTTCAAAAAATGTGTAAGTCCGGTCCTGTTAAGCCAATTTTATTAAAATTTTAGGGGCACTTTTTTATTGCTATAAACGGGTTAAATGTCAATTTTGAAACGATTCTGAGAATTTTTTCGATATTTTGGGGCCAAAAAACATTTTTCAACCCCTAAAAACTACCCTTAAAATGGCCCGATTAGGCCCATTTTAAATAGGCTTCTTGCGGTGACGGATTTCAACACGTGGGCCAAATTTCGTTAAAATCAATTAACTCTTTCGAAAGTTATTGCCCGTATATATATATATATATATATATATATATATATATATATACATATATACGTATATAAATAAATATATATATATATATATATATATATATATATATATACATATATATATAAAAACATTTTTAAAAATGGTGCCAATGTGTTTAGGAGGTTATGAAACGTCGAGAAATTTTGGTCCGACCCGTAAGTCCCGCCATCCGACCGACGCCAGTAGTGTATGTTGCCATATGGCAAATACACTAATAAGTGCCTTTCATGCCTGTACAGTCGTTCGGTAAATTAACAACATAAAAATCCGGGTGTCGTATATTTTGATTAGGCAAGCCGTTAAGAAGTCTTAGTCCTAAGGCATCTGGCAACACTTTAGCTTCAACCCACAAAGCCCATGTCTAAATAGGGCCTTTGAAAATAGAGATAATTATTATATAAAATTAATATTATATAGGTGTGAATTAATAAATTATTAAAAAATAAATAAGCATGTCTCCATAAAATTATACAGTATGTCTGTCAACAGATACGGTAGCAAGTATCAATGTCAAATAAGTCAATTAATTGGTAATGAGCCGAACACTTGGCCAGTCACAACAACATAATATTATGTTACCATGGCCGTAAGTAACTTGTTCTTTAAAAGGAAAACTATTTATTAAAAGAAAAAAATGAACTACAATGCACTATGTGTTTTAATTAAAATATCTCTTTACTTAAAACAACAAATATTAATAGATTGTAAGCGATTAAAAAAAAACTGTCGCGCCGGTTTAGGACTCGAGACATTAATGTGTAAACACGGATCTCTGAAAGTAAACGGATTTGTTTTATCCATTTTAGTAAAATATCAGTTATTTAATTGTTTTTCCAGTCAATTTATATAATTAGTTATTCACTTATTTAATTACGATTATTTATTTATTAACAAAATGAAATTACTTGCTGTACTGTTCGATGGTTTTTATTGATATAAAATACAACGTAACGTTTCAACCAAACTTTGTGGTCCTTTCAAGTTTCAAATGTATAAAAAAATTAAAATTACAATTGTTTAAATAACAAAAACAAAATATTTAAACGGTTACTAAATTTTTTCAAAATTATATAACCCATGGTAATGAAATGTTATATTATAATGAAAGAATGAGTGACAAACCAAAAAACCTAAAACAAGGAATAATTAGTGTAATAATTCATGTATAATCTTTAAATATTAACTTCAGGTTTTTTGTATCCCTCATTCTATTGACGGAATCATATTTTTCAATATATAACATTTCACTAACCAATCGCTTATAATAGTTTTGTTCATTATCTAAAATTTTTATAGATTTATAGTCAAAAGTAGTCAAAGTAGAGTAACTGACAACTCATTCCGCCGCGAAAGTGGAAAGATTCTGGTTTGAGTCCAGACGGTGTTGGTGGATAAAAATAAAATTTTTCTGATTTAGCATTGTAACAATGAATGTTTAACAATTGGAATTTTGTAGACAATATTTGATTTATTGAAATTATCTAATTTATCTTTGCCCAGAATATTAAGTAATTTTAATTTATTATATGATCTAAATATATTTAGATCATTTATTAAATATACATAAATATCAAATTTTGATACTTCCGACGAACTTCAACTAATCTTGGTATTCGGTATTCCTTTACACTTAACGACTGTTGATTAATTATAATTTATGGCCAATAAAAAGTGCATTTTATTTTTCAGTTGTATCAACCATTGGAGCCATTGACTTCGTTAACAATAGATCGGGTTGCACCAGGTGATGTGGGCTTGGCCTTGAACCCGAACGACAAGAAGTAAAACGCCAGTGACTACACAGCTCTGCGCAACGCAAGAGGCAACCGACTACGGCAGTGTTTTGTTTGTTGGTATTATTTTCGTGACTTAAACGAAGAACATAGCAGCAACAAGAAGAGGAGCCATCGACATGGCTATGGGCACCGGTTCCCGTCTCGCTCAGATGCAGGTGAGTGACTGTGCCTGGTACTCGACAGCATACAGGTTGTTTATCAAAAATAAAAAGACTAAAGAATGACCGAAAAAATGCTCCTTCTTAACAGATTTAAAAAAATCTAGCCAAATGGGCGACATAACCATTCTAGCTTCATAAATATTGACATTTGAAATACTCGTATTATAACAAATGAAAATTCTGTTACAACTTTTTTTTGTGAATCAAATGTAACAGGAACATTAGTTCAGCAAAAATCTACTAGTTATACTTGTTGAATGAAGGGTGACTACTTTGACCCACTGTATGCTAAATGTAATATTTTTGTCTCATGTAATATTTTACACTTAGATAAAAATTTGAGGGTCTGAAAACAGCCAAAAAATAAACTAATTTTTCGATCATTCTTTTATTAAATCGTACTTGGATACTTGCAGGGCACATCTGGTCAGAAAATCTCGATTGACAGTAACCTTATATGTAGCCATATATAGCGTTTATAGGCGTAGGAACAATCTGAGGTCGTTGTCAATGTCTTTTAAGTATAGAAGATCGGACTGTATGGGTAAAAAAACAAATGATAAACAAATAAAATTGTTGTTGATGTTAAACTTTAAAAAAACCCGGGTCGCAGTGCCAAAACCCTGCCGACAATATAGTGTATTGCTACAGGCAGCGTGACTTTATTATATGAATTTGTTTGTTTTTGGAGAAAATAAAAAAATTGAAACCCTTAATACACCCCTTAAAATAATATTTTTTCTTAATTTCAATATTTCGTCTCTGTTTTATCAATTCATCATCTGCACAAAATTATATACCTACAGAGACTTCAGTAAGTATAATTTTCTAACCGCAAACGTTTTCATAAAATTTATAAGTTCAGTTCTGTCGGGCCGATTTTGTTAAAATTTTAGGAGCACCTGTTGATTGTTACTACAACGTTAAATTTCAATTTTGAATCAATTCCGAGAATATTTTCGGTGTTTTTGGGGCCCAAAACAATTTTCAACCCCTAAATACACCCCTTATAATGGTCCGATTAGGCCCATTTTAAATAGGCTTTGTGCGATGATGGATTCCAGGGTGTGGCCCAAATTTCGTTCAAATCGAATAAGACCTTCGAGAGTTATCGTGCTCACGCACACACACACACACACACACACACATATATATATATATATATATATATATATATATATATATATATATATATATATATATATATATATATACACATACACATACATACATACATGTATATATAATTTTTCCAAAAATGGTGCCAAAGTGTTTAGAAGGCTATGAAACGTCGAGAAATTTTGGTTCGACCCCTAGGTCCCGCCATCCGACCGACGCCAATAGTATAAAAGAATGCTTAAGGCAAACATGAAAGCGAAACTGTGTATGTGTGCCAAATTCCAAACTAAGCAAATATGTGCAAGTGGTTCCAAATTGGTTTAGAAGATTTCAACAGAACCAGAAAGTAAAGCTAAAAAAAGCCTTTAAAATACATTAAACAAAAATACTATTGTTTTTTGAAGTTCTCAATTTAGGATATGATATTTCCAAAGTCCCAGTGATGTCTTATGTAGGTGAGCGTGACTTATTTGTATGAAATTTGTGACAGAATAACAAACTGACTAGCATTCCATACGCCGTTTACATATTTAAATACGCTAATAAACTCCATATCACGAAACCTCAGGGGATTTTAGCAAACAAAAGTTCAGGACTAATACATATTTTTAGCTTTGTTCAATCAACGCGGTTCGAGAGAGACAGAGAGAGAAAACAATGATAAACGGAATGCGTGCCTTCAGATTAGTGGTAAAGCTACGGAAACATATAACGGTGCCTGAGACATTGACATTTCACAACTGAAATCTCTTATAGTGGTTACTATCTACGTAATAGAAACTAGACTGTATCGTAACGTCAACAGAAAATCAAAAATAGATAGATATTTTATTAAGTGTTAGAACTGCATACTTAGGGATGTTGCAAATATCTACATCCGCAATTGCATTATTTTTGACATGTGTATTTGATACGGATGTGATGCTAGTCATGATAGTCGGAAAGCTATTAAGCATTTTTGGGTAGGTATTCAAGGCACTGTGAAACTTTGTATAATAACTCTTTAGTAATATCTGAATACAAAAACACAGACCTGGCTAAAAGGTGGCGGGACTTAACCGATTTTTAAATTTTTGCGCAATAAAAAATCTTTGAGGCATTTTGAAATTTCAATCCCCTGAAATTTAGTATTTAAGAAGTTGAAAAATAGAAAAGCCAGATTTTTTTATCGAGTTTGAAGCTTCGCCAGGTGTTTGCAAAATTATATTTTTTAAGACTTAAAAAATATATTTGAGGCACGTTGAAATTTAAACAGAATAATAATGCTAACTGAAAATAGATATATTCAAAAAGACAGGTCGTTTCGGTGGGCCATTTCATCTGCCAGGCGATCAATATGTTTGATAAATGAGTCGGTTAAGTCCCGCTACCATTCAGCCAGGTCTGAATTTTTGTATTCAAATATTACTAAAGAGGCGTTGTACAAAGTTTCATAGTGTTTCAAATACCTACCCAAAAATGCTTAATGGCTCTTGCGCTATGACATGTTTATTGGACAGAAGTAAAACTGGTAAGTACAATAGGGATGTTGACTATTTTTGGAAAAGTGTTTTAAATCGTGCATAAGTTGTACCTAATATTGCCACAAATATTTATTATTTTTATTTAAATACAACTCAAGCCGTAAAAATCATGTATTTTAAATCCCGTTTCAAATTTCGGTCCAAAACGCCAATACTAGTCGCGTGACGTCACCTGTTCATAACAAAGGAGGCTCAAAAGTTTACACAGGAGCTACCATTCTATAGATGCGTATTCTGTGCTCATAAACGTTAGTAAACTTAGGTGATGAAAAGTTGTTTCGTAGTCGTTGCTATAGTTACATGTAATTTGACGTTTCCTATAAACAAATAATAATAAATTACACACTAAATATTAACCAAACAATGAAGTTTTTTGACAGCAACTGAACATATGACGTTATGCGCTCTGATTGGTGTCTGTTGTCACGTGACTTGAGAGTGATTTTATTAGGTTTTATTTATTAAATATTAATTAAATTCCTTAAAAATAAGGAAAAATATAGTGTTTTTTAGTATTTCTATCATAGAAACTACTACTTTTCGTTAAAATTATGTTTTTATTTGAATACTGTCAACATCCCTATTGTGAAAAAAAAAACACCGGCACCAACGACAAGAACCTAATGTTGTACGACGGATTTTTATAGTATACGGTGTACGTGCATTGAAACGTTTCGTTATATTTTCAACCCCGTGAATCGATTTTACTCTACCGTGCCAAAAGAAGTTTTACTTCAAAAACGCTTTAAATTATGAACAGTGGCGATGAATCTTTAAGTTTTTTATAAACGCATACTATCTAAAAATAAAGTCAATGAGGTTGATGTAACGGGGTAGCGCATAGCAATTTAACATACGTACCAGTCGGTGAGCGTGCAAATAGAGCACCGGGGTGACTAAACTGCGCTATCATATTGCGCATTTCGTAAAAGTTTTACAGTTCTGATAAACTAAACTAGATACAACTCGCAGAGAACATTGGCTTCACGGCATAACCTAAATTATCTTTATAAAGACTAACACTAAATGAGGCCCGAGGCCACTCTTCCTTTCAAGGTCCCTTTAAAAAAATCTCCCCGAGGGCCTTATTTACTCAAGTCAGCAATGTTCCAGGTCATATTTTTTTGTTTATAATTTTTTTTTTTTTATTTCAACATGACATGACAATATATCCTTGCCAAGGAGATCCGGGGTACTCAATTATAAAGACGAACAGTTTGCGGAAAGTATTCTCAGAACTTTTTTGAAATATCTTTATTTTGAACATTTTAAAACCGCGCACACATGTCAAGCACGGGCCAGCACAAATAAAAACGACATATCAGTAGCACACAAGATCGGTTCGACACGGCTAGGCAGACTGACGGTTGTAGCTGGTTGCAAGTTAGTAGTCGTACCTTCACGAACAGGCTTTTCTGATTCGTGCTATGCTGGTCGTGTTCGATAAGTGTGCGCAGTGTATTAAATGTTAAAGATATAGAGACAGGTGAACTACATAAAATTTAAAATGATTATAAAATTATTTGAACAATTCTTTCACTATTTTAAAGTCTACTTTTTCCAAGTGACACAGGCTATATATATTATTACGTTCCGACAAAAACAGGGACGAGCCGTAAGCCAAATTTAAAGCAAGTTGGGGGAATTCCACACACGATTTGATTTTGTGTGTAGGCAGTGACGTAGCTACGTAACCAAGGGCCCCGGTGCAAAAATGGAATTGAAGCCCTATCTAAATTTGTTAAGTTTTATCAGTACAGTGCCGACCACACGGAATCTTATTTTCAATATTAAATGAAAAGTAGTATCCGAGGGTCGACATTTTTTTTGGAAATTTCCTTCTTCCTAGGAATCTTTTTTCTTAATTTCATTAGCATTAATAGTTTTCGAGTTATTTGCAAAAAATCAGACCTTCTTTTTTGGGATTCTTTAATTGTTAATAACTTTTGCGATTGTTTATGTGGGGATTTCAAATTTTTGCACATTTTTCTATAGGTGATTACGAATCAAATGAGCTTTGACACGTATTTTAACTCGCAGTAGCAAAAATTAATATGTTTTTCCACTTGTGAACCAAAGAGACAAAAATTATTTATTCGATTAAGATATTTAAATAACGTTTTCGAATGTCACTCAGGAGGCCGAGGGGCCCCCTGAGCTTGAAGGCCCCGGTGCACTGCACCGCCTAGCCCTCCGATAGCTACGCCACTGGCTTTAGGGTATTCCAAGATAAACTATACAAGAGGTACAAAGAAAGTGATATATGTGAGATTTGTCGCTGTTGATTATTTCGCTGTTATAAAATCTACCCGGATGAATCCGGGTCGCAAAGCTAGTCCATTGTTGGGTGGTAGTAAAAAGACAACTACATCACGTAGGATTATTGACAGGCAGGCCTGCCATATAAGTAAAGCTGAGCAGCGCGTGGGACGCAACCAACATAATTCTGTCAGCTAGTTTAACCCACTGTTCATAACAAAATGTATTACACTGTACATAACATAAAAATTTACACTCACACATTGATACGTGCATTTAATTTTAAAATATGTAGGTTGTGCAAATTCGTCATCTGTTAGAGATCTTTAAATTGAAAATTTCTAAATAGTCGCCTGCGAAGTAGCTAGAAACCATTTAATAAAAGATTTGCACAAGATATGTAATTGGTCTGCCATTAATTTTTATATATCAAAATAGCCTGCTCTGCCTCAGAGAGAGATAGAAATATCATGACAATATGGATTGGTTCACTATGCATCAAAAAGAGAAAAAGCGAAATCTTAGTAACATGTGATTGATTCTCTCTTTGTCAAAATGAGAGATGGAGGCATCAAAAATATATAAGCTTCTTTTCAGTATTTTTAAAGAAAATAGAGGACGTAGGTCATGGCCAAGCTCTAGTTAGAGTGTCCCTAGGAAGTCGAAAATGCCGTTATAGCGAAATTTGTAGACTTTATAGATTAGAACCTCTGAAGCGAGGAGTAGATATGATAAATCCCAAATAATAAAAACTACATGGGACCAATTCGGTAGCATTCTGAACAAAATGGCGTTGAAACTTTTCAAATCAGTTCATAATTGGCGGAGTAATTAATCGCGTAACAAACACAAAAAAAAAAAACAACCGAGTTGAGAATCTCTCCTCCTTTTTTGAAGTCGGTTAAAAATGAAAATATAAGTTTCCCGGGTTCCACAGAAGAAAATTGAGACGGATAGAACGTACAAGAATTCTGAAACTCATAGAGACATTTGAAATTACATGCTATATATTTATTTTTTAGAATTACTGAAATCTAAGGCAAAAAAGTCGAAAATATAAAAAAGGTGAACAACTAAAATAGAAGATAAAAAATACCAATCTATGTAAAGAAAGAAAAAACTTATACTTGGTCTGTTTGTTTTCCATTTTTAACGAAGTTCATTAATAAAAAAAATACGATTTATTTACAATAAATAAATTGTACTAATTGGAACACGTTAATTAATTTTATGCAAATCAACAAATTAAGTAAGTTCGATGAACCTGTTTTTTGTGTGTAGATCGCAGAAGACAAGTTATAGGAGTAGAAAAATAATTAAATAAAAAAAAAAACAACTTGTGAGTCATCCCACTGATCAATTAGAAAAACAGACTGTGGGTGTTTGCAACATTAATCTATTAACAAACCGAAATCAGCTTTCTCTTTAAATTACCACGAATTTCATTTATTTATAGTCAATTGTACAACTTTAATTAACACGTCAGTTTAATTTTAGATGTCTTGTTTTTCACTTTCAAAAACAGCTGTTTTCAATTTCAGTAAACATCTACTGTAATGGGGGTTTGAAATTCATTAAAAACATAAATAACAGTAGGCTAACTATAGTTTGCTACAATTGTTATAAAACACCCATTGCTAAATAATCTATTAGAAAAATTTGTTTTGAAACATTGTCACCGTCGGGACTCAAACCCAAATCTTTCCACTATCTCGGCGAAATCAGTTATTGAACAGTGACTTAAACAATGAATCTTTCTTATATTTGTGCATATTTGTAACTGTTTTTCCCCGCCATGCGACAGCTAATAACTATATCGTAGCAAACAATCTACTAAAAACATAAATGTTTTAGTATAAAGATTACCAGGGTCTGATAATAGCTCAGCATTACTTTCTTGCTGTACTGAGTTCCCAGACTCTAGATAGATAGACGCTCGACAACAGAGATCATAGGCGTTTGATTCCAGGTTTCAATTTGAGATATGGTAAAAGTATTAATTTTATTTTCAATTTATTATAAAAAAGTAACAAATTTCAAATTTAAAAACGAAGATTACCAGAACAATTTTAAATTTGACTTTAACGTCATTGTTTATGTGGCGTTTTCATGGTTCGTTTATTACAAACCAACAGTTTTGGCGAAAATATTATTTATAATGATTGAATTTCCAATGTAGGTATTTAAAAGAATAATGATTTGAAAATATGACTTGCGGTACTTAGTTCCACATAATTCTGACAGTTGGTGACAAAAAAAAATAATTGTAATTATTATTGACAAAAAAAGTCACCAGCGACTTCCAAGAAACAATTTAAAATGATCAAAGGCATTTCGAAACTTGTAGATAACATTTAATATTTTTTTACGAATGGAATATAAAATTATTAAAATTTTCATTTGTATTTGAAAGTTTGCTAGTTCTATATGCCGTAAATAGATTATTTTTAATGCGTTTTTTTATCTTAAAAAAGGGGCAAGATAATTAAATAAATCACAATTTAAATAAACACTTAGAACACTTTCAAATAACATTTTTTGCACTAAAGGTGTTTGTTACAAACAAGTGACATTATAATACTGCCCACATAAACATTTTGATATTAGCATACCTAGTACACAAAATAAGAATATGTGTGCATTAGTTAATGTCATACTTATATACATAGGTATCGTAAATTACAAACGCTCGACAGCTCACATTTTTCGCGTTGTTGATAAAATTTAATAATGATAGAAAAAGCCACTTTTACACATTTTAAGCCAATTTATTACATTATAATTTGAAGAGCCGTTTTAGCTATTAAATATAACATTTAATAAATTACTTTTTTGCACTACCCTCTACAAAATAGTAAATTCCATGTATACAGGCACGTAAAATGACCCATTAAGTACTAGAGCGGTAAAGAAAAACAAAACTGGTCGTGCTATACCAATTCCGATTCTCTGTCAGCGTCAGTGTTTTTTTTTAATTTATACTACTGAAGTGATGTTTTTAAAAAAAAATGAAGTGAAAATCAACTATTTTATAGGTTGTACTGGCAAAAAATACCAGATACCTTGTACGTAAAAATAGTAGGTATGTCTTGTGTGACCGTTAAAACACGCTGGCGCTCGTTTTATACATAATGTCACAACTCGTCGGAATATAATATAATTATAACACTAGATATACAATCTACTATTTCCATACCAGTACAAAATTCCGGTAGACAATAGCACTGGAAAGTGATTATGAATTGTCAAAAAAAAATTTGAAAAACGGTTGACCCTGCAGGCCATCCCTGGAACTTCCCGCTGTTTCCGATCTATTGAGATGTGGCTTACCCCTGTGATGTTTGTCAAAAGTTATTTTAAAAAATTCCAGCCAACTGGGCGACAGGACCATTCCAACTTCATAAATATTGACATTTGAAATATTATAATAAAATAAAATTTCTCTTAACAGTTTACGGTTATGGTATTTTATATTAAAAATTAATCAAAGCATGCTTGTCAGCTACCTAACTAATTTCTATTTCACTGATCTGCAGAACAAAGGAACATCTGATTTTTTTTTTATTATCAGAATATTTCCGAAACTATGAAACTATAAACCGTTATAAATTTCTGACAAAGATTTGGAAAGATATATTGAAAAAACACTTTTTTGAAATTTTTTGTCAACGATATCTTTCGAACGAATCAATCGATCGAGATGCTGTTTACGGCAATCGAAGCAGTTTTTCAAGCATAAAAAATAATCTATTACAAAAAATTCAATCTAACGAAAATTTGAGAAGATATTTTGAAAAACCATTTTTTTCAAAATTTTTTCAACGATATCTCTTGAACGAATGAAGTGATCGAGATGCCGTTTGCGGCAATCGACGCAGTTTTTCAAGCACAAAAAAATAACTTATTACAAAAAAAGCAAACAAACAAAAATTTGAGAAGTTATTTTGAAAAAACTTTTTTTCTGAATTTTTCTCGGACGATATCTCTCGAACGGATTAACCGATTTTGATGCGGTTTGCGGCGATTGACGTTATTTTATGAGGAATAGAGCTGATTAGATTTTGGAATTAATCGGTACGGTAGTTTCGAAAATATTTCAAAATATTAAAAAAAAACTGCTTTACAAAAAGCTTTATTTTTGAGATTTCTCAAAATGTACCTGGCCGAATCAGTTCCAATTTTCAGGAAATCTAAGTTCGGCAAGTTCCTTTCAGATACCACAATCCGCGTTTCGATCGGTCCACCCGTTCAAAAGTTATGAGAGGTTTACATACACA
Organism: Venustoraphidia nigricollis; assembly: GCA_034508555.1. Classification (NCBI taxonomy): domain Eukaryota; kingdom Metazoa; phylum Arthropoda; class Insecta; order Raphidioptera; family Raphidiidae; genus Venustoraphidia; species Venustoraphidia nigricollis. Next base: position 4,375,211 of record JAVRKA010000023.1, on the reverse strand, counting down.
CAGACATACGGACATCATTTTAAAAATCGTCAGAATAGCGTCCTAGGATCTCAAAATGTCGAGATCTGACAAAAACTCAAATTTCGAAAATCGGGGTGAAATCAATAACTTCCCAATTTTTGTAAATTTTCAATTTTCTTAGCGGGAAGTTAAAAAACTGAGATCACTTCATAGTGTACCAATTTTCATGAAAATAAGTCCAATCGCTCTCAAGTAAAGTCGGTTTAAACCGAAACAAAAACTCTAGAAACACTTTTTCCGTTTAGGAAAAATCCACAAAAAAACTAAATTACAAAACGACGTCCAGTTTTTGTATATTGAAATCAATTCAGTCGAATTAATATTTATTCGTGGAGATGATGCTAAATCATTCGGTTTATTATGTAAGGTCGTCGTATATTAAACGAGGCAGGCAAGCAGGCGGTCGCTTAAATCTCCTTGCGCTCTCCTTATAAGGAGGGCAGGAACTTGATCGATGGTAATTATTGGTAATGACGTTCTGTGTTCTTTTTACATTGGATCACAATAACTTATCAATCAACGTGTAGGACTGCGTCTTTTATTAAAATAATCGATCGTTCATCCTTACAAATGAATATAATTTGTTTATTTATTATTAATACATTTCAGTATATTCCATTTTTTGTATCAATCAACTCTAACCTAAACTATTTAAAGCTTTTATTTATGACACGATTCTATAACAGTTGTTAGAAACAGGTCTGTTAAATTTCTGTCTCCGTGCGGAACTTATATTAAATTTGTTAGAAAATGACAAAAAAATTAACAGTGTTATAAATTCTTACATTGACCCTACAGAATATCACCGTTAACTTCACTTGTTTATTGAAGTAAAATCTTCAAAAAGCTTGAATAATTCTAACGAAAAATAATTATAATTATAATTTTTAATATTAGAATTATCCTATCAAACTTGGCAGAAGCCAGTGTTAGGGCAGGAATTTATGTTTTGGACGTTCAGTAATTTTATTGATAGCAAAGATTAGGAATACATGAATATACCTAATACTACTACACTATGTGGGACTATATAATATATATATATATATATATATATATATATATATATATATATATATATATATATATATATATATATATATATATATATATATATATATATATTATATAGTCCCACATAGCATAACCCCACATAGTGTAGTAGTATTAGGTATATTCATGTATTCCTAATCTTTGCTATCAATAAAATTATTTGTTTAATACTTCAGCCATGAACATCGTCAGATACAAACAAAATCCGAAATTAGGCAACCGATTATCGCGCGGTTTTCACGAATCGGTAGTGGCAATGCTTCGGAAAGTTTTTATAAATTGGAGTTAGATTCAGACAGTAAGTTGGTGGACTTAAAAAAATATAATAGAGCTTACACTATGTCCATTATGCGTTATCGATAGAGAAATAATTGTCAAGAAAGGTGTTTTTAGAAAGAGCCGACTGATACGGTCACCTATATTCCTACATAGAATATCGTGTTGTATATGTCGCAGCCAAGATAGTTAAATTAAAACCGTTGCACATAGGCTGGTTTTTCCGCTGGATTCGCTGCTGGGACTTGTTCTGGCTGCGGGAATGGAAATGACTACAGGCTCCGCTGCATGCTTACAAGCTTGATTCTCTGTTGGCCTTGAGCATAATGAATCAGAAAGCAGCATACTTATTGTAACGTGAATGACATTGACAAACGTCTTAAACAAACGTGGCATCATAGTGTGTATTCAATTCAGAGATAATAAGCGTCCACTTTTGTTAACATCCGAACTGTAACTGCGTGCGCACAAAAACCATCCACAAATCCAGCTTCAAAATGCACATTTTTCGCCTTAAAAATTGAGTCAAAAAACGTCATATTCGTCAATATTTCTTTACAGAACGTCACGAGATTTCGATTTACGGGAAGGTAAATTAACATTTTAACCCTTAAACACATACCCTGCGTTACCGAAGTTGTTTCGCACCCGGACACTTGGGTCCGATATTTTCATTTGTTAAAATATTTTTGCAATTAAAATAATTTTATTGACGTTTATAATCATAAATGAACACCAAAAGTAAGTGCCACATGCATTTCCAAATCAATTAACCTGCTGTACCTCGCACAAGAAACATTGTCTCTGCCTCGCGGGGCAGCACCCCGCTCGGCAAGATCGAAATACGGTGGAATCGAAGCCTCCACTACTGTTGTAGGTACCATGTTTCATCTCAATTTCGTGTGGAGACGTGGTTAGCGATTAGTGTATTATAAACAAACAATTAAAAAAATAAAAAAAATACGGAAGTCCTGTATTCAGTGTATTAAACCTGTGTGGAATGAACATTCTAAAACTACAGCAAAATGTATAAATAATTATTTATTTTAATTTTCATGTATTCTGAGTTTACAAAACTCATTTCACCTACAAGATTCCAAAAAATTAATAATAACTAATAAAAAAAATTACTTTAGTATAACGAGTACCCTGGATGCGAACGCGACGATATGTATACTTTCAGAGTTGATATTTTTGCACAGAATTTTGTTTTTTTAGTTCTAAGTACACCATTTGCTTTATAATTGGATACGTAACAACGATTAGGAGAATTAAAGCGATACTTCAATTTTTACAATATATCGTAGTGGGTACCCGGACATGTACACAAAGTTTAAAAATTTTTCTTTACTGACAAATTTGGCTTGCTCGATAATTATTTCTCTAAGAAATTTTGCGTAAAACATGCTAATTTTCTCGTATATGATTTTAAATCACTTATTTAGATCAAATAAACTGTAAATACTTGGCTGAAAGTCATATGGGAATAATAATAATAAAATTTTATTTGAATACTAGCGGACCCGGCGAACTTCGTTCCGCCTTATAAAGTTCAATTTTTTTATTAGGATTTTAATAGTTAGGATTCTTTCATTACTCATTCACTCCGTTCGTTCGCCCGAGTTTATAATTATTTGTGTCAATACTCGCTCACTCACTCTGTTCGTTCGCTCGAATTTCTAATTATTTGTTTCATTACTCACTCACTCCGTACGTTCGCTCGAATTTCTAATTATTTGTTTCATTACTCACTCACTAACTTCGTTCGTTCGCTCGAATTTATAATTATTTGTATGATATATACCGGTAAAGTTGTTGTCGGGAGCTCACAACACGTGTTGATTTATATTTGATTTCTTAATCAATTAGAAGTGAAAACTGTCTTTATTAATTATTTATAAAATGTAAATAAATAATAATAGCATTGAGAAATAATGATAAATTCACTATGAGAATAAAATTAACTTGAGAGTTGCACTGAAAAATTAAAATGATACGTATAAGTCACTGCTACGATCGAGACACAAATAAAACCAAAAAAAAAAAATGGACGAAAACTGTATAGTGAGTGAGAGAAAGGAAGCCGGCTTCGTTCTCACCCCTACTCCATAATGTTTGCTGGTTGAAAAGTGACAACGGGAGACACCTGGCGCGGATAACTTGATTGGTTGATAGAACTATACCTACATGAAAATTATAGTATACTACAATGATTATTATATTCGATTGCCATCTTGTGAATCTGTGGATGGAACAGAATAATATAAAAATCGCGATTAAAAATCAAGGGTTGATCGTATAAGAGTGAAAATTTAGAATTAAATGTATTTTTCAATGCTGAATCATGAAATAATAAAAACAAATAATTTTGCAAAAAAAATAAAAAAAAAATTCTGGGGTGGACCACCCTTAACATTTAGGGGTATGAAAAATAGATGTTGGCCGATTCTCAGACCTACCCGATAAGCACACAAAATTTTATCAAAATCGGGTCAGCCGTTTCGGAGGAGTTTGGGAACAAACACCGTGACACGAGAATTTTATATATTAGATTACAAATATACAGGTAGTAACATAACAGTATACTTATGGAATTAATCCGCCCAACTTGGCATAGCCACTGCTAGGGTATACGTATTAAGTATATCTAGTTTATTTTAAAGCATTAACATCAAAGATTTGAATAAGATTTTTTATGGAAATTAGAGATTTTCGAACCGTGCACATACATATTCAACTGCTCGTAATATAAAGCTATGCGGGAGGAAAAGGGGGCAGCTGGTAAACAGTCGCCTTAAACACTACCTACAGCGATTTGGCTAAACTTCCTTTTAAGGCTGTCAGAACGCTCTGAATTTAAGCCATACTACGTGGCTAAAAAATTCTGTTGCTGTTGTCAGTTGATTACTCTAATTTTTGGAAATACTTTGAAAATTTAAAAAACTTTTCCGAAAAAGGAATAGTCACTTTAGGTTTGTGATGGAACAATTTTGTAAAATAAGTACGAATAAGATCGTAGTGTGACATTGAAAACGCTTGTTTTTTGGTACAATTAATGCCAACTTTTTTCTAGTAAATAGTACATACATTACAAAAGTAGTCCATTAGAGACCTAGATTTGTCTTTTATGTTCCCTATAGAGAAGGAATTTTTGCAAAATGTTGACGAGTAAGTCTACAAGCAGCTATCAACCGAAGCCCTATTTTTGACTTAAATTCAGAGTGTTCCGACAGCCTTAACAGTTGACTTCCGACATGTAACTTGCAGGATAAACGTTCAATTTAACTATCGGGCTGCGACATATATATACTTTGATATATTATTATAGATACGTCAACAATGCAATGCAGGTACTATAGAGAGCTTGACCACCGAAAGCTTGGCGGTCATTACGTGGTCACTTTAGACGCAAGCGCAATAAAGTAAAATACCATTCTTGTTATTAGTGAAAAAGTGTCAGAAGTGAAAGTTCATTGTCAATGACTTTCCAATTCATTTTTACGAACAGGATTAAAATACGAAATTAATAAGCGTTATTTCGATATTTAAAAATCATAATTTGATTTAATGCTATGTTACTAATGATTTAATACAGTTTATATTTTATTAATTTAAAGTTATGGTCAGAATTTAGATTATATGAGTCAGTTTGAGTTAATTAACGCGATATAATTTTAATTCAATTCTGAATAAGTTTGTGTTAAGTGTTGTTTTTAAAATTGAAGAATATGACGAGAAATAATTTTTTGAATAGTAGCTTTAGCGCGGTATCTTTGGATCCGGACACATCGTGGGCAGCTCAAAGTTGGAACGGCTTTTCTGTGTCTCAATTATTTGGAACGAATGTACGTAATTTAATTTCATTAGAAAAAAAATTATAAAAATTACTAGTTTTAATTTCGCGATAAAGTTATAAGATTTAACAAAATTGATAGCATTTCATTGTTTTATTGTCGCAGAAACATAAATTAATAAATACGTAAAAAAATCGTTATATCAATATGTTTTTTTAATGTTTGTAATAGTTCGAATAAGGTTTTTAAGGAAATAAAAATTGTAAAAATTGCCCAGAAGTGGAAAATTCGGGAATTTATGGAATTTATTCTTCTTAAATCAATGTCAGAACTCCGCGAGACAAGATTGTAATATGCTGGACCCGACGGTTCCACTACTGTTGTTTTATCGAGCGGGGCGCAGCTCCGCGAGGCAAGACTGTATGGTGGAATCGAAGACCCACTATTTATATCACTGCCGTATTTTATTTCAATCCAGTGGCGAGCTATCGGGGGGCTAGGCGGGGCAGTGCCCCGGGGCACTCATACTCAGGGGGGTCCTCGGCCTCCTGAGCAACGGTCGAAAACGTTATTTAAATATCCTAATCGAATAAAGAATTTTTGACTGTTGACTCTTTGGCCCTGTAGTTTGGTTCACAAACGTGCTGCTGTGAGTTAAAATACGTGTCATAGCTGATTGGATTCATAATCACCTCTAGAAAAATGTGCAAAAGTTTCAGACCCGCACATAAATAGTTGCAAAAGTTATTAACAATTAAAGAATCCCAATAAAGGAGGTCTATTTTTTTGCAAATATTTCAAAAACTATTAATGTTAATGAAATTTTAAAAAAAGATTCCTAAAGAGGAGAAAATTTTCCGAAAAAATGTGGACTCCTGGAACTTTATCTCTATTATTAATACTTTTCATTTAGTGTTGAAAATAGGGCTCCGCGATGTCAGTGCTGTGTCGATAAATTTTAACCAATTTCATTTTTGCACTGGGGCCCTTGATTATGGCACTATAGGACTACCCCTGATTGTAAGTGAACTTAAAAGCTCTTTTTTTTCTTTCTAGGCACGATTTCAACAAAAACAGTTGCAAGAAAAAGAAGAAAAATTATTACGATTATATGACAGTCAACAAAGGCGCGCATTTGAGCGTTTAGGACGCAACAGTGCTTCGCCCCCCGTTGTAGCATCAGCAGAGAAAATAAACATGCCATATCTCGGCGGGTCCGGAGGATCCCAAGCAGGCAGAGTACGGCAGCTATTTGAAGAGAGGCGACATATCAAAGCCGCCGGGATCGACAAAAGCTACCCACTTGAACCAATCAATGGCTTGGCCAAAACCAATAGGTCAAACGGACATAACGGTCCAGGTATATATTAGAATTAGAAATTAATCATTTTCAGATTTTTTCATTTACGTGCGCTACGAGCAGGGCCGGCCCTACCATACGGCAAACGGAGCGGTCTTTCTAGGCGTCAAGCCCTAAAGGGCACTTCAGTGGCAAGAAAAAGTAAACGAAACGAAACTTTTTTTGATATTTTGATTGTATTATATATTAGGGGCAAGCAAGAGGGGCGCCATAATTGGATCTCGCTCCATCCTAAAACTTGCCTCGGGCCGGAACTGGCTATGAGACCTTGACTCGTGCCAAATTTCAAGATACGAAGTAACGGAAAGTACCCTAAAGATTTTGATGAGTGAGTGATCAAAATGCGCGACTTGAGACAACGATACTGTTGTAGATTTTAGTATTTGAAATTAATTTCAACTTGATACCTCTATAGCTTTTCCTGAGAAAACGGGTCTTGGCGAACAGACAGACGGACAAGCGATCCTATATGGGTTCCGTTTTTCCATACTAAAGCACGGAACTCAAAAATGAGTGTAGACTTCCCGCCTGGTGCATATAACGTTATCTTTTTATAGGTCCAAAAAACAATGGTCACGCGCCCGCAAGTAGAGGCGTAAGTTTGGACAGATATAGTACGTACACGAAAAATCAGTCAAAACTGGCAAACACCGTAAAAACAAACGTAAATCGTTCAAAAAGCCAAGTTCGTAGTATCGCAGCACGAAATGTAACGGAATCACCCGAATACACGAATCAACAAACGACGTACATCAATAATAATATACAAACGGTTAATAAACTATCGTCAAATAGTTATCAATATTACGAGGAAAGTGAAAATGATAATGCGATGTATTTATTAAAAAAACAACAGGAAGAGCTTGAAAATCTAATGAATAATCATAATTTGAATGACTCGATTGACGATGAAGATTTCCCGGATGTCGGTTTAATTGATGACGATCTGGACGTGACTTTTGGCAAATTACCGAACGTTGGTGGGGTGTTACCAAGTCAGAAAACCAGCCGCCCGGAAAATGTGATACAAGAAGCGAAAATAACAGCTCCAACGGAAAATAAGAAAATCGCAAGTACAAGAAATAGCAATAACTACGCATCTGGAAATAGACCTGCGGTCGCTAGATCTACGGCCGCGAAAAGTCAGGTAGACAGTTTTCTTCTGCTACTATGAATAGAACTTATATTTTTTAACAATTATATTGAAATTAGTTTTACATTGTGTCCGTGGGAATAGTTAAGATCATTGGGAACCCCCAAGGATAGTAGAGTACTTATTATATGTTGGACATAAGAGACTATAAATGTGATCACGTGACACGCCTATTGAAACGATTACTTAGGTACATTATTCGAAACCGTTGGATTAAATTTTCAATTATGATGAACGTTTGACAGTTGGGAAAAAGTTTAATGTGGCGTCACAAGCCTACTTCCACTGCCCTCTCTCAGTCTGTCTTTCTTTTCAACAATGTTACGTCCGACTTTAGTAATCTAATAGCCTTGGGAAATCTCCGCGTATCAGATTTTAATGTAGGAATTGTTAAGTCAAAATATGTTTCTGAAAACCATGGATATGAATATTCAATAATCTAAATCTTGACATTTAAATTTACCTAAAATTAAATTATAGTTATTTGATTTCGATTAAATAATTTGATATCGCTGTAATATTGCAACGTGAAATTAAATCGTTGTACGTATTTAAAATTTTATAAATTAAATGTGTTTAGCAGCAGCAGTCGCCTCAAAAGACAAACAACAAAGCTGCAGCTAACGCTCGAACTGGCGCCACTTCTAAACGCAGTTCTGCACAATTACCGCCGTCACCAAGTTCGTCTAAGCAATCGACTTCTTCATCGAAAAATTCTTCCGCTTCAAGCATGAGTCGCGGTACAGCATCCACGAGAGTAAGTATTTAACACACCTCTTCGCTAGCGTTAATGTCGATTTTGAGAGAAGCTTAAACATTACCAGATAACAAATTTTAATTTAAGTATCAATATAGCAGCCCGCTTATCAAAATTTGGTAATTTTAGACATTGCGCATTATTCCTTATACATAAACAAATAATGTAAACCAAATATTTCGATCTTATATCCCTTCCTCTTAATTGCAAACAAGAATTTAAAAAATTTGTTCATTTCAAACGGTTGAGCTTTTGCGCCATATGATGGTGTCAACGGTAAACCTGAGCAAGCACATCACTTCTTCGTATAGAAAGAGATGTATATTATATTAGTTCTATATCTTTACTACCGGCCATTACGTTCAATAGTTAGATATCCAAATAGACTTTCCAGAGTTTCTCATAGATTTACACTTTTTATGATCAGGAAAAGATTTACGCTATTGTTAGTGTTTTTACAATACGAAATAAAAAATTTCTTTACTTTCGACATTTTTACACGCTTTTTAATAATGTAATAATCACAGGCACCAGAAATATAACACTTGATTTACTAGCTATCTCTCTTTATGTCTGAATCAAATGGGCGAGATTCAACTACAGGTAGTCAAGCAGCTTAGAATTCTATTGAGTGTACACACTTTTGGGATTTTTTTGTCATAGAAAAAGTTTCCGAAAATTTCTCAAAAAAAAATCATAATCCAATTGTAATGTAGATTCAAAAAAAAATGTGAGATAACCCCATTTTGAAATGCAAGAACGTAAGAAAAATTCTTTATTAATAGAAAACAACATCGGCTCAACCAGCACCAACATCAGCGGGTTCGGCTCGAACTCCGATAGCTCCGCGTGCAGGAACTCGTTCGACTTCGGGACGCTTGACATCCAAACCTGATACCTCAAGTGTAGTGGCACGCGATGACCTTACAGCGTGCCGTTTCTGTAGCAGGAGATTTGCCTCAGATCGTATTGATAAGCATCAAGAGATTTGCGGGAAAACGGCACAGAAAAAACGAAAAGTCTACGATCCGGTTAAACACAGGGTCGCCGGAACGGAAGCTGAGCAATTCGTCAAAAGATCTCTACGCACAAAGGTAATGTAACGATTAAAAAATTATTTCATTATTGCTGAAAAAAAAAATTTAAAACGCATTGTTTCAAATATTATGATAGTGTTTTTTAACTTCCCGCTAAGAAAATTGAAAATTTTCAAAAATTGGGAAGTTATTGGTCTCACCCCGATTTTCGAAATTTGAGTTTTTGTCAGATCTCGACGTTTTGAGATCCCAGAAAGCTATTCTGATGATTTTTAAAATGATGTCCGTATGTCTGTGTGTGTATGTAAACCCCTCATAACTTTTGAACGGATGGACCGATCGAAACGCGGATTACGGCATCTGAAAGGAACTTGCTGAACTTAGATTTCCTGAAAATTGGAACTGATTCGGCCAGGTAGATTTTGAGAAATCTCAAAAATAAAGCTTTTTGGAAAGCAGTTTTTTTTAAATATTTTCGAAACTACCAACCGATTAATTCCAAAATCTAATCAGCTCTATTCCTCATAAAATAACGTCAATCGCCGCAAATCGCATCAAAATCGGTTAATCCGTTCGAGAGATATCGTCGGAGAAAAATTCTGAAAAAAAAGTTTTTTCAAAATAACTTCTCAAATTTTTGTTTGATTGATTTTTTGGTAATAAGTTATTTTTTTGTGCTTGAAAAACTGCGTCGATTGCCGCAAACGGCATCTCGATCACTTCATTCGTTCAAGAGATATCGTTGAAGAAAAATTTTGAAAAAAATGGTTTTTCAAAATATCTTCTCAAATTTTCGTTAGATTGATTTTCTTGTAATAGATTATTTTTTGTGCTTGAAAAACTGCTTCGATTGCCGTAAACAGAATCTCGATCGGTTGATTCGTTCGAGAGATATTGTTGACAAAAAATTTCCAAAAAAGTGTTTTTTCAATATATCTTTCCAAATCTTTTTCAGAATTTTATATTTTGATAATAAAAAAAAAATCAGATGTTCTTTTGTTCCGAAGATCTGTCAAAAAGAAATTAGTTAGGTAGCTGACAAGCATGCTTTGATTAATTTTTACGTTAAATCATATTATGTAACCGTGGAAACAAATACCATAACCGTAAACCGTTAACGCAGAAATTTTATTTTATTATAATATTTCAAATGTCAATATTTATGAAGTTGGAATGATTCTGTCTCCCAATTGGCTGGAATTTTTTAAAACTGCTTTTAACAAACCCGTAGGGGTAAGCCACATCTCAATAGATTGGAAACAGCGGGAAGTTCCAGGGATGGCCTGCAGGGTCAACCGTTTTTCAAATTTTTTTAAATAACTTCTGGGTTTCTCATTGAGTTTTTAACCAACTATATCATTTTTTCTGCTCAAAAAACTACATCGAACACCACATACCGGATTGAAATCGAATTATTTGTTTGAAAAATGTCATTGTTGAAATAATTTTTAAATAGTTTTTTTCAAAACTATTCTAAGATTTTTGACATGCCCGAAAAAAATATTGAAACCCGCATTTTTGAACTCAGAGCTTAATTATTTGCGAATATGTATATGTTCGAGCATTTTGAACAGCGAAAATTTCCAGGAATTAAACATACAGTACAGAGTCCAGTTTAAAATTTAGTTTTTATTGTTTTACATTAAAGTCAGTTAATGTCTGTATTTATTTAAAATAAATAAAATTAAACGACTAATGACAGACAATTGAAAAAATTTAATAGTGAACGTTTCAATTAGGATTTGGATCTTCAGATCCTAAAAAAAAATTATATAAATTAAAATATTGAAAAATAAATTAGAACAGAAAAAGTAATTTTCTTCATACCTTGTCAAAAGTACATACAGTACAATCTCGGTAATATGAACACAAAAAATCCTGAGAAGTTCATATTAGCGGTATGTTCATATTATCGAGGTTCGCAAGAAACATGGACCATTGTACATACATATTAATAATTGTACACAGAATACTACATAGTGTTTATTGGTGCATTATATGTACTATATAACTTAATACATAATTATATTATGTACTATATACCATAACTTAATATATTAACTAATCTTTTGAAGAAAACAACGGAGTTATTTTAGAATGTGTTTGTTTAGTAGAAATGTTTGCTAAAACAGCTTTTTCATGAATGTTTTTTAAACTTGCGATTTCTGTTATGTTTAAACTGTTCTGCTTAGCCCATTCTATGGCTATGCTGAGGGCTTGGTTGGTTTTATTGTATAAGCTACTCTTTCAACAAGTTTTCTACTTCTGCTCTTAATTGAACAAACTGTTGACTTGGCAATTCCATATTTTTTTGATAGTAAAGTCATCCCTAAACCTTTATTGGCATCTTCTATGAGTTTTGATTTTTCAGAAAGAGAAAGACATTTTGATTTTCCTTTTAGTTTGACCATTTCAAACTGATCAATGCATGAAAAAAGTACGATGTAAGTAACTATGTACATATATTTATATACAATGTACAGGACACTCTTTAGCCTCAAAGATGAGCACCACCAAACTAAAATTCACTTCCACACACTAAAACACTATGTATTTACTTAAGAAAACTGAAGAAAGACTAAACCGTAACAGAAAAACTTAGGCGGCGAAACAAAAAACAAAAAGGCTATAACAAGTTTGTTCTTGTTCATATTATCGAATTATCGACATTATACGTTGTTCATACTACAGAGTAGCCAATGGTGAAAAAAATATGTTCATATTACTGAGTACTTCATATGAGCGCATGCTCATATTATCGCGATTGTACTGTACTTTCGGTTTCGATTTTAAGGCAGAAAGCCTAACATTTATGCATTGCTGGAATTAGTCGCATGCCGTCTGTAAGGGCGGGCCGAAACAATTCTCTCATGTACACACTGATATGAAAGTATGAAGAAAAATAGTATACACCATACGGCCAGAAAGTTTAAAGTCCTACACTGCGCGACACATAATTCCCTCGGCTTCACCTCGGACAACATATTACGTGCAATGCAGGAATTTCAACATTCTGTCCTTACGGTGTAATATACTATTAAAAAATCAATAACAAACCTTAAAAAACAAGTATATATTATGACGTATGTGGTATTTTGTTTTCCAGCAACAACATCCTTCGTCATTGAAGAAAACAGACTGGCGACGAAAGCACGAAGAATTCATTAACACTATCCGATCGGCAAAACACGCTCAGGCCTATGTGGCTTCCGGCGGCAAATTAAGTGATTTACCGCCTCCGCCACCTTCACTGAATCCAGACTATGTACAGTGTCCTCATTGTGGACGCCGATTTAACGAACAGGCGGCCGAGAGACATATACCAAAATGTGCCACCTATGAATTTAACAAACCGAAAAAATAATAATATACCCTTTTATCATTACGGCCATGTTATTTTCTCTATCTAACACCTGATAAATTGTATTTTTGTAAAAATTGAACGTACATTTTTAAAATAAAAATATTAACAAAATTTGTTACTAAATAGATTAAATTATAATTGCAAGTTAAATATTTAAATAATTTGATTTAATATATTATTAATGTAATTTAAACTCTGATAAAACCATAACTCACGCATTCGACCGTAATTACCGGTGAAAAGAAAAAGCGATATTCCAAGTTTCAGTTATGACGTAACTCCTGCTAAAATTATTCAGAAAATAGTTTTCATTAATTTATTTTTTTGTATTAAACAGCTTGGAGCCGTTATATTTTTAATTAAAGATTTTAATGAAGCAAAACTTTGAATTGTGATCTATTATACTAAAATTGTTTATGTAGTTCCTTAAAAAATGCATAATTATTATAATGCTTTTTTGTAATAAAATAACAAAAAATAATGTGTTAAAAATTGTATCTTTTTTTGTTTTATAATTTAAAATGTAAGTTTGATTACCTTTTATCTCGGTAACACATCTGCGCTTGGCAATAAATTTAAAAAAACATTTTTTATGAAGTAATATTTATTTAGTCTCAAATCATTACAAATGGGTAAAATCACGAACAAATCAACTAAATTTCCCCAATAAATAACCACACTGTTTTTACTGATCAATTCTAGTAATGCAACGATTACACTTAATTCGCGATTATTACAATTGTACGATTAATCATAATCTACCATTATTGTCAATGGTGCAACAGACACATATTTTGCGACTACGGCTGACAGGTATATGTGCGCTTGTAAGTAGGTACTAGTAAGTTATTTGTTAGAACTTGTTTAGTTGTTAAAGTTTCAAGCTGCTTTGTTACAAGTGTGGGTCGGGTGTTTTAGTGTATTTTTAAATATTCATTTCTTTGTTGTTTAGTGTTTTCCCTTGAGATGTAACGATACATAATTTTGCCGATACGATACCGATACCAATTATTGAGTAAATAATCGGCGATACCGGTACCGACGACTTAGTAGAAAATAAATCATATAAATAATAAAGTATGTACCTCGGGCGTTTGTACGTTGTTGTTATGCTTAAAACATACTTATATTTCGCAGAGACTCATCCTTGAGAAAGTAATAAACCGATTAATAAAGTCAGTAATTAAAGTTTACTTTTGGCAGATTTTTACTAAGAAACGAAAATTTTTTCATATTATCTGCAGTGTTACCATGTCGCTAAACATGCGTAGTTCTCCCACCTGCGACGCTGCGGCAATATCACGCGCGTGTGGCGTCGTTTCGCGCGCTTTTCAAACTGTTTGATATCGGTTGTATATAATCGGCGATGCCGATATACCGGCCTACTGATTAAATCGGCCGATATATCGGTATCGGAATCGTTACATCCCTAGTTTTCCCGAAAAAAAATGTCGCATACTGGAATGAGAGAAATTAACAACAATTGGAAATATTTTACGAAGACATCCATCAATAATGATTATTTTACATTATATCTTTAATTCATCTGTAATCGTGATCGTACAATTATTGGTTTATTAATCGTAAAAAAAACAAGAATCGTTGCATCACTGATCAATTCTTTAAAATATAATAAACTAAAAGTACTCATTCTGCTTATACAATTGTTAATAATCCATTTGAAGCAAGATATTTCGTAATATGAGGCAACGCATCGTCCGACGGTATCACAGCTGTGTCGGTTTCTGTTCCGGTTACAGCGTCAGTACTTCCGGCTGTTGCAGCTTCAGGTGATACAAATTGACTCTAAAAACAAAATAATTAATATTGAATTTAATTATTTAACCCACAAAGTAAGATATACAAGGAGTTCACACGTAATGTTAATAACATGGCTTCGATTTGGTGGATAGACTATAGTTTGTGGGTGGATACAGAGTGCGCTGTTGTGCGTGGAGAACTCGTAAAAAACGCATGGATCTAGTAATTATAGGGATGGAGTATACAGCTGAAGGGACGAATCCAATGAGGGAGGGGTACAAAGCATTTACTTACTTACCAATAAAATTCCAGTTTTCAAAGTGATATATTGTGTGGGTCTTAAATTTAAAGATGAACATAACTGAAAATATGAACGATCGATTAAATTTTGAGTTGTTCCAGTCGCACTAGTCAAGTAAAGAATTATTACAAGGGTTGATCAATAAGTACCCGTGTTTAATGACAGATGGCGTTGATGACTGAAATTGACTTTACCATCGTATACTGCAGATTTTTAAACGACCTCGTTGTTAGATAAATTCATATTTTTGACAGCCAGTTGTATCATTCGTGTTTTGTATTTTTCTACAAAATGGAAAAAGAGCAATATCGATCCGTAATTCGTTTTTTAAAAAGCATTAGAAGAAATAAAAGTCAAGTTGGATGTTGTCTATGCGGATCCTTCACCATTTATGCCCATAGGGAGATACTCGTATAAAAAACGAATTACGGATCGATATTGCTCTTTTTCCCTTTTGTCGAAAAATACAAAACACGAATGACACAACTGGCTGTCAAAAATAACCTAACCTATGAATTTATCGAACAACCTAGCACAAGGTCGTTTAAAAACTGTACTAATTGTGATGATGTAATCAACCTCCTATCCGAACAGGGCTACTCCTATAAAGCAATATACACATACCTGAAAGACTGTAGAATAAAACTCTAGAAAAAGAAACGAAAGCAAAGGACCAAAGTTTATAAATTTGGCTACTGGCCAAAGACAGAAGTCAGGCCATAAACAATTAATAAAAAAAAAAATTCACTCATCAACGCCATCTGTCGTCAAAGACGGGTACTTATTGATCAACCGTCGTATGTGCTGAAGGTACATATTAAACAAAACACAAATATAACCTCAATTTCATTTTTGGATAACAAGTGTCCACCGGGTAGTGTTGTGGGACTGCCTAATAACAGAGTACCCGTGGACGGTGGTAATACTGTGCTTCGGTCAGTTGGTTGTTGGTGCTGGTGGCGGCCTTCCAGCTCTCCTTCTGACTGCGAAGACTGGTACGGGGAGCCCTGCTGCTCGTAACAATTGTTCACGACGTTTGCGGGCCAAATGCATTTTAGGCCTGTTAAATTTAAGTCGTCTCCGCTTTCTCTGCACAGATCAAACAATTCAAAACCATTACATCCAAGTTGATAAATAATTAATACGAATATCAATAATTGATATCAACTATTTAAATATACAGTACACGATCGATAATCCGACACGTCCAGTATGCAGAGGTCTAGAAAAATTGCTCTATAATTCAACATTTATACGATATTGCGTTCTGTAATTCGACACACGCGTCTACTTGACAAATATTTCTCTATATTCCGACGTTTCGTGGAGTCGTTCGCTCTGCAGTCCGACAATAGACATTGGAAGAAGACATCACGTTGTTTGTGTTATAAAAGCAATTAAAAAAAATATTAATTTTTTTTAATAGTTAAAGTTTTAATCTGTGTTTACATCCGGTAATCCGACATTACCACTAACCTGACATGCGAAAAATTCTGTTGTCGGATTAGTGAACGTGTACTGTATTATTTTGATGGTAATTATTGAACATGAGAAGTAAAAGGTGTAATTTAAGTAAAAATTACCTTCTTTCTGCTGACAGAACTTCCTGGTATGATAGATCTAATCCACTGCTGCCCTGGGAAAATTATAACTGATAGAATGCCTTTTTTTAAAGTACCTTAAAAACATGCGAGCAGATAAATTTCTAACGTTCATGTTACAGTAACCAAGGACCGACTTTTTTTTCATAACTTACTTCGAGTGGAAAAAACAAGGTTAATAAAATACTATAGGTTGAACGTTATAGTGCTAAAAGTGTGACTAT
Organism: Venustoraphidia nigricollis; assembly: GCA_034508555.1. Classification (NCBI taxonomy): domain Eukaryota; kingdom Metazoa; phylum Arthropoda; class Insecta; order Raphidioptera; family Raphidiidae; genus Venustoraphidia; species Venustoraphidia nigricollis. The sequence goes on along the minus strand of JAVRKA010000023.1, from coordinate 4,358,509 downwards.
CTGTAATTTATGAGTACAACTAAGCGAGACAGGAGAGAAAGGGTAGTAGGTCTTGAGACCTTTTTTCCAACTGTCAAACTTTCATTATAATTAAAAAATCAAGCCAAGGGTTTTGAATCACAGACGTCGCCACATTTATAGCCTCCTATGCCCAAACTATAGTACTCTGCTAAACTTGGGAAAAAGGCCATCGACTGCCAGTGCCTAGTACCAAATTACATTTTAATTTATAATTACTGTTAATAATAAATTGAAAATTTGATTAGAAGCTGAGGACTAGTGGTTTGTTTTAGCCATATTAAGAATAGCATCTATATGAGGACGACCATACTCAAATCTAAAAGAAATGTATTTGCTCGCATGATATGTAAATAGGGAATTGATCTTACAGATTTTACTTGTCGAATATTTTGGTGCGGCGTATGGCACGGAGTATCAGCGGTGACTTGCGACCGTCTCTCAAATGCCAGATGCTGATCGTAATGTAGACATTCATCCATGCTGACGATGCCTGCTTCACGGTAACGATTGAGTTCGCTCAAACGCAATCTCAAATCTTGCTCGTGTTCCAATCCCGTTAGTAAGCTCTCGTAACCGTACTCGGTCATAAATTGGCCGAATACTCGCATCCGATCACGAAATTCTCTGTAACAAATATTATCATTAATTTGCGATTGGGTTGTCGTTACTAGAAAACTTTCATTGTTTCGTCAAAAAAAACGTATAGTCTTAATATCTTTAAAATGGAATTGTTGTCCTCTAAATAAAAGGACAATATACAAACAAAAAAAACACATCAAGCCTCACGTAAGAAGTTTAGCTTCTTTAGTTTGTATGTACATTAAATTACAGAAATTATTTTGTACTACAATTGTTCGTAATATTAAACGTCAGATTCCAAAGCACTAACTTTATATGTTTATCCTTGTCTTACTATTTTGCGAATCAAAATGCAACACACTATTAACTTCTGTCCTTGTTAGTTTCATATAATTTAGGGGACAAACTAACTTCCCCTTAATTTGTTTCATTCTACTTCCCCTCGATTTCTTACTTTTTTCAAACAGATATGTCGCTCAAGAAGTTAAACTTCAATAATTCAACAGATTCACTCTAAGCCCGAAGCTTCACAATTATTTCAGGCAATATTCCGCAAGAATATTATCACCCTTTTACAGACACATACCTTTGTTCTTTAGTGAGATTTTGTTTTGGCTGATCCTTCCTCTGGGGAGCGAAGAATTTTGCAATAAGCTGATAGTCTCTCAAAAGATGCTTCCTCCTTTGCCGGGCCTGCAGCCTTCTCACATACATATCAACCTGAGCCAATTTCAATCGCATTTCTAGTTCATCGTTTACTGTCGTATCACTAACTGACAATGAAGACACTAGTTGTTCGGCTTCAATGTCAATATCGTTTTCCTTAAAAAAAATGCACATTCACATAAACATTAAATTCAGTTTTTTTTTTTAATTTCGCGTCCTATGAAGAAGGTAAAATTAATTTTATATTTTTGACTATTTTTATTTTCCCACAAAATTAAATTTCATGATGTGCCTATATTTATTATCAATTAACAACATACTGAAATTTTAACCGCATTGTTGGTCTGAGGATGGTGAGAAGTTCACCGAAACGTTAGCCATAAATGCAATTTTAACATCAGTATTGCTTTTTTATTGATCTCGAGCCAGGGAGTTTCTTTTCAATTTCAACAATCAACGAATCACCATATCTCTAATTGTTTAAGTTTTTTCTCCAATATTAAATTCACTATTATCGAATTAATTCTAAATCGATACCTACCCTTTCGAAGTCATCTCGTTTAGGAAGAAATCCGAGAATTTTAGCTTCTTCGGGTCGAATATCTAACGGAGGCAAATGCGATATAGTAGTGTTTTCTGATGGCGGTAAAGCTTCCGGTATTTGCGGTTGAGTTCTGCCGGGCCATGTTGCTCGTCCGATCGATCCATCTAAATATATTGATAAGTATTCTTCTTTGACCTCTGAAAGAGTATAAAATATCGTCATTTTTTTCAATAAATCAATTAATCATATATGTTTAAAATGGCACAGTGAACTAGGCTCATTACTAAGAAGTGCCGGTAATTATTTACAAGTGAGGCTCCAGTCTTAATCGTGTTCAAAAATTTTCTTCTCATCTAGGACGATTGTAGAGTATCAAAATAGGTCATTTAAGGTGGGAGAAAGGATTTTTTATTCATATTTTTTTTCTAAATGCATTTCCGCAATGAGCGAAATTTTTATATAAAAATAACAAAAGTATATGAAACAAATAATTAATAGTTATTATTTTAATTGTTGTTTATTATTAGAATAAAAATCCTTTATGGCAATGGCTAATGCCTGTATTCGCATTGTATGATGTGAATAATGTTTCCTTCCTTAAAAATGTTAAAATAATTTATTTTTTATTGTAAAATCCTTAAAAAAGTGTTTCCCTTACTCTACGCATCGAATGGTACTCTATACAAGGATTTCTAATGGGTGATAATTTTTCTAGAGACGATTAGGACTGGCGCCCCACTTGTAAATAATTACGAAAGTACCTATAAGAAAGAGCTTTAGAACCATATCTCAACTTATATAAAAAAAACTAAAAATCTGCACTAGAAGTCTTGTCGGGACACGGTTGTAAAGTTGTTTCTTATACTTGGTTGTACTAAACCTGTATCGGTTGATAAAACATACCCTCCGGAGATCTGGTTCCAATAGATTTACTGACACCTTCCCAGTTTCCAAAGCCCAACACTGCTATATAACAAAGTAAATTCATCTCCTCCCGTGCAGTCCAGTTTCCTGGTCCTTTGAATGTAATGACATTGGTCCAATCGTCCTAAAATAATTATTATTTGAAAATTTTAATTTGCAAGTCCAGTCATATTTTTCAATCTTATTAATCAATTGTTAAAAAAATGGATTGACTTACAACAAATTTATATGAATGATCATTTTTGTGCTGTCCGATTTCTGCGCCAGAAGAAAGGCACTGAAAAACACAAAAACAGCAATTATATTGAGTTTAATTTTTGTTTGATGCTTTGCAATTTATAGGTTACTTTTCTTTTACCTGTAAACATGAAAAGTAGTCTTTACAGACACAACATTGTACCCTTAAACCAGTAGTTTCTTCTTGACAATAAGTACAAACTGAACTATTAGTAACACCTAAAATTAAATAATTCGAATATTATTCAATACTTTCATATAATTATATGAAAAAAATATTTTACATACCAGACGCCATTATATTTTTCTTTTTTGACAATCCACACTTTTCTCACGACCATGGAGGGACATCAAATCACCCCATATATCGTTTCGAACCTCCATTATCGGGTACTTTTGGTCTGTAGTGTTGGCTCTATAATTAATAAGCGGATTCATCCTCAAGCTCACAGTAAATATAAATGTGCCGCATCGGTTTACAAAACTAGTTCAGCCAAGTTTCAGCACGTGGTTTGTGATTCCATTATTTTATAGGCATTTTAAAAGTGTGGTGTAGTGCTTTTAATAAGTTTTCAGTAACATATCGAATAATTGTGAAAGAAAATGGGAAAACCAGGTATGTTTACAGTTTAAATCATGTATTAAATTCAAGTTAACCTTACTTTTACTTTATTTGATGTGCTCATTAATTTATTTAAAAAGAGTCTAAAATCCATCAGAATGTTTCAACATAGTATGTTTACAGAAATCTAATTTTATGTTTAATATATTTTTGAAAAATATATTAATAAATATGCCAGTATATTGACATGTGACGCTTAGAAAATAAAAAATGTATTCTGTAACTTACGATACTATCTAAGAAAAAGTACTCGGTATTCGAGAATTTTTAAGAATTGAATACTAATATAGAGATATCCGAGTACAAAAATGTGTTGGAAAATACAGCTGACAGTTCGTTAATAATCGATGTTTCAGTTTACCGTACTAATGTGTAATGGGTCACATTATATGCCGGCATACAAGCATGTAAAGCAGCTATTTTATAGTCGGACAAGAGGAAATAATGTCTTGGTTTTTTTCTCAGGTTTTTCACCTCGAGGTGGTGGCGGCGGCGGCGGTAGGGGAGGTTTTGGCGGTGGACGCGGTGGCGGCGGTCGCGGAGGTGGTGGTCGCGACAGTCGCGGAGGCGGAAGAAATAGTTTTGGTGGTGGAGGTGGTCGTGGCGGCGGTGGAGGAAGAGGAGGCGGTGGTTTCCGAGGTGGCCGCGGTGGAGGAGGACGCGGCGGTGGTAGAGGAGGTGGTGGTCGTCCTGGAGGCGGTTTCAAAGGCGGTAAAACTGTCATAATTGAACCACATAGACACGAAGGAGTTTTTGTTGCTAGAGGCAAAGAAGACGCACTTGTCACAAGAAATCTTGTACCTGGTTCTGAAGTTTATGGAGAAAAAAGAATATCAGTAGAGGTATGTTTGTTGAACAGTTTTTTGATTTACGTTGTTAAAAATTGTACACTTTATTTCATATTTGGTCTGTCTTTTTTTAGACTGAAGGAGAGAAAATTGAATACAGAGTATGGAATCCATTTAGAAGTAAATTGGGCGCCGGTATTCTAGGAGGCGTAGACAAAATACACATGGCACCTGGATCAAAAGTCTTGTATTTGGGAGCAGCTTCTGGTACAACAGTTTCGCATGTTTCAGATATCGTCGGACCTGTAAGATTTTTTTATTATTATAAAGTTTGCCTTGTTAGTTCTTAAACCGTTCAAAATTATTCATTTTTAGATGTAAATTCTAACGGCAAATGGAGTTTTTCAAAATTGATCTAACTTTACATTTCTTTCAGGACGGTCTTGTGTATGCTGTAGAGTTCTCTCATAGATCCGGTCGAGATTTAATCAACGTAGCGAAAAAACGTACGAATATTATTCCCATTATCGAAGATGCCAGACATCCACACAAATACCGTATGTTAGTCGGTATGGTTGATACGATATTCGCAGATGTTGCTCAGCCCGATCAGTCGAGAATTGTAGCCCTCAATGCACAATATTTCCTTAAAAATGGTGGACATTTCGTGATATCAATTAAAGCTTCGTGCATTGACAGTACTGCACAACCCGAAGCTGTATTTGCGTCCGAAGTGAAGAAAATGCAAGCTGATAAGCTTAAACCCCAAGAACAAATCACTCTCGAACCATACGAAAGAGATCATGCTTTAGTTGTAGGAGTTTATAGACCTCCGCCTAAATCTCAAGGTTAAATATGTAATGAATGATTAAAATAATCCATTGAATACTTTTTATGTTAAATATTTGTTGGCACTTCTCTATTTTCTTCTGTTAATTTTTAAAGTTTTTAAAAAAAATCTAGAAGTGCCTTGTCTAAATTTGATTTCAATTTTTAATAACAAAATGCAAAAAATATTAATTTATAGTTTTAACAAAAAAAGTACATAGTTATGAAATATGTAATGTTAAGAATACAGTTTGTAAAATTTTTTATAAATAATTACAGTACAGACTTATTTTTGTTTAATAATAAATAAAAATATAACGAATTCTCTTTATCCTTTTTAATTGTAACAATACATGTGTTTAGAAATCAAAATGAAGGTCCGGACAGAAATTTCTGATTTAGATATTACCTTACAGAAAATGATACGCTGATTTCAAAATGCGACTGAGAACGCAGGTCTTGCAAATTTCTTTATGAATAGTCTGTATCATGTGTATACAGATATTTTAAAATTATTTCATATATTCTCTCCTATAAGAAATCTTCATTGTATATAAGAATTAAAAAAAAGTTATATTTCTGGAAAAGCACTTCCAATCATATTTTTGCCACGATAACGGAACGTGTAAGTGCGGATAACGAATTTGTTTCCAGCTAGTTTTTGTGGGCATATTCTATCAGGCCTCAGAAGGAAACAAACGGTGTACAGCGACATTTCTAACTCAGGACTGGTCCCAACGAAGAATCCATTTGTCGGTTTTTGTATTCCATTTAATTTAAAACGCAGCTTTATAATTGCTCCTTTCTGTAAAAAATTAAATACTAAATTTTTTGTACTTGCGGTTTAGTTGTGGCACTTTTCGTAAACAATAGTTCTGTATGACGTCATTAAATATGTCGCAGCCATTTTGTGTAACTCAATTCTCTTAAAATGGACACACTAGATGACCGCCCAAGGTTATATTGCGTCGTCGACAAAAATATTGAACGGTTTCCCAACGACGCCATTCATTTACAAGGTAATCTGTGTTTCTAATAACCTTGATGACTGTCAAAGTTAGTAGGTTACAAAGGATACCTCGCTCCGTTGAATAGTAGTGGGGGAAGACGTCATCCGGTGGACCTGTCAATTGATTGCGTGGCAACGGCTTTCATGGCAGTATTTAACAAAAATGTCAATGAAATCAAAAGACAGAATATTGATATTATTTGCAAAAAATTAAAATTTTAAGGTAAGAGATTTACACAGTTCTAATTAAATATAAATGATATATTTAAAATTTGAATGGTCTGCCAGCTAACGTGATGATGGAACGAGACAATCTCTGTAATTTACTAGCCTTGACTGCGATATAAATAATGAAAAGGAATAAAAGACAGTCATATAAAAACAAACGTACATCACCAAGATCAAGTTTTCTTGTATAACCCAAATAGTCAGCATGATTTAAATGTTCTTCATCGTTAAAATATATCCAGTTGTGAAGACCGCTGATTTCATTTCTCTTCAGTTCCGATAAAAATACGTGTTCAAATGCGCTTGAGCCAATTTTTCCGTTGCCTCTTGAATACATGTTAAACCATATACGTTTCAAAGTATCTTTGAAATCTTTTGGATCTTGTGATAACACTCCTACAACAAAATTATAAAAATATAACGACTTTTGAATTAGCAGTAAAAGAATTCGCAACACGAAGAATTTTCACCTTTCTCAATTAGAAATTTTCTTGTGTGTACCATAATGGGAGTCGCAATAACAGCGTCTAAGAGTTCATTTTCTTCTTGACGCTCTTGAGCAGTGACGTATTCATTCACAGCGGCATCTTGAATATAATTGTTAAAAAGTAAGCGTAATTTTGCTATTGTTGGAATCTGGTAAGCTTCCGGATTAACCGTCAATAATCTGTAAAATTTAAATATTTGTAGTCCTTATAGATAGCGCTATCTATGGTATCAAACTGCAAATCTCAGTAACTATTAATAGTCTATAGTGCGCGAATTTGTACAAACGCGAATCAGGAGGTAAGCAGCTTTACACTACTGAAATCGAAAAACGAATTAACTTACGGCTGAGGCGCTTCATCAGATCCATCTTTAACCTTTCCTTGAATATTGATAGTTACAAATTTGGCTGCGTTATTAACATCTCTTCTCAAGACCGCTTCCGAAAATGTTCTTAGCTCTTCATCAGTTACTTTATCATCATGATTTGGGTTTGCCGTTGTACTTTGGGTCACAGAACCTTGTCTGTTCATTACTTTTGGTTGTGTTGCGGGCTTTGTAGTTGTTGTTTTCTGACCAGCCGCATTCGCGTAACTAAACGGTTTTGGTTGTGGGTTCGGACCAGTATTTGGAGGAGATCCATTTAAAGGATTTGGTCCAGTATTTTGAGAAGAACCACCAGGAGTTCCATTTGGCCCGTCATTTTTTTTAGTGGGTATCACAAAAGTATCTTGACGAATGATACTAGGTTTTTGAGTGGGGCCGTTATTATTTTGAGGCGTTTGTACAGGTTTATTATTTTGACCTGCAGGCGTTATTGTAAATGTGTTTTGTCGAAGTAAATTTGGTTTTTGGTTTGACTGCTGATTGTTATTAGTTTGAGTGTTTTGAGTTCCGGTATTTGGTGGATTTATAGCTGCATTTGGAGTTTGAACTAGACCAATATTTTGGATTTGACCGACATTTTTTCCACCTAAATTACTTGAATTAATGGATCCTTCTCCATAAGATAACTGTATTAAATCAGAATTTAATTTAGGGTTTTGTGAATTTTGTTGAACATTATGGACTGGGCCTGCAGTTGGTATTGGCTGTCGGGCAAAACTAGATACATCTGCAATAATAAACGGAGTTCAAAATAAAGAAACTCAAAATTAAATTAAGCCGCTATAACTTGAAAATTGAGTGCGCATGTCACAGATACTGCGCTGTTTGAATTGTTTAGAAATACATTTCGTTGTGTTGGGTTTTGATGATTCTAACCATTTGACTTTTTCAGCAGAAACATATTAAATTAGTATTAGCAAATACTTTTACAATCATTATTTATGTAGATAATATTTACCATAAGTCAGTTCATAGACGGTTATTGCTATTATTATTACAACAAAGAAATAAAACGACTGTGCCATTTTCTTAAAACGCCATTCTAATTTGTGGTTATGTTCTAACGCGTGCTAGCTTTTTCTCGCGGCTTCGCCTCGTAGGCTACACTTGGACTAGCGCTTATTTCAAAATTCCAACCAGTTCCTTTAAAGGTTAGTGTCTTAGCCGATAAGATACAAAGTTATATTCTAAACCAAGATGTACCTACATTATTTAAAATCTCATTGAAACCCGTCCAGCTGTTAATGCGTGATCGAAAGTTCTAAGACGTTTCACTACGGATTTTAATAAATTGCAATCATGACGTTCCCACTGTACGATCTTAACACTACCCTGGAGTATGTATCGCAGTCAATGTGTCCCGTTTTCAAATGTTTCATTTGTTTAAGCTTCTACTTCATACTGATCTTTTGCAATATTTATGCAATTTATTTTTTACGTTAAAAAATTGAACTGGTCCGAAGATCAGGTACCAGTTCAAGTTGAAACAATCCAATAATTACAAGTACAGATTGGTAAAATATAATTACTTACATGTAACAATTTGTATCGCAAATACAAGAATCACGATAATGCTTTTTTGAATTTTCATTTTACAATGCTACAACGAATGCACTGTTCTTTTGCAAAATCGATGCTATAATAATTTTAATAGCATTTATTTAACAAAAACAAATAACATACTCGTTTTTTTTTTGACTAGATCACGTGCATCTAACATAGTTTATCGCAATCAATGAACTGAAGTGAATCAATGTAACTCAAAGACCAGTTTCTCTTCATTGTCGTCACAGGCAAGCAAATTAACTAATTAATAACACCAGTGGCGTAGATAGCTTTTTGTCATGGGGGGGGGGATATGACTCAGAATAATATCCTGTTATTTTGTAAGTTATATTTTACACTGCGATAATAATCCTCGTTGCATAGTCATGTACAGAAATTGGTCACATTTTTCATATTGATAAGTTGCATTATTAGAAAAATTCTCTTATTATCGAAGAAGAAAATCAAGTTTTCGAGATTTTTTTGCTAATTCATTAATGACTTCGTCTGCTGTGATTCTAATGTCACGATGCACTGACAGAGCAGCCAAACCATTCAAGCGGTCCTATAATAGATAAATCAGACAATAATTCGAGTTATTATTGATGCATATTCGATAGTTTCCAAACATTTAGATGGAACATGATGAAGTCACTTCTTTTATCGTGTTCCTTTGAATTGTTTTTATCCGTTTCAAACTTGAGAATGTTCGTTCCGCAGTAGACGTAGATACTGGCAATGTAGCTAATATTCTTAGCAACATATTGATATTCGGGAAATTCTCTTCTGGACAATCATCCAGCGCTTTCAACGAATTGTTAGGCTTGATGTCGCCTTTACGGATCAAATACTTCTTCCACATCATCAGTCATTACGTAAAAATGTGTGTTTTTTTTTCAATTTTGAGAGTTTTACCAACAGTTGCTGCATTGCACATTGAGACAAAATAAATATTGGCGCTTAAAAAATTGTATGCTTACATTAAAACACATGACTAGAAAAAAATCGATTTTATCATCTTATAATTCTCAGACCCAAGGGGTTGATCCCCCTGATCCCCCCCTATCTACGCCACTGAATAACACTGTAACAGTGATTGTAAAAATGTATACATTAAAGCTATGATCCTTACAAATGAATACAGTAATAATAATTTTATTTGTTTAATAATTCAGCCAATGTGGCATGAACATCGTCAAATACAAACAAAAGGCAACACTTGCCAGTCCGAAATCAGGCGGTTATCGCGCGATTTTCATGAATCGGTAGAGAACATGTTTGGGAAGGTTTTTATAAACTGCAATTAGGTTCAGACAGTAAGTTGCTGGTCTTAACAAAAATGTAATGTGGCTTACACTGTATCCATTACGTGTTGTCGATAGAAAAATAATTGAGAAGAAAGTTGTTTTCAGACAGAGCCGACTGTATTTGATCGGGTTTAGTCATCACACATCTCTAGTGCTGTAAAATTACCCGATAATTTACCGGTTATTAACCGACTATCTTTAAAACAAAATGACAACTTTCGGTTTCTATTTCTCAGAACAACAAAAAAAAAACATGCTCAAAACTTTCCGCGCAGCCTTGTATAATAATAATAAATAGCCGGATATTTAACCGATAATGTATTTTTTACATCACTAACTGCAGATACCTACCTACAATACGCGTGATTAAAATTGTGCAAAATTGTATACAAAAAAAAAGAACGTAAGAAACCCAGATGTAATCCCGAAATACTTCCTTTAAATTGATTAATTTTTCATAATTTTATTATTTATGCATTTTATCGATCCCGTATTTCGTAATTCACTATCCGCAAATTCCTGTTTTCATAATTTTGTGAGATCGGTCGGTTTAGTTTTAATCTGTATTAAAAGGATGAATTTCAATTCTGAGGTATTAATAAAACAAAGTTGATATGTAACAGCTTTATTCGTTAATTGTAAAAAATACCGACGCCCAAATTACAAAACATATTATAAGCGCAATCATTATATTTGTCCTAAATCTGTCCCATCCGACGAGTAGGACTTTGGTCCGTGGGCAGCAGTTGGAACGCCTTGATGTAGGAATAACAGCTGGTACCCTTGTTGAATTGTCGTTAACAGTTATCTATACAATTAAAGGGAGATTATAGGTGTCTATTGAAGAATTAAACTAGTGTGCTATTTTTAAAGCGAAAACATCCGACGACGAAAGTTTCGTCAGCGTAGTCGGGGTTTTATTACGGGTCGGGTGAGTTACATCAGTTTAGTACTGCTAATAATTAACCCTACTTAAACAAATCATAATAGTACTTACTAATTTTCTCAATAAGTATCTATTGTTTAAACAATTCCCTATTGTAACAATATTTTCAAATAATATTCTAAAATATTCGTTGGCCTTTTATTAATAATCTCCAACGAACCAATTTAAAAAAGCGTCTACATGAAACAAATTCTTTTAATTAAAAAGTGTATATTAATTTACCAAACAAATACAAATTCTATATTTTTATCCCCTTTACCTAATTTAGAGTACCTAAAATAAAAATAAATAAATAAAAATAAATGCATATTATATAAATAAATGAAGAAAAATAGTAATTAGAAAGAATTCGCCCGGAACTCCAAAAAAATTAAAAAAATAATTTATTCGCAAAACTTCATATTATAACAAAAGGAATAAGAAAGTATAACAGTTATAAGGTATTTTAACGCTCGATCAGAAAAGTAACGTGTAGCCTTTAGCATCTCGTCTTTTCAGAATTAAATGTAGAGATTGTTGTTTTTACAGTCCATACCTGTTTTTGTTCTTATCTTATATTATGTACTTACGGCATCAAATGTTGTTTCAACAGAAGTCCTTTGAGTTGCCATTGCAATTTATTTTCATTTAGAATTTTCACAGAATACGTTTGTCAACTGTTTATCGATGTTACCTCTGAGGATATGCATGTACACTGTATTTTTATTTAACACTGTTTTGCGCTATCTGTTTTTTTTGTGGTAATCAAACAATGTGAAATACAACGTGTGCTATCAAAAATTAATACTGATAAGCGATAGTTGATAACTAATATAATTATAAAATATGTACGTATCTGTACCTACCATTATTGAAAATATATACCTATGTTTATAAGTTTTTGAAACCGTAAACATACGCAAAAGGCCAAACAGTATACATTTAGTACACTATATAGCAAAAAAGTGGTCAAAAATAAAAAAAGCCGGGTCGCAGTGCCAAAACCCTGCCGACAATATAGTGTATTTGATAATACAGGCAGTGTGGCTTTATTATGCGAACTTAAGTTGGTTTTTTGGCAAAATAAAAAATTTGACTCCTTAATACACCCCTTAAAATAACATTTTTTTTCTTAACTGCAATATTATTATCAATCGAACCTCTATACCAAATTATATACAACTTTCAGTAAATAATTCACTATCTGGAAAGTAGTGTTTTCATAAAATTTTTAAGTCCGGTCCTGTCGGGCCGATTTTTTAAAAATTTTACGGACATTTTTTAATTACTACTGGAAGGTTAAATGTCAATTTTGAAACGATTCGGAGAATTTTTTCGGTATTTTGGGGCCCAAAAACGTTTTTCAACCTCTAAAAACTACCCTTAAAATAGCCCGATTACGCCCATTTTAAATAGGCTTCTTGCGGTGATGGATTTCAACACGTGGGCCAAATTTCGTTAAAATCAATTAACTCTTTCGAAAGTTATTGCCCGCACACACACATATATATATATATATATATATATATATATATATATATATATATATATATATATACGCATATATATATATATATATATATATATATATATATATATATATATATATATATATATATAAATATATATATACATATATATATAAACATTTTTAAAAATGGTGCCAAAGTGTTTAGGAGGTTATGAAACGTCGAGAAATTTTGGTCCGACCCCTAGGTCCCGCCATCCGACCGACGCCAATAGTGTATGTTGCCTTATGGCAAATACACTAAAAAGCGGTCAAGTGTGAGTCGGACTCGCGCACCGAGGGTTCCGTACTAACTTGTAGGTATGTAAATGGTTCGTCCATCACGGGAATTGAACTTTGCCGTTGAAAAATTATTGTCTCCATACGTCGCGGTCAGTTTACCAACTACAAATAGATTTATAATCACCAAAAAAAAATTGCTTCTTGCCGAATTTCAGGATTTTAGGTCAACGGGAAGTACCTTATAGGTTTTGATTCCCTTGCGCGTTTTAAAATATGTGGCATAAACGGTCGTACCTTTTGATTGAATTGACTTAGAACTTTGATTTTTTCACAGCTCCAAGGGATGGCAGACATGAGTATTTAATATTAATTTCAATTTGATACCTTCACGCGTTCTTGAGAAAAAGGGTCTTAACAGACAGACAGACGGTCAAAGAAGTGGTCCTATAAGGGTTCATTTTTTCCTTTTGAGGTACGAAACCTTAAAAAATAATGTATATAACTGATTTTTAAAGAAATCGCCAAAAATGACTGAGGCGTATTAAATGTTTTTCACATTTATGGGTTTTATATTGTATAGGAAAACAGATGTTGTTTCCAATGAATACTTATGTCTTATAGCTTCCACGCGCACCTCTTTTGGTTTAGAACCTATGGATGCTCAAAGTTTTTCTCCATTTTTAGAAAATTTAAACATACGGTTTCTGGACCAAAGAAGTGCGCCTATGTTGACTAGAATAAGCGTATTTTTTCCGTAAGCATGATTAATTTGTGTAGAATTTTATATAATCTCATTTTTGTCAAATTTTATAATATTGAAGTGAATTTTCACATGCGACATTTCGCCGATTTGGGGAATAAAATGAATAAAACGAAAAACACTGACTTTTCCAAATATTTATTTATATCTAAAGATGCGTTTAGATCCGGCCAACGGAAGGGTTCGTCATTTGTTGGTTTGGTGTTGGCGGCTTAGACCATCGACGTACATTTCCTAGACATGCTCTAGCGGTGTAAAAAGTGTCCTCCTCCGAAAGAAAAAGGTACACCGATATTGTGACCGTGCCTGTCTCTCAAAATAGTACCTTAACTTCAATCATATAAAATAAAATGTAGCTGTAATAATAATAAGCGGATCCATGCGAATATTTCGCACCGTTAGTGGTTATTACGTAATATAGCAGGGTGGAAATACATTTTATTCTATTCTATTCAGACACTTCACTTAATATTATCAACAACTGTTAAAATAAACAGATTGCCACCAGATGGCCACATTTGTTTTATTTTATTTTATTCTATTCAGAGACTTCAGAGCCACTACACTTCATATTACCGACAACTGTTAAAATTAACAGATTGCCGCCAGATGAATGTTATTTTCTGTAATGAAATTGTTAAAATTATTAAACTGTAATTTTTTAATGAAAACATCAATTTTAAGATACTAACTTATTTTTCGTCATTAGAGAAAAAAATAATCTCCAAAATGGTGTATCAAACATTAATTTTGATACAGTATTAAGGGAGATATTTCATACCGACAAAAACACATTTGAGAAATAATATACATATACCAATATATTTGGTCGTTACTTGATATAAATTGATGTTTTAAATTCTCAATTGAATAAAATACAGCGTTTTAATTTATTTACACAAGTGTATATTTTAAGTGTAAGTAAATTCAAACATTGTGCTATTGGTTTTAAAATAATTAAAATAAAATCTCAAAACGAACAATAAAATAATTATATTATATACATACTTATGTACAAAATTAGAATGTATTTACACCACTTATAAAACATTTAATCTATTTAAAATACTATAAACGATTACCCAAATTATTAATGATACAATAATACCAACTAAGAATATAGTTTTTAATTTATGCCACGGATTATCAAGCTGTGCATTATTTGGTTGAGTTGCTTTTTTTAATCTTATAGCTTCTTGACAAATTTCCGGCTCACAAGATGATGAAGCACCGTTTTTTACAAAACTAGTCGTTGGTTTATAAGAGGTAAGAACTGGTTCGTTCAATGCTGGTTCCATTTCGGTACTTTTATCAATTGATATTCGAACGTCCTGTATTTTTGTATTTGATGGAGATGTTGCTGTTTGATTCGCATCCTGTTCGAAATTTTGAGGTAATGGAGGCGCTTGATTCGCATTCTGTTCGAAATTTTGAGGTAATGGAGGCGCTTGATTCGCATTCTGTTCGAAATTTTGAGGTAATGGAGGCGCTTGATTCACTTCCCTCTCAAAACTAGGATTATCCATCTGAAACACGTAATTGAAAAAAAGAGTTCATAAAAAGAGACAAAATAAATACACTTTCTGTCTATATACAAACATCAATTCTAATACATAAACAAAACCTCTCAGTTAGTAGATTACATATATGTCGAATGGTTGATAAAAATATGAACAATTCGCCAGCTAACGCTTACGCTGACTGACCAAATGGAATCTATTAAGCTTAAAAATCTATATGATTGTAAATTCGTTTTATTTTGCAGATTTTTTAGTATATGATACCTAGATAGGAAAACGTATTTCCAGATTTTTTATCTGTCTGTGTCAGATGGACATTGGACAGTTTCAATTTAAGCTATCAATTGTAATCCAAAAATAAATTTACGTATACGGTATAGCCATGATCTACATCTCGTCAAAAACGACACTAACGCTAACAATATTATAGATTGCTGTGCAGGTAGTAAACGAAATGTTTTAACTACTGTTTCAATAAATAGCATTATCTTAAATAATAAGAATTAAGACAGTTACGCAATACCGAATCGACTCGATCCATTATAGGTGGAGGCATATTTACGATCAAGACGCACATAATGAAAATACCAAATAAATGCACTAAGTGGAATGCCCATTAATTATTTACCAGACGATTGTTAATAAAACGATGAGTATATGGTAAAACCCACTGTCTACGCAAATGTAAAGCTAGGTTCTGGCAGCGGAGACGGTTGCCAGGAGCGCAAACCTTAAGGGGGCGCACTCGCAGTCTGCTTGTATTGTTTCTCTTTCTACAAAATAAGTTTTGGGGGTGCAAAATTCAAATCTTGCCCTGGGCGCTCCGCCCTCATGATCTTAGCTACGACACTGGTAATATGTGAATGTATTTGTCAGAAATATGACATGTGTTTGATTAAAGTAAATTTCTAGAAACGCAATAACAATATTCTGATTTGAATAGGAGTAAATTAGAAGTTTTGGCGTCCTATATAGGCTACAAGAACCATGCTTTCTTTTTTAAATAAATTATATTTATTCGAAAAAGACAATAATATCGAATAAATAGTATAATTTCTGTTGTTCCAGTTATTTATTTTGGTAAATTTATGAAGTAAAACATAACTACGAGGCAAATTATTTTACATCCTTCATATTTTGTGATGTAGTACCACATATCACCCACCTTAGGTTCGGGCCTACTTAGTCTATATCCCTTTACACCCTAGATATACTGTTAAATACTGTTTTCAAATACTGTTAAAATGTGGCAATGTGGTTTCCTTAGTGTCCAAAACATTGTTTTGAACACTTGTTTCTATGTTAATAAAGTATATTTTGGTGCAGTCTCAGACTCACGATTGATCGACGTTGGTTGCGTTCACAAAAATAGTTTCGGGCACGGTGTTGAATTTTTCAAAGTCAAAACTCACGATTGTATAATCTCAAGTGTAAAGGGATATAGGTAAAATCGTCACTTGCTGTAAAGAAAACAACTTCACGAATTAAAAGAAAGTTACAAAAATAGCTATACATACAACGTTTAATAAAATATAATCACTGAAAATATCTGTTTTTGTCATATTTACAGCTGAACACACACTAAATGAAACACAATATTTAAAATAGGTCAACTGCCTGTTTCTTTAAAAAAATAGAGTATTGATTTGTCGCCCGACTAATTTTAATTTTTCCATTTTGTACATTGTATTTGTTTATATAGTTAATTTTTAAAGATGAGATCCGTGTGCAACCAAAAACTATAACAACTGAGCATCAACTTATCTAACTATAAACTGACAGTATAGCAATTCGTTATCGTCATTGTTCTGACCCCAGATAATGATTCAATACTACATCACTTGTTTAATGAATTAACTATTTTCCGTTTCTGTGATTTAACGTATCAATTATAATGCAGGCGCTGAGATGCGTCCTGTTTGAAAAATCCGGTGGATTCATTCTGATTGATGTTTTAAGTTCAGAAAGACCTAAAGACAGAAGCTCTGAAGGTTGCTGAAAAAAAACGGCTCTCATTTTTTTTTAACGGGACAAAGGGAATTATCATTTAAATCGCTTTGTGTGTTTGTATGCCCGCTAAACACGCGAGAATTACTAAACGAATTTGAATGCAGTTTTTACCATTCGGTAGCTTATTTATTGAGAAAATTTTAAGTCCATAGGCCCAGATTTGCCCGAGCATTGATGCTAAATTGGAGATCGAACGGGAAAAGCGAATGAGTAAGATATTAACTCGATTGAACAAACGAAGTGAATAGGATTCGGCAACAACTTCGTTCGTTCAATGTCCAGTTTAGAATCAATCTAATTTGTACTCGGGCGAATCTCAATAAATAAGCTATCGAATAAGTAAAAACCTCATTCAAATCTGTTCAGTGTATTGAATTCAATTCGATTTTCACTTAGATGAAGCCGAATTAGTTATTATATAGTTATATAGTATAGTATATACAGGGTGTCCCATAAGTCGACGTCCAAACGAAGTGAGGTGATGGGGGAGGTCATTTCCTATCAAAATAACCATAAATGTGGTTATCCAATTGTTTACGGTTCGAAAGTTATTTCAATTTTTGTATTTTTCTCTGAAATCGTGTAGTGCTTATACTAAAAAATTAATTTAAAAAAATCTATGAGTTGTTTGGTTGATTTTTTTAAATAGGATCCTGAAGGGTCTGCCTTTCCAAAAAAAATAATTTTCATGAGCTCTGTTATCATCTGTCAAATAAAAAAAATGGTTTTATAAACACTTTTCGGTGGCAAGAAAAATATATTTGATTTTAAATTCACGTTGACAGAAAAAAAGTGTTATAAAAAAAATTGACCAATTATCAGAAAAACTTGTCCATTTAATAGAGATTCTAACGCGGTATAGTACAACTCGTTATTCATGACAGTTTTTTTTATAACAATTTTTTTACATGCAAGTCGTGTTTGTTAAAAAATACATTTTTTCGAAAACAGATGATAACAGAGCTCATGAAAATTATTTTTTTTGGATAGGCAGACCCTTCAGGATCCTATTAAAAAAAAATCAACCAAACAACTCATAGATTTTTTTAAATTAATTTTTTAGTATAAGCACTACACGATTTCAGAGAAAAATACAAAAATTGAAATAACTTTCGAACCGTAAACAATTGGATAACCACATTTATGGTTATTTTGATAGGAAATGACCTCCCCCATCACCTCACTTCGTTTGGACGTCGACTTATGGGACACCCTGTATATTAGTTATTATATAGACCTAAACTATCGAATGGTAGGTAAAAACTGCATTCAAATCCATTTAGTAGTTCTAGAGTTTTTAGCGGGCAGCACATATAGTGATTTAAATAATAATTCCCATAGTCCGGTAAAAAAAATTGCGCTCCGATTTTTTCCAGCAGCCTTTAGAATTTAATTTTTCAGGTTTTCCTAAACTTAAATAATAATCAATCGTAATGAATTCGCCGGATTTTTCAAACGGGATGCAGCTTAGCGCTCTTTATTACATTGATGAATTGTAAATGAGGTCACAAAATTTAGAGATAAGAAATGCACCCAACAAAAATCGACAACTATTTTATTTTTGCAAATCCCCTATTAACGCTGTTAAAATGGTTCCAGTTTGAGGGCTACTGGGTGTAACTTGTATTTGCAGCCTTACTCAAAATGCACGGTTGAATAACAAGTTGACTGCACTAAAGTTTGATCAAAATTGGTTCACCCATTCTCGAGTGAATAATATTCTAGTAATATGTTTTCTCGGCTATGCAAGCAAAAACCCACAAGAAAACAATATTGCATACAGAAATTCCGTTACCATTTTATACTATATTGTTATTAAAAAGAGTATATTGTCTCAATGGAATGGTAAAAAATAAATTCCATTTTAAAATAAGTAATATAAATAATCTTCTCCGGATTGAATGCTTTTTGAAAATGAAAGTTTTTGATGACAGATATTTTGTATTACCGATTTCAAAATTTAATTGCTATGGTAAAAGCTTTGCACGCCAGTATTTTTTTAATGACACATCTTGTCAGTTAAAAGTCAAAAATAGAACTTAAAGTTATAAAACAAAAAAAGTTTTCGACAAAATAACTAGGTATATAAATCAGTAAAAAATGGTACCTGTGTTCGTTTCGCATAGCCGCTCAAATAAAATATCCAGTCCATTAAAAATAATTTGATGTCAAATAAACATTAAATAGTTTTGATAAAATTTCAGGTATAACGTTATTTCATTAGTGTCTTATAAATGAAACAAAATTTTTGCCATATTTTATAACAAACGTTCAGAAACACTATTGGACATAATTGTTGCATATTTTCGAACGAACTGGTTCTCGAAAAATATAACACTTTTGTTTATTTTCAGTATTTATTTGATCACGTGACCCGATGCATATTATATTGTATAATGTGTTTTTAATTCGTGGCAAAAATTTCGAATTACTCAGTAATTAAAAAGGATCAATAATTTAATTGTCTTTTAGTACCTATAGTTGTCCTTTTTGTACGATCATATTAAAAAAGGCCTGGATGGTATATGGTAGAAATAAATTTCAAAATACAAGCAAAAATTTTGATAAATTAACAGGTTTTTATCTTATATTGGAAGTGGAGATTTTCATTCCATTTGAGTCATTTATATTATAATTAATTAATAAAAAAATGTATTAAAATATTGACATGATATTATTTCTATGAATTATTTTGGACCCTAATGAAAAAAACTATATCTCTGTTCTGTAATAAAAAGTAGTGTGTCGTTATTATAGTTCGCTTAACGGAACGTCCAAGGAATAAAACAATGTGAAAAATAACAGTCCCTCGCATAAAAACTATGCCGCTTATATTATCTTATATTATACTATCTATCTATATTGTTATATTATTAAGTGTATGAATCATTGTCTAGACTCTAGAATTTATACAAAACACGACTTACACACTCTAGGTTTTAAAACGTTCGCCATTAATAAAATAGATTAATTAAAAATAACAAATATCTCGCCAAAATTGTAACATTAATAATTATTATTTCAAATGAACGAATGCAATTATAAGCGTTCAACAAGTGAAATCCTAATTGTTTGATAAATATGAGACTAAGTAATAAATAGGAAGTAGTTCTAAATCAATTTGAAAGTAAATAATTAATCAAAGTATGCAGGTAAGTATATTATGCAGTCTTACGTAATCGGGTGCTTATGCAATATTGGACTGCCAATCGTGACACGACACCTGAGGCAATCACAGCGTTTATAGTTTATACTTTATATCTATTTTAAGATATTTTAATTTTACGCTGTTGTATCTATCTGTTACAGTGAACACCGTTTCGCTTTTTTATATGTATTACTTGAGAACGGCTGAACCGATATGAATTACACTATTCACGAGTATTCCAAGATTGGGTTAATATAATATCCACAAAAATGTTTTAATTATATTGGACCAAAATTTATAAAGAAATACAAAACTAAATACTTCTCAATTTTTCATGGCATTCCAAAGTTTTAATGTAAGCGATCCTAGTCAATCATCTAAAGAAACTCATAAGAAAATTTAGTACCATTCAGAGGTCGGCCCCGTTACTATTTTATATTGATTTCTACCAACAGTTTAAAGAAAAGTTATAAAAAACAAAACGATATTTTAATTAACGATATCTTTCAAATCAAATATTTACATGTTGAAAATTTTAATTCATTACCTACTTAATGTAATACTGATAAAGAATTGATTAATTATTTATTTGCACTAATTTAACTATCACTTTCATTTGTTTAGGTCGACATTCACTTTTTTATATGTAACCAGGTTATTGACAATTATTTTGCTACCAGCAATTTTTTTGACCAATCCCAAGCCTATTTTTTGTGTAGTAATAATAAATAATATAATCTTTTTACTGCGACTTTATTTTTTTTCCAGCTCCATAAGGACGGACCCACCAGGAATTTAAAAACGCCGGTCTTATCTGGTTCTCTTTATAGGTATTGTATCATATAAAAAATAAATTTTAATTTTACGATTTATTACTTGCAGAATGTTGTTAAAAAATAATAAAATTTAACTTATTTTATGAATAGATTTTTTTAACAATTTTCTGCGTAGGTTTTGATATTTTTTTCTTTTTCATTGATATATTTCAAATTATTATGTTTTATTTTTAAAGCTGTAAACAATATTATTAAATTTATTTAAATTAAGAATAAAATAACAATAAAATAGCTATTTTGTTGTAATTATTTTAAAGTTTCTAGATTTATTTTTATGCGAGATTTTATGACTACATAAATAAATACAAGACAAAATATATTTGATAAATTAGTGATCTCATCAGATTTTCTGTTAATCTACCAAAAAAATAAAAAAAATGTGTAACCCTGTTTCCTGCCCAAGTAAAAGCTTTTTTATAATATGTAAAAATGAAGAAATAGTTTTTAGTACATAAAATACTTACCGCAAATAGTATCAAATTAAAACTGAAGGCATTTTCTAAGTTACTTTTCAACTAATATTAGAACAATATTCTGGAAACGTGTTTATTAATTATCGAAAATAAAGAATATTATTTCAAAACACTGAAACATTATACTTGATTTCCTTATAACACTTTCTTAATCACTCATACAATATCATCAATTTTGTTTTTTATTTATTGAATTTATAAGTTTAGAACTTGATATGTTAACAGTTAAAATTAAATCGAGATTGTATTTAAAATTCGAAAATTATTTGATTTTGTATAAGCAATGCCTTAGCGCGTAGTGTTGACAGTTTCATTGTTGATATTTAACGATCAAAAGTCCAAACAAAAATGAGATGTAATAGCTCCAACTACATTAGGTGCAGAGAGTGTGTGTGCAAATAGGTACGATTTATACGAGGGTATTTCAAAAAATGACGGACAGATTTTCTAAATTCACAGTCGCTGATGACGTTAGCTGCTGAGCGTCTATAATCTACAATCTATTTATCGGCAAGCATTGGAAAGTAGTTAGCGTTCCAATGTTTTATGGGAATTAGCACTCCTATGTGGGAACCCGAGCTCGTATCACAGTTGATTTGTGCGTGTTGGCTGGTAGATTCTCTAAATACATACATAGACGCTGAAAACCTCAGCTGTTGAGCGTCTATAATCTACAATTTATCTATCAGATTGGTTCCTATGTATGACATCAGCACATCAAGACATCGATCGTACAGGCGTAGAAAAAAATTAGAGCCAAGAAAAAAAGTAGATGTTATGTGACTAATAATATAGAAGTCATTGGTTGTGACACATATTACAGACGCGAACAGCTGACATCTATGTGTAATAGAAAATCTGTTAGCCGGTATATACAAACCGACTGATACGAGCTTGGGTTCCTGGCAGTGCTAATTCCCAAAAACCCGGGTCGCAGTGCCAAAACCCTGCCGACAATATAGTGTATTTGCTTGTATAGGGCCGTGTGGTTTTATACTTTTATTATGTGAAATTAAGTTTGTTTTTGGGCAAAATAAAAAATTTAACCCCTTAATACACCCCTTAAAATAACATTTTTTTCTTAATTGTAATATTATTATCAATCTAACGTCTACACCAAATTAAATACACCCTTCAATAAATAAGTCACTATCTGCAAACTAGTGTTTTCATAAAATTTGTAAATCCGGTCCTGTCGGGCCGATTTTATTAAAATTGTGGGGAAACTTTTGAATCACTACCAAAGGGTTAAATTTCAATTTTGAAACGATTCGGAGAATTTTTTCGGTATTTTGGGGCCCAAAAACAGTTTTCAACCCCTAAAAACTACCCTTAAAATAGCCCGATTAGGCCCATTTTAAATAGGCTTCTTGCGGTGATGGATTTCAACATGTGGCCCGAATTTCGTTGAAATCAATTAACTCTTTCGAAAGTTATCGCGCGTACACATATATATATATATATACGTATATAAATATATATATATATATATATATATATATATATATATATATATACGTATATAAATATATATATATATATATATATATATATATATATATATATATATATATATATATAAACATTTGTAAAAATGGTGCCAAAGTGTTTAGGAGGTTATGAAACGTCGAGAAATTTTGGTCCGACCCCTAGGTCCCGCCATCCGACCGACGCCAATAGTGTATGTTGCCATATGGCAAATACACTAAAAAACATTAGAATGCAAACTGCATTTCAATGTTGAATACGTCTTATAGCATGATTTCAATGTGAAAAACATTTTTATCGGCAGAGGAAGTATTTTGTATCTATAAATCTAAATTAGTGTAACATCATTCTGGGTTCTTATAGACTTCTACGAGATATTCATTTCAGTCGGCATTGCAAAAAAATGTGAGCCGTCCTAGAACGCCTGGCAGACGTGAAACATTACACAGATATTCACGAGTAAAATGCCGACACAATACACACGTTATGTAGCGAGTGTATAGTGTAGTAGAGGGTAAAGCGCCAAGTGGGAAAGAGCGGACTAGACACATCTGACTGAATGCGACGTCGCAACGTGCAATCTAAACGTTTTCGCTCCCATCCAAGCGTGTTATTAGATGTTTCACATCAAAATCGAACCACACATCTAGTTACAGTATGGGCGACCTTCATGAATACCTTACACGATATGGCGATACTTTTAAAGGTCCTAAGAGTAACAGCAAAATATCAAAACAGTCGAGAAAATTTCTCAATTATCTAGAAAGATAAAGAGAGAAAGGACGTAGATGTTACTACGAAATTTAAAGTAGCTCCCAAACTATTTCTAATCAAAATGTCTTTTTACAGTGTAAATTACTATTGTCTATAATACCAGCTTTTAAACAGGTGTTATTTACAAAAGTCTTTTTTTTATAAGTTATGCATTTTCTTTGTATGACAATCCAAGTATCTTTGTAGATCTTTTGGAAATAAATGATTATTATTATTATGTGTCTCAACGTTTGATCACAAGCTACTTAATGGTTTTACAGACAGGTAGGACGTTCTAATGACCTTGTGGTTATTCGACGCTTAATTAATGCGCAAGGTTTTGTAAGTTTTGCTTGAAAACCTCTCGTATATTAATGACACAATCACCGGGTCTTGAAACGTGGGACATATACAGAGGCATCTCGATTACTGTACACTAGAAATTAGTGATATGCGAAACTGTTGTTTTTAATAACCGTTCTGGTTATCAATAACAGTTTCAAAATAACAGTTTGTTTATTAATACAACTTTTCAGTTCGTACTTTCTAGACAGTGATTGCTTCACTTTTACTTCACAATATTAGCAGCTAGTTTGCCATTCTAACCAACTAGTGGGTAATGGTACTAATTTAGGCCAAAATTCAATTTTCATTATTTTACAATATTTTTGAGGTCCCCTGAATTCAAAAAACATATTTTTGGAAAAAGTTTGTGCGTCTGCTTGTCAGTTTGTATTTGAACACGATAATGTTTAACGGATTGAAACCTTTTGAGAGCATATAATATGCAAATACAAAGAACCCTATTGTTTTTGGGGAAAATCTTCGCATGCGCAGAAGACATATATGTTATAATATTGTTTTTTTGTATAATGATGCTATACTTTTTACAACAGTTTATTTTTCCAAAAAAGTTACGTATTAATTTTTTTTGTAAGCTTCATAGTTTTGAAAATATTTTGTTGCGTACGCATATTGCGGAAGTTATTTTTGATAACGTCAAAATAGTTATTTCATAACACAACAAAGTAAGTTATACTAGTGACATCGGATGGAACTTCTTAAAAGCTATTAGTTTATATTTTTTGCGCTTTAGTCGTTTTTCATAGACAAGTCCTGAATGAACAACAACTTTTGACAGAACTTTAAGTAACCTTAATACATGTATTTTTCTTAAATTATGGATTCAACAGTGGAAAACCCTTTAATAGTTAAAAAGTTACTTTATGCAGGCACTAAACATGTTACTGTGGAACAAAGGTAAAATGTATATAAATTATAACTTTATTAGACCAAAAACACAACCCAACCTGTGCAGTTTAAAAATGTTTTTCCCACTATATTTATCATCTCCATAGACATCCTATTTTATTTTATCAATGTACAGTAATACCCCGGACTTACGCGATAGGTGGGACCAAGAGATAGCCGTGCAAGTCGAATTCGCGTAAGTCGGGGTTCCACCTGGCATATAAATACGTATAAAGTTTGTGTAATCGGGACCAGAGTCGAAAGAAAACAATAATTTAGAAGAAACATGTTTAATAAAATGTTAGATAATTAAAACAATTTACATTAGTATAGGAATAAACCAACGTAAATCAAAGTTATTTTGATGTCGAAGGCTTCATATATACTAACAATGTCGCCTGACGTGTTAAGATTTTCTTCTTCTCACGTAAAATTTCCTCGTAGCATGCCAGTAACTTTTTTATTTCCCGTTTTGTAGTAGACACGCGCTCTTCATTAGAATCTATTTTTTCTAAAATTTGGAACCCCTTTTCAATTGTACTGGGGCCTTCTGTTAAGTTTGAAATCGTCATTTGATTTTCCGAATCAACTGGGTCTAACGAATCAGTTTGTTCAAAGTCTTGATCAAGAAAAACCGCGTATCTCCCAATTCGCGTAAAACGGGGTAGCGTAAGTCGGGGTATTACTGTACATCTTTAACGAAAATGTGAATATCAATTATCGCGATCACGCCAAAGAAGCATAACTTCTGCCGCGTGTACATAACTACACGCACCATTTTTTTGTTTATTAATTATATGGAATTTTATAATATAAGCGATCTGTCTACATTTTGAATTGAGCATGCTGAAATTGCCTTTTGTAATCGAGGGGACAGTTATTCGTATTCGTATGAACAATACGCGAATGTACAAAAGGTGGGAAGGCACAAGTGCTGTTTGCCTTGGAATGGGAACATAATATCGCCTGGTGTACATACTAATCATTGTTGTAAATAATATGTACAAGACAGTAGCGGAACTTTTCATTCGCGTATTAACTCTGACTATGGAGATACAAATAAATACTAATTGCTACTTAATTACTCTATCATTATTTTGAGCACCTGGTTTTCGTGAGCGCATCTAAGTTCGACACAAACGCTGATGACCTTAACTGTCGAGCGTTTATAATCTACTATCAATGAATCTAAAAGTCTACACCCATCTAATCGGATCGAATCGGCTCGCACGATCGACAGTTTTGGGATACGTGGAGTTAAATGAGTTCCCATACACTAGTCGGCTCGGATCGACTGGCAACATCCAGGGTGCGTATACTTTGGCGTGCCGAGTCGATCCTATCCGATGCAGTGGGTGTGAACCTTATTTCAAACAATATGCATTTTATTTAAATTGAACAAAAAGACAAGCAAATTTTATGAAGCACAAGCAAATATCTGGCTTAGAAGTTATATACACAAATTCACAAATTCACAAAAAAATCTTCGAATATACATATGCGTCCATAAATTACGTGAGGCATTTTTTAGGATTTTTTGACCCCCGGCCCCCATTGGTGAGATTTCGCAAGATTTTCCTCAACTCCCTCCCCCCTTCCCAAATCTCACGTGAGATTTTTTTAAATTTGTGTTCTGGCTGTAATTGCGTTGGATTATAAAAAAAAGACAAAAACATAATTTGTTCCATTACTTTTATTTGACTAGCAATGACTAATATTGAAGATTCGAGAGTATTGCCGTAGTTCAGAATTAAATAATAAATAAATTAATAACAAAAATTAATAGAAGATTTATTCCAATTGTGTGAAATTTCGCCATATTTTCACTCTAGCAACATTTTTTACTTTAATTTAACTTTACTTTCACGCAATTTTACACCGTTTTCTACTAGAAAACAAATTACGTAATATTTGCTAAAACCCCCCTCTCCCCTAAGTGAGATTTAGAAAGATTAAGCTTGACCCCCTCCCCCCCTTGAACACCTCACGTAATTAATGGACGCCCTCTAATTTCTAAACCAAAATCAGCGTATTTTTTTCTACAAAGGCCTGCAATTTGAACAATATAGGAGAGATTTAGATTTTTACTATTTAATAAAACATATATATTCCTTAACATAAAATGAGATTTTTGATAAAATTCTCAATCTCAGAGTTCTCTCAAGTTACAGCTCTTCTGACGCTATTTTTAAAGTTATAGGGTTCCGGTAAACGTCAAATAAAGAACACAGAATTACACTACAAATCTTGCAAAGTACAAGCGAAAAATTTCATGAAAAACTTACCAAAAAATTGAATAAATTACGTGTTCTTTTCCACATAGTCTAAACTCTTTTTTTTTTAATTCGTCTATAAACGGTTTGTTAGAGGAATGGTTCGGAACTTATCAAAATAAGGGAATCAACTTTCCAACGAATAATTTATTTATTTATTTATAATAATAATATAATATAATAATAATGCGGTACGTCACTGAACTTCACAATATAGTTATAATAGTGCAAGAGTCAACGCAAAATATTTATGTAACATTTTGTTGTATTGTGTTTGAAATCACTGACATATAAATTTATAAAAATATTAATTAAGACAGACGATGACAAATGTAAATAATTGATAAATCTGTGTAAATCTCAAGTTGTGTTGAGCCGCGTTCGAGACACTGACAAAAAAACGATAAAAAATTTTAATTAATCTGCTACCGATTTAGTGTTTTTCATATCGTATTTGGCGCTATTCCGTACGGTCAATGTTAAAATTAACAGTGTTGTTAAATGTCTGCATCACTTTAACTAAAGTGATGTTAAATTTCTGAAAACGTGACTAAATATCAACAGTAGGTACTGTAAATTCTTACACAATACAGAATAACACCATTCATCTGTAAGATACAGTAATACAATTGTTGTCAAGTATATACGATCAGAGTTCGCACTATAATTTTTTAAGGACTACTGCCAGTAGAAGCTGAACTTAATATTGATTCATATTTTCAATTTGTTATTATTTCTTAATAATCCAGGCTCTGGAGGTTTGAAATAGAGAAGTCACGATCATAGATTACGATATCAGTGGTGTATTGTCAAATTTCTATAGCGGATAATATTGTTTACCATGACTAGACTTTGCACTTGCATTGTGGTTAGCTTATCTAACAACGGTGTTTTAAAAATTCCTCTAATTTTCATATTATATGCTATTTCACATGAAATTACGTTTAGTTTTACACCTCAGAGATGAAATTCTTTTAAATACTGTTAAAATGTGGTTACATGGTTTCTTTAGTGTCCAAAACATTGTTTTGGACACTTGTTTCTATGTTAATAAAGTATATTTTGGCGCACTCTCAGCTAGACTCACGATCGATCGACGTCGGTTGCGTTCACAAAAATAGTTTCGGGTACGGTGTAAATTTTTCAACGGCGAAACTCGGGTGTAAAGGGATAAAACCACATTTAATATTTAATTAATAATACAGTAAGATCTCGCTTAACGCTGTTTTAGTATTACGCGGTTTCCAAAAAAATGTCTAGCAACTATAAAGTAAATTCTGGATCAATTTATACAAAATTATTCAAATGTTGATAGAAGTTCAAAGGCAAGACGAAATGTCATTGATGCAATATTTTGCTATCGACAACAGCTTACTGAACGTAACAAAAAAAACAAATATGTCTAATCCTTATCATAACTTATTACTCGAACTTTTATTTGACTTTCATAAATGTTTTATGAACAAAAATCGATATTACCAATAAATAAATCTATAATTAATGTCATAAAAAAGTATTTAACAATAAATGTTTAACTTAGGTTTGTCTATTATCTACGTATTAAGATGACCTCGTTTAGCGCTGTTTCGTATAGCGTAGAAACTTATTACAACATATCTCCCGCGTTAAGCGAGGTCTTACTGTATCTTATTATTTTGGTTTCCGGTCTTGTAGGCAGTGGTACATTGGTATTTCTATCTGACGTACCACAGAAGAACACTAGCACGTTGAGCATAAAAGAAGGGAGGACACCAGTCGTCGACACACTTATCTGTGAGCCGCCAAAGAGAACACTTCGCCGGCTACCACATCGCCTTTGATAATGTCTACTGCAGTTGCAGACGAAACGTCAGGTAGAAATACCAATGGACCACGGCGGACAAGCGCGGAAGTCAAGAAGTTTTACAACAACGCCGGCCGTGAAAGTCTACAATTATCTTATTGGTTTTCTGTAAAATTATGTCGTTCTAAACCACATTCAGGTGTTCTCGAAAAAAGAGTAAAGGAAATTATTAAGCAAAAGAGACGAAGGTTTAGTAGAATATAAACGCTCGCCAACTTAGTCTTGAAATTTGTCTAGAAAATTGTAAACTAAAAACATATTTTAAAGATCGCGTAGTTACACTTTTTACCGACAGATAAAATAAAAATACCCATTCTATTTTTATGTGATCTACACTTAGATGAAATCTTAATTATTTTTTTTATTGCATAAGTTTTAAGAAAAAAACTCAATTACGCCAGAGTGCATAACCGTTAAAAGTGAAATTTTAATACATATTTCCATATCTAGGTTATTAACCTCAGATGCATCAAATAAAGATAAGACATTTCACTTTCACTAGCGTCATTGTTGATTTGTCACCTATTGTTAAATCATTATCTAAGGCGCGGTCCATTTTTTATGTCGCTAACTGGTCTATTTTTAATTTTTATTCTCGGCTGGCACGGATAATACTTATCGTCAAGTACATACATTTAGACGTTGTACTTTATTTTCATCTGCAGGATTCCAGAAAACCTTAGGCTCTTCGCACACGGGTCGACTGTTTCGCAATCTGAGTTTTAAACAAGTTCAGGAGGAAACTATTGAGTAATCCGTTTGCAATCGATTGAAGTTTTTTGTTCGCACACGAGCAGTGCCGGATTAAGCCAGCGCGTGGCCTGTAGCAAATTCTGTCAAGGGGCCCTTGGTTTGCTTGAGAAATGTGGTACAATTTAAAATTATTGTTGTAGATTTTGATACCAACGTTTCTCGTGGTAGGTATTATACCTACACCTACCTATAGTAATTTAAAAAAAAGTTTAAAATCCAAAATATCCAAATGTGCATACCTTAAGCACTTATTTTATAGTAAAGATATTCAAGGAAATTAAATGTCGATGAACACATAAAATGTGTAATTTTTAATTGAATAACTTTTTGTTTATAATTTGAATAGTTCATTTTTAAATTACCCGCCTTTTTACTTGAGACTCTGAAACACCTTGCTCTTAATCTACCGTCACTAGCTTTCAATATATCTTGAAACATGATCGATATGATAATCGATTCAAAAAAAGGTCAGCAATATTCACTCATAAAATGAATTTATATTTTATAATAAATCAACCAACCACAGTAGATTGCATCGTGACTGAGTTAATAAAATTTAAATAGTTCGCCTGTTTTCTCGAAATACTTATAATCGATATTATATTAAAATCGATTAAAAAAGTACAATCTCGGCTACGTAAACTCGCAAAATAAATGTATACCTATATAAAAAATAAAAATCTGGCCGCTTGAAGGGTAGAAATGTGGTATACATGCTAGTCTAAATATATCGATTATAATTAAACATTAGAACATTAACGTTAAAAAGTTCGTAAAATACCTACCTATTTTTACGATTTAACGTGACGAAATCGAGTTTTAGATTTTCAAGTGGAAGTGAGGCATAACCTAAGCGCTTCGCGTTTAAGGCATGCGAGATATTTTACGCTCCTATCTAAATTAATATTTTTTTATTATGGTCAGACAGGCGTTGGAGCGCGGGACCCCTAAATTTGCGGGGCCCGTAGCATTTGCTACTCTTGCTACGTGGCTAATTCGGCACTGCACACGAGCGCGACTGAATCTGAACTGGTAATGATTTGTTGCTCCTAGTTTTCAGAAGAAAAAAATCGCAAAAACATGCTATAATGCGACCTACAAACATTGCCGCACACAACCAGTTTGAAATAGTTTCAAGTCGGTCGTGTTTCCGTCGACCCAATATGCGACTCCCCATTCGCTGACATAAGAAAAAGACCACAAAACGATCGCATCCTGAAGCGGTTTGAAATTCAAATTGCACAAAAGTCGACCCGCGTGCAGGAGGGCCTTAGCATTCTAAGTCGTAATTAAAACAGTTGTTTTGGTTGCGACTCACGGCCCGATCTCTCATAAACGGTAGTCCGGAGTTTCCTAAGTATTATATTTTCATTGATTATATTATCTTCCCATATACCGTCAGCTAGGTAATTTATACTTCTGTAGCTTTGGTCTTGGTTAAATAGTTTGGAAATAAAGTTATTATCTCGTATTTTTTGTTCAGTGTCATGTTTATAATAAAAATAACAATAATATTTTATAAATATATGAACAGTAATGAATTACTTGCCTTTTTTGAGGGTGTTTGTTTTAAATTATTTTCACCACGTCACTCTGTAACTACCTACATCGCAGTAGGTATGTTTCAAAACATTGCAACGGCAGATGTTACCGCGGACTCATCATAATGTTATTAATTGTTATCTGTGGCAAATGTGAGTTTTTTTATATACACAGAATATGCATAGATTCTGATTGGATGCATTCAAACAACAAGGAAAGTTATTTTAATGACACAACTGTGTTATCACTTGGTTCTGAGTTGGCTGATGAAATTTTAGAACAAATTAGTTTTGCGGACAATTAATTACACATTGAAATCAGTGACGTAGCCCAGGATAAACAAGGATGCACTTGCATCTCCCAAGAATGTAAATAATTAATCTTCCGATGTTTTGTTTTGTTTATGAAAACTTGACAGTTCCTAGATTTTTTATTACTAATTTTCTTCCACCAAAAATAATTTTGTATTTAAGAAAAAAATACGGCGCTGCAAGCAGAAAAACCAATTAAGTTTCATATTAAGTAGCGATTCGACTTTTTCTTTAACGGCAGGAGATAAAAAATGTTTTTGGTGGTGTAAAATAAGTATCTACTAAAAAAAAACTAGGTGCGTATCTATATATCTCACGCGTCTAAAGTAAAACTTCATGGGTAAATATTTGAAAGCAAGTAGAACGGGATGTGTCTCAACGCAATCGCATCGAATTGCTAGTCAATCAGTATGGGTTCCCCCCTGTAGCTTTACGTGTTCGTTCCGCCTTGAACAAAATTGTTCTTACCGCGAATTTGCTGATGTGATCTTGCTAGCTTAAGACAACTCAAAAATTTAGTGGTTTAGGGCTGCGCTAACCTCTCTCTGCGTAAAACAAATTACACCTCTAAGTTCAGGTACGCCACTGACTGAAATGAAATATGTTTACTAATATAACATTATGTATCATATGTAGTTTTAAATCAATAATAAATTATTATATTTTGATATGTACTTCCTATATTAGTTTGGATAATATTGTACTGTTGTTGAAGTAATCCCTAAAAAATTATCGATTGTTAGAATTATTATTCATAAATAATTATATTTTTATTGAAGTCCTTGAAAAGTAAATAATACACAATTTATTGTTCGTGGTTCTCTGCAATTAGTTTCAGATGTAACAATTAAATTTATGCTAGCGTTAAAATATATCGCATAATTTTTTCAATGCGGATGTGTCCATTATGTTAAACATTTTTATTGACTTTTCTGTGTGATAATTCGTAATTGTCAGTGGCGTCCATACATTTTCTTTCGGAGAGGTCTGACATTTAGTCACTTGTGGTTTGTTGGGTATTTTGTACTTTAAATTAAATTTAAAAAAATCAATTAAAGAACAATTTTCCAGAATTGTGTCATCACTCGAAAATTAAACCGATTCTTATGAAGTTTGATGCGGGAGCAAAACTGATGCGAACATAAGTCATTAATCAGATATAACTTTCTTAATTAATACAAAAACCACATTTCAAAATGTGAGAATTCGTTTTTTTTCTTTTTTAATTTACGAAAACAGCATTGGATTCACACACAATTTTTTATTTAAAACAATATTTTAGGTATCACATTTGGAGGAATAAATAATTTATGAATAAATAACAAACTAGAAAAAAAAATTATTTACGAATTTCAAAATTTGTAAAAGATGTCTTTTCTATTTGACGTTCATTTCGAAATTCAGCCTTTTCGATTCTTGACATAGGACTACCCGAGTATTGAAGCCATTGTTTCCTAACAAATTATAAATAAACTTTTAAAGAATATATTTAATAAACATGGAAATTTTATTGCGAATAAAAAACCGCGCACATCTATCGAACACAACAATCACAGCAAGGAGCAGAAAAGCCTGTTCGTGAAGGTAGCGCACGTTAGACCAGCAACGACCGTCAGTTGGTTGCCTGCAATGTTTGTTTATCGGTGCTGGTGATGTGACGTTTTCATTAATTAATTTGCATTGATAAAACTACTTGTAAAATGTCTACCGTATATTACGAAACCTGCAGTAGAATGCTGGTTTATGCTGTTCTAGTGTGCGATATTGTGCGGGTTGCAGGTTTGTAATATGCTGATCGTGTAGGTTTATGCTTGATAAGTGTGCGCGGTCTTTAATTCTGAACTAAAGCTGGGGCAAACCATTCAAAAATTCCGTCTTAATTCTAAACTAGAACACACACTTATTCCAAATTAGACGTTGGCCGAAAACAGTTGAAAGTATTAGAATTGTCGAATGGTCTGCTTCAAAATAGTAGAATATAAATTCTTACATTTCAGATACTTTGCTTTCATCGCCCTCTAAAACCCCTTGAACCGTACCCCTTTCTGTGTTCATACACCAACCTTTAAGACCCAACTCTTTTCCACGTTTTTGAGTGTGCTGTTAAAATTTAACAATATAAGTGGCAAACTCAAAATATGGTAAGTACAAAAAAAAAAAAGACAAAAGGCAAAACCGTACCTTTCTGAAAAATACACCTGAAAAATAGGTTAATTAGTTACTAGCGATTCGAATAGTTTTTTTTTTTTTTTAATTTCTTTACCTTGAACAGTTCCAAAAACTTCGAATTCTATTGCAAGCATTTTCTTTGAAGTCATTTTAGATATTTTGGAGAAGACGTTACTTTTTTCTGAAATTATAGACAGTAAATAAAACAATATAATTTTGCTGCTTAGTGACATAGTCATATTCTTTAATCACGATCAGACATGGCGCGGCATCTATCTATGTGTTGTCGCATTTGTGATGAAATCCAAAAAACTCATTTTTAAAATTGTTATGGTTATGATTACTAGAGGCGCTAGTGTAGAAAATGATATGAATTTAGAACAAAATTTATGACATGTTGAATGATTTCTTAGAACGGTGTGTATTAGCGAAATATATAAATCTATAAAAATGAATATTTTAAAATTAAATTTTGTAACTACTCCTGCCATCTATAAGTGAGTGTTTGGTACTCAATACCTGATTGAATTCTTTTTATCTCTGAATACTAATTCAGATTTTAGTTGTAAGAGGACTATACAATTCATATAATTTATATCATTTTCTGTGGGTAAAAATATTTCAAACAAAAATAATTATTTTTCTAAAATTAAAAAATAAAATTTTCACATCAGTAAAACTATATTGTAGGTACAGATTGTCCCAAAACTATAGTGTTACCCTTGGCGTCACTTAAAAAAATTACATAAATATCAATACGTCCTTCGTTATAACGAAAAACTCCCTATAGCGTAGACATTAGTTCAGTTTGACTGGTTTATCTTAAATCCCATACATTAATATTCTCTTTATAACGCAACAGCCATTCTATATAACGATAAGTACTTACAAAAGGCTACAGCTACGTCTCTAAGGTGCCGAAATCATGGTAAATTATTAGAAAAATTCTTCTTGTTCAATGAAAATGATTCCACTACATTCAATTATGGATAAAATACAAAATAAATACTGCCATCAAGGACGTCGCCAGCCTTTGAGCCAGAGGGGGGCAGAAGGATGAGAAAAAAAACAAAAATTTCAGATTTTTGAGGGTTAAGATATTAAATATTAACACATTTATTGAATCCTTAAATTTGATTTTAGTTTCAGAGTGATTCTGCTGAACGCTACATTTTATTACTTACTTATTCTGTGACATTAGGCAGGAAAACTTATAACTTAAAAAAATCCCGAACCTCTAGGGAGGGGCAGCTGCCACCCCTTGGTGACGCCCCTGACTGCCATAGCAAGAAACGGCAGGCAAAGCTAGCATACTATATTTATAATACCTAATTTATGACTTTAGGCTATATTTATCGATAACTGCAGAAATTAACATTTATTAAATCATCTATCTATTGTAGCAAATATTAAAAATGATTGTGATTGTGAAAGAGTTTACACTGTATTTGATAACTGATGGTTTTTCAATTGCTCAAAAATTATATTCTTTGTTGATATCATTTATAAAGACGACCAAGTTAGCAATCAACCGAATCAAATAGCAAAATTAATAAAAAAAAAATAACTTAAAACAGTAAGCAGAATATAAAACTTAGCGTCATGTGTGTTTTCAGAAAAATATTTCACGGCTTTTAAAGGAATCTAAAACAAAAAAAAAGATAATTTATAACTTATATTTTTATAAAATACTACTATTGTAAAAACTTTTCTTATCTGTGTTAACAGTCGACAGGTTAATCAAAGAAAGAATTTCTTTCTAGCTATCGTAAATTGTCGAATATTGTTTGCTTCAACACTGCTCATAATTATTTTTCAACATAATTAAACATAGATAAAAAATTAATTATGTTTCACTGATAACCGGCATCGTCTTTACTTGGTTATATCATTATTTAATCAATAAAAATTTAAAAAGTTATAGCTTCGATTGTAATCGTAAGTTTTTAACGAAATTTCGATTCAGATGTAGGAATTTACAAGATATCCAGGTCGATTAACTAATCAGTTTTTGTGTATTGCTTTGTTTGTTTGTTTATTACTATATTAAATTGCCATAGCGATAATGCACATATACTATTGGCATCGGTCGGATGGGGGCACCTAGGGGTCGGACCAAAATTTGTCGACGAACCATTTTTGAAAATTTTTGAAAGTTTAGTTTAGTTTCTCGACAGACTTAATTTATTTATAAGAAATTTCGTCCACCACCGCACGAAGCTTATTTGAAATGTGCCTAAACGGACCAATTTAAGGGGTGTCTTTAGGAGTTGAAATTTGTTTTGTGGCCCAAAACACCGAAAAAATTCTCTGAATTGATTTAAAGTTAAAATTTAACCATTTAGTATATATTAAAAGGTGCCTCTGAAATTTGAGTAAAATTGGATTGACAAAATCGGACTTATAAATTTTAATTGAAAACACTAGTTTGCGCATACAACTTTGCTTATTAATCGGTAAATTTAATTTGGTGCAGATGTTGGACTGATAACATATTTCAACTAAAAAAAAAAATATTATTTTAAAGAGTGAATTAAGGGGCTGAAGTTTTTTATTTTGTCAAAAATTAAACTTAAATTCACGTAATAAAGCACAATACCTGTATCAGCAAATACATTACTGTCGGCAAGGTTTTGATACTGCGTCCCGAGTTTTTCGTTCCTAATTACGCGGCGTCATAAAACATTTTCATATCATGTAAAGATATATATTTTGTCAATTTCCCACTCTATCATAACTATTTTTTATTGATGAGAAATTTTCATTGATATAAAATATATTCGTTATGGAAAAAAATATACATTCCGCTCATTACAATTTATGGTTGCGCCACTGCACTAAACTATATTATGTCATCTCTCATATGGAAGAATAATTATGTATCTATATGCACCTATAGGTTCTAGGGCAATTGCAAACGTAATGTTTTCTGTCGACTCAATAAATTTAATCTAATAATTGCGGGTTCATTCGGTCACATAGCGTTGATAAATGTCGTCTCGTGACGTTGCTACGGTAGGGTCTGAGATTAGGGGTCATGTATAATTTACGTCACATGAATTTCATGATTTTTTTAATCTCCACCCGTCCTTGTCAAAGGTAGTCACATTTGTAGGACCTCCCTTCCCTAGTATGATGTCACATATTTTTCAATTTCACACTTAAAACAGTAAATGAAAACAGCAGTTCCAAATTTTAAGTTTTCCGCTTACAGTTAAAGTTTTGTGTTTCAATACTCTGGATTTTGCCATGTGACGTCACGAGACTTATGACCCCCCCCCCGTCACTGTCACACTTCGTCAACCCCCTCTCCCCTCGTAACGTGGGTCGTAATTTATGGATGGCCTTTATTAGATACAGAGGTGACCTCGTTCCGTTGGATAGTAGCGGGGGGATGACATCATTCAGTGAACTGTCATTTGATACTGCGTGATTGATAAAATTATTGAACGGTCTTCCAGCTGTCATCATCCATTAACGAGGTGACCTGTGTATTTAATGACCTTGTAACAGAGTCTATCTCCAACATAGTATGACGTGCTTAATAATGACAGCCTCAATAATAACACAACAGATTTTTTGAAAGTGAAACTTCATAAGCTTTGAACGGCAACAGTTTTATTCGGAAATCGCATATTAAATTAAGTTATTTTGACATAGATCAATTCATATTGTCCGTATACAGGTGGTTCAGAAATAGACGAGAAAAAAATTCAATAAAACGAATTGAAGAAATCAATAGGTTCGTTTTCAAGAAAAAAAAACTGAAAAGTTTTATTAGAAAAACACTAACGACTTGAATTTTTTAGTATACATTGAACCGATACAGAGATAACAGAATTATAAAATTAGTAGTCATCATTTCAGTCGATACAGTTTTCATAAGCGTCGGAATAGGGGTGATTTCGGGTTTTCTAATTAATATTTTTAAGCCATGCTAACGTGTTCTCTTGGACTTCGTTATACCCACGTTTTTTGTATACCAACATCTATTTTTAATAATAATACGTTTGAAAATCCAATTGGTACTTTTCCAGTTTTTTTATTTGAACCTGAGAGTTGAGGACTTGAAACAGATGAGCCATATGGTACAGAATCGGCAGTTTTCAAGCTCTCCCGGGTCGACGTTTCGTTGAAGTGTAAACATACCTTTACCTGGTCGCAGGATCAACGTTGCCCGGCAGCAATGTAGTGTAGTGTAGTGTGCACCGTGTATCGACTGGAGATTTGTCGGGTTGGTAACGTGACGGTGTTAACATGAACGCCGTTACAGCGGGACGCGTGACGACGCTTTCCGACGCCGACGTCGCTGTGCTCTTGGTGCGCCGTTGCTAAGCTGTGCTCGCGTGAATCAGTTCAACGCGGGCGTGACACCGAGACAGTCGGCAATATCATTATTCTTTCTTACCAACAAAAACAAACGAACTTCTGCAGCGTGACATTGTTTTTTTGACATATGTAGGCCGCGCCGTTCGGACCTTTTAAATTAATATATGTAAATATAATGTCCGTTTTAAAATGACATCTTTGCTGACTTTCTTAACTTTAAAAAAAAATATAATTAACGGTAGATTTATAATGATTATTAAAACAATTAGCTATTAAATAAAATGTTTGGTGTGATCAAAATAATCTCTTTACAATAAATGTCTTTCGAATTTACTGTGGTGTGAACATTTATTGTTGTGTTATTTATTGTTGTAACAAGAACAGCAATTAAATGTGTGGTTACGAAGAAAATATTAAATTTTTTTGCCCACTTAGTATAATATATCAGTATAAAGGAGATTTTCAATTCGATTTCAATTTGAATAAATAGTAATGTACAGATTTTTGATTTTATAAATAGTTTTACAGTAGATAAACATCGAAAATAGACAATTTTTTTTTATAAATGTCAGAACTTTTATTGTTCTGATCAGAGCGTACAGTTTCTAAATAATTAGCGTGGCAAGTTTTTAAACACAAATAGATTTTTTTTTTCGGTAAACACTGGTTTTGCGTGTCAAATCGTTGTTTAAATTGTGATTTTTGGACAATTTAGAATTTAATATTTTTTTACAATTTTTTCTAAATGATGAAAATTGTCTAGACTTTTTTTTTGTCGCGATTTTGAACAAAAATATTTTTGACAATAAGTATGTATTAAGAAAATGTGTAATCATTAGTTACAAATACAGAAATACATATCAAGTTTTATTCTTGTAAAAAACTTATAACATATGGTAAAAGAAGTGCAGTGAATCGAGTAAAAACAAAACAATCAGTCGATTTTTTCTCGAGGGTCATTTGATGTTAGTACAATTATAACACAGATGTAACTAAGATAAGAGTATCGCGTGTGTCATTTTAATATCGATGTATTTGTATTTAAATATATGTATTTAATTGGAATCACATGAAAAATAAATGTTTATTTAAGGATTAAAATAGATAATCAAACATTTTTCGCCGTATAATTAAAAATAATTAATACAATTAACTCATTCTTTCTGTAAACATAACATTTTGTGAAAAATCGATGTGTCCAAATTATATTTTAATTTGAAGTGTGTGTTTTGCTTTTTTTTGATACAGACATATTTCTGTTGTGGAAAAGTCTGTCGAATTAAACCTTCAAATCTCAAATTTGAACTGAAGTTCTGAGGTAAGTTTCTCTATTCGAAGATTTTTATTTCAAAATTACTATATTAGCAGAGAAATGCTAACTACAAATATCCTGCGCCCTTAATCTTAAATCCCATCCTCTCACTTTAGAACGGTTACAACTCTAAGACTAAATGGTTAGGGTAAACGCTAAATGAAAGATCAAGAATCACACTACAGATCCTAAGGCGAAGTTTTTAAACGAGTTTTGGCTACGTGTGAGAGATTTTGTAGTTTATAAATATTTTTTAAAAAGTTGTTTTTCCAGGATTTTTTTTTGTCAATTTTTTGCCAGTGGAGTCTGTAGTGTGATTCTTGGTCCTTCATTTGAGGTTTACCCAAATCATTTAGTTTTAAAAATAACGCCGAAAGAGCTGTTCCTGTCTTTAGGTGATGAGAAGGATTTGAGATGAAAAGTGGAGGGAGTATTTGTAGGTATTCAATGCTCTTAAAAAATGTTGAGTAGGATCTAAATACTCGCTTCGGCTTCGCCCGGATACAAATTGTTATTTTCGTCAACTAAGCATTGGTCTTATGCCAGTTCATACTAAATTTTGAATAATATGCATATACGAATTTTACTTTAAATTGGAAATTATGTAAAAATGCATGTTAAACACAAGTTTAAAAATATATCGTTATTTTTCGAGCAGGATCAATTTAAAATTCTACAATATAATAATATCTAATTTATGTTCCTCGTCTGGCAGTTGGTTTTTAAACAACGAAAAAAATAGGTTTAGCGGTTCTTCAGTTCGGCGACGATTAATACAATATATAAGGTTTCTGTGAGCAGTGACAACGCGAGCAATTTTGCAATTTCTTCGTGGTTTTTGAATATTTTATATCCAGACGGGGAACCTGTTCTTAGAATTGTTGTTAGTTCGTACGGGAATCACCGAAGAACGGCTGGACCGATTTTGATGCAATTTGATACATTATCTACTGGCAGGTACCCAAACTTAAAGTACATTAATTTTAATGTGTCTAATAAAATTGCCGTTATAGGAGGCAAAGGCGCAGATATTAGAAAAATAAAATCATGTCACTATGGAATAACTGAAAAGTGCCGAATGTTCTGCTAAACACGAGTTATTATAAACTAACAATGAAAAAATACATTCCTGACAAAAGAATAAATAAATTATTGACTAGATATTATTTGTTATTAACGAGTTAATTGATTTCGATACAAAAGAAACGATGAAAAGTTTAGTTAGTTATTTAATGTATGTTACATTAAAACAGATAAATTGCAGATTATAGACGCTCGAAATAGAAAAAGTAATTTGAATAATTAAATCAACGACAACGTTAGACAAATATACATAAATCATCATATTTGTAATAAAACCAGTATTTAACTTTTTATCGCCTATTATTTTTATAGGAGTTCGAAAATAGTAATAAAAAGAGACAAAGTAGCTAGTCGTGAATGTGACTGAGAAAACATAGCCACGCCATCTACGAATACACCCGGTTCTGACATTACATAAAAGAACTAATAAAACGTAATTACGAAAAATTGCAATATTGGCAGCACGTTTTAGTAAAAGAGATTTTCGCACATTTCTGATAATTGGTTCAATTCGCGAAAAAATAGGGCGTATTTTTTACACACTTGTATGTTTTTGACCTACTCCCTATAAAATAGCTATTTTACACGAACGTAACGTGGCTCATTGGGAACTAGGACTGTAAAGTCAAACAAAACTGGTCGTGCTGTACCAACTCTATAGTAAATCACTGTTTGTCTGTTTTTTTTTAATAACCGGCTATTAGAGGTGACGTTTATTCAAAAATGAACTGTCAAACACTTTGAAAATTAAGTTAAAGTAGTTATTTCATAGGGTGTACGCCAAAAAATACCAAATATATAGTGCAGCAATTGTTTGACTAGGGTGACTGTTAAAATTCGCTGAAACTCGTTTCAAGATAATGTCACACCTCGTCGAAATATAAGCCACTACGACATTGGGTACACAATCTTAAATTATTTCTATCCATAGACCTATATTCCTTGACTGAGCCATTCGTAGCTTCTCATGTGCCGAAAGTGGTTACACATAGGGAGTGAGACACAACGTGCGTGTGGCCAACCTTAGCTATAGTAGGAGAGCTATTAAGCATTTTTGGGTAGGTATTTGAGGCACTGTACAATAACTCTTTAATAATATCCGAACACAAAAACACAGACCCGGCTGAAGAGTAGCGGGGCTTAACCGACTTAACCAATTTTTAAATTTTTGTGCAATAAAAAAATCCTTAAGTCATTTTGAAATTTAATATTTAAGGAGTTGAAAAATAAAAAGCCAGATTTTTTAATGGGGTCTAAAACTTAGCCAGGAGTTTGCAAAATTATATTTTTTAAAACATAAAAAATATATTTGAGGCACGTTGTTTAAATAGAATAATATTGGTAACTAAAAATAGATATATCAAAAAGACAGGTCGTTTCGGTGGGACATTTTACCTGCCAGGCTATAAATATGTTTGATAAATGGGTTAAGTTAGTTAAACCCTGCTACCCTTCAACCAAATCTGTGTTTTTGTATTCGCATATTACTAAAGAGTTATTGTTCAAATTTTCACAGTGCCTCAAATACCTACCCAAAAATGCTTAACAACTACAGTACTGCACCGAGTAAGATAGATATATAGGCAACACTTTCGAGCTGTCTTTTTTTGAAGTGGACATATTTTCTGGTATAGGTCTCCTGACTCCTATCTATTACGTTTTACCAAGTTTCACTTCAAAATGCGAGATACTACCAAATGTGAAAATATTTTTCAGGTTGTAAAATATACATCCCGTTCAATTTGTTTCGAAAAGCGAATTTTGACTGTTAATTTCAACTTATACAACCAATCATATATTTATACAATCTTAGTCGATAATTTGGAAAAACCCGGGTCGCAGTGCCAAAACCCTGCCGACAATATAGTGTATTTGCTTGTATAGGGCCGTGTGGTTTTATACTTTTATTATGTGAAATTAAGTTTGTTTTTGGGCAAAATAAAAAATTTAACCCCTTAATACACCCCTTAAAATAACATTTTTTTTCTCAATTGTAATATTATTATCAATCTAACGTCTACACCGAATTAAATACACCCTTCAATAAATAAGTCACTATCTGCAAACTAGTGTTTTCATAAAATTTGTAAATCCGGTCCTGTCGGGCCGATTTTATTAAAATTGTGGGGACACTTTTTAATCACTACCAAAGGGTTAAATTTCAATTTTGAAACGATTCGGAGAATTTTTTCGGTATTTTGGGGCCCAAAAACAGTTTTCAACCCCTAAAAACTACCCTTAAAATAGTCCGATTAGGCCCATTTTAAATAGGCTTCTTGAAATCAATTAACTCTTTCGAAAGTTATCGCGCGTAAACATATATATATATATATATATATATATATATATATACGTATATAAATATATATATATATATATATATATATACGTATATACGTATATAAATATATATATATATATATATATATATATATATATATATATATACGTATATAAATATATATATATATATATATATATATATATATACATATATATATAAACATTTTTAAAAATGGTGCCAAAGTGTTTAGGAGGTTATGAAACGTCGAGAAATTTTGGTCCGACCCCTAGGTCCCGCCATCCGACCAACGCCAATAGTGTATGTTGCCATATGGCAAATACACTAATAAGCAGTTTTGCCATCAGACCTACGATCTGTATGTAGGAACGCATGTGCAAGTAATACGAGAGAAAAATGTGTAGTGCGTTGTTTGAAGAAATTGTATTTGGGACATTTAGCAGACATATTTTTCAGTAGAATGTGCGGTTTTGTGTCAAGTTTCCTTTACCTACATGAAAATCTTTGTTTACTACGCGTTTACTTTGACATAAGGTTTGTTTTTACAGCACATGCTTTCGCATCCATTCAATTTCAGCTCTTCAAGTTTTATAGCTTCGTGAAACGAAGTCGGGTGTTTTGATGAAATTATTTCCAATATTCGTTTATATTCCATCATCAAGAAAGAAAAAATTCGTTATTTTGACGGGAAATTGTATTTTCGTTTTACGCGTTTATAAAATTTTATTATTAATTTATTATATTTAATCAAAATCGACCGGTTTAATAAAAATTTTAATTCTATCCCAAATTTCAACTTTTATATACAGTAGAACCTCGATAATCTAAGGGAAACGCTAAAAAATTTAAGTTATCGAGTTTTTTACTTATCGAGAGTTAGAGAGGTTGTCAGAGTAAAATTTTTAACTTACCGAGGTTTGTGGATTTTATAGAGGATGTATTTAGTTCAATAATTTATTCATTTAAAATTAATTATTTATTTATTTAAACAATCAATAACAATACGTGGAGCGATTTAGTGGAAGACTAAAGTGAAAATCAGTTAAGTTCTTGGCAAAACCTTTTGTTTCATTGCATGACATACCTACTGTTATGATTTTTTGCGTCAACTCAAAATTGTTAAAGCATTTTGTTTTGAGTGTTTACGTGAAGTAACAAATAAGTTTAATAACATTAAAAATCTGAATGCGATCAGTTTTGATTAAATCAATTTTTATTATTATAATATAAAGAAGAAATAATATTTTATTATCACCAAAATAATCTTTGAAATATATCTATTATTATTTAAATCTTCTGTTTTGTAAGTGGGTTGCAAAAATGTTGCTTAACTTCTCGTCAATCCGAGGTACCTACATAATCGATCAACAATAAACCGGTGCCTAACAACGAAAGTAC
The DNA here is from genome assembly GCA_034508555.1 of Venustoraphidia nigricollis. NCBI lineage: Eukaryota > Metazoa > Arthropoda > Insecta > Raphidioptera > Raphidiidae > Venustoraphidia > Venustoraphidia nigricollis. The sequence goes on along the minus strand of JAVRKA010000023.1, from coordinate 4,314,109 downwards.
CTAATTTTAGGAAAATAGGTCTTTTATGATTTATGATACTACCCTATACGGTCAAAAGAAGAATTTACAGTGTTGCTAATTTTTTGTCACTTTCCAACAAAAACATCATATAGGTTAAAGTGAGATAGAAATTTCACAGCACTGTTAAGTTTAACATTGACATGACAGAATAGCGCCATTATTCTTGACTTTATGTTAAAACTGCAGTAAAGTGATGAAACTAATTGTTTTTCCGGTTTGTTAGAGAGTAGTTTTGATATATTAATAAAAAAAGACATGCACTCAAGATCTTTGACAACGAAACTGCGTCAATAATAAAGGAGTTAAAACTTAAAAGTTTTGTAGCATTTAGAATCTCTCTAGACTAGTTAGCTGAAAGTCTTTATAATCTGTTAAACGATACGAAATGAACTCATCCAGCGTGAAAAAATGTTATAAAGTGTCTAAAAGTCGAATGAAATGCAAAACTTTATTTGTTTAAGTCTAGCTGTTCTCTTGAACACTTTAAAAACTTAATTAAAAACATTAAAAATTATCAGTTTTAATATTTTTTATGAATGATAAATATTAGAAAAAAAAGCATGTTTACATTTTCTGAAAAATATTCCTGCTAAAACATCGACACATTATTTTATTAAAAAAAAGTAGGTGCGTGTACTTATGTACGCGCGTTAGAAGTTATACTTCTTTGGCATGATTAAAAATTAATTTTTAATTCATCTTCAAAGTTCAATTCCAGATATATGTTATAATAGAAAACAGGATCACGGGTAATTGGAATAATAAAATTAAATCAATTTAAACACTCATTGATTGCAAAAGTCGAAACGTTGCAATCAATGAGTGTTTAAATTGATTTAATTTATTTATTCCAATTATCCGTGATCCTGTTTCCTATTAATTTTTAATTTGCATGCGAATATGCTCTCTACCATACTCTCTCCTCCTCACTCAGTGAACCGAAAAACAACTCCAAGGATATGTGGCCACTAGCGTAAGTCAACGGTTCTCTACCTCTATTCTGTTGAATATTTTTTTCTACAAACTTCAAAGTAGGCGATTATTATCGGAACAGAAGGAACACCTTTTCATTTAATTTTTACTGCCATCTGTCAGCGAGTTACCTAATCCCTCTATCCTAGTACCGCGGTTGTATTTCTTGTCTCCTTATCGTCAGCACTACTTCTGTCACGCTTTCATCACATCCGACCGGAATAACTTCTACTTACCGCGCCTGAAGAAGTTTTGATTTAAAAACGCAAGGTGCTAGTACGTCAGATTCTGCTGTTGATAGAATGATACAATTATAGATGCTTGACAACTGAGTACCTATATAAGACGTTGGATTTGATTTTGAGTATGTATTACCAGATAGAAAAAAAGACGCTCAGGATTTATCAATTTAATATTGATGCTGATGACCTCAGATATCGAGCGTCTATAATCTACGATCTGAATTTAAAACATAATATATCGAGTCATATACTTTTAAACGCATAATATATTTATGTTTTGAATATAAAAAAGGGGATGCACTTTTATGAAATAAAGTAAATTTCCGATTTCTGCAGAGAAACGTTCGATGTAAAAGTACTGGAAAGGTTAAAATTAAACGGAAATTGAGTTGGTATAGATATTTTAAATTTAAGATACCTGGACGACATGTTCTTTATTCACTATAAAATTGCAGTACGTAACAAAAATTGAATGAGAAAACCTTGTTTTTAGTGTCAAATTCTATTTCAAAGAAATTTTTAAACTAGATAGCGTGAACACCTCGGTTCCCGACCACCTGTATGATGGTCACCCACTTTAACTACCGAACGGATTTGAATGCGATTTTTACCATTTGATAGCCTATTTCTTGGAAAAGGTTTAGGTCTATAATAACTGGCCGGCCTGGCTTCGCTCGAGTGCATACCGCATTGATATCAAGTTTGGAAAAGCACCAAATCTAAGTGCTTGAAGCAGCGAGTACTCACTAAAGTGCTTAAGGCTGTCGAAACGCTCTTTTAAGCCAAAAATAGGGCTTCGACTGATAGCTGATTGTAGACTTATTCGTCAACATTTTGCAAAAATTCTTTCTCTATAAGGAAGATAAAAGACAAATTTAGGTCTCTAATGGACTATTTTTGTAATTTATGTACGATTTCCTAGAAAAGAGTTGGCATTAATTGTACTAAAAAACTCACGTTTTCAATGTCACACTACGACCATATTCGTCATTATTTCACAAAATTGTTCCATCACAAACCTAAAGTGGCTCTTCCTCTTTTCCGAAAAGTTTTTTAAATCTTCAAAATATTTTCAAAAATAAGAGTAATTAACTGACAATGGCACCCTTGCAACATCATTTTTTAACCTCGTAGTGTGGCTTAAATTCAGAGCGTTCCGACAGTCTTAAGCATCAAGCAGCATGCGCTTTCATCTTGCAAAACGCACAAAAGAATCGAACACTTACAAAAGTGCTTTAAAGCATCAAGCCTAAAGCATTTCGAACATTAAGTTATGATACAAATTTTGGACATGAACAACATTTCTAAGTGATGGTGAACTTAAAACAAGAAATTGATCTCTGACATCAGACGAAATAAGAACTACAAAAGATAAACATTGAAAGCAATTATTAAGCATTTAAAATGCTTAACAAGCATTCCTAATAAGCTTGTTGAATGTTTATTAAGCAAATTATAATGCTTATATGCTTAATAAGTAGTAAGTCTTATGCAAGTGCTCTAAACATCTAGCATCGAGCATCTCTTTTACAAAATGCTTTAACCATTATAAGTGCTTAAAGCATTATTACAAGCACTAGTTCTGATTGAAACCTAGTTTATGTCAAAAATGGTATGAAATACAATATTGTGTACTCTATACTAATAATAACAAAAATTCTATGTCTAAATTTGCACCCAGGCGAGCTTTCAGCAATGTAATATAGCAAGCTACATTGTTAGTGTATTTGCCATATGGCAACATACACTATTGGCGTCGGTCGGATGGCGGGACCTAGGGGTCGGACCAAAATTTCTCGACGTTTCATAACCTCCTAAACACTTTGGCACCATTTTTAAAAATGTTTATATATATATGTATATATATATATATATATATATATATATATATATATATATATATATATATATATATATATATATATATATATATATATATATATATATATATATATATATATATATATATATGTGCGGGCAATAACTTTCGAAAGAGTTTAATTGATTTTAACGAAATTTTGCCCACATGTTGGAATCCACCACCGCACGAACCCTATTTAAAATGGGCCCAATCGAACCATTTTAAGGGTAGTTTTTAGGGGTTGAAAAATGTTTTTGAGCCCCAAAATACCGAAAAAATTCTCCGAATCGTTTCAAAATTGAAATTTAAGCCTCCGGTAGTAATTAAAAAGTGTCCCTAAAATTTTAATAAAATCGGCCCGACAGGACCGGACTTACAAATTTTATGAAAAAACTAGTTTGCAGATAGTGAATTATTTACTGAAAGTTGCATATAATTTGGTATAGAGGTTCGATTGATAATAATATTGCAATTAAGAAAAAAAATGTTATTTTAAGGGCTGTATTAAGGAGTAAAATTTTTTATTTTTCCCAAAAACCAACTTAAGTTCGCATAATAAAGCCACACTGCCTGTATAAGCAAATACACTATATTGTCGGCAGGGTTTTGGCACTGCGACCCGGGTTTTTTTACTTTAAATCTATAGTTTCGTATTTTAACGATAGTATATATAAATCTTGCGGTGCGAACAGAGATTAGAAAACATGATTTTGGTAGTGAGTAGCTTGATGTGTAACCTAAGTAAACTTCTCGTGAGTAAATAGGGATTTCTACTGGGTTTTCAAATATTTTGTAAAGTGAATCTTCGTGAGCGTGTTTCGGTTCGCAATTAATTAATAAGTTTATATATCTAATCATGGTTAAGATAAACAAACTTAGAAGCAAGGCAAATACATTTTGTTATGAACTAAATAATGTTGACATGAAATTATTTCCAAAATCAAGTTAATTAATTTGAACGCCTTCTGCGTTTAAACAATCATCGACTTATAATTAATGCATAATTTCATGAGACCACAACAGAAGTTTTCGTAAACTATTAACGTCTGCTTGCTGCTTTTATATATCTATATATATCTTCGTCATTCACTCACCAATCACTGCGAAATGTAATTAAAAATCTACCAAAATTCCCATTTATAACCGCCTTAAAAAATAGGTCATACAATTCGACGCGTTTTTGTCTATTTTTTTCTGTGTATGTTCCCGATAGGTCTGCCAGTTCGAAAAATTTCGACGCCATTTTGTTCCGAATGTTATCGGATTGGCACCAAATAGTTTTTCTTAAAATTAGTTCATCCGTCATAAATAACTTCAAAAAACATATTTTTTATCTCTATTTGTGAACCTACTTAATAGGACATAAATTTTACTTAAATCGATTCAGTAGTTTCTTATGTATGTTCCACGTTATCTCCTCCAGTTGTGAATCGAAATTTACAATCTTTAAATAAGTATTACATCACCACGTTGACTACCTATAATGACATTTTATAATTTATAAACAAAGCAATTAAGAAATCTTATAAAAAATGTGCAATCAAATCCACAAAAAAATAAAAAAAAACTTTTTATAGAAAATATTAACTTCCTTAAAAAAGTCACTAAAATGAGGAAAATGATAAAATTTTGAGGTCGGCGTCAGTGTAATAAAAGTAGATATGTAAATAATTTTAGTAATTAAATTGGCTCCGACTTCAGAATTTCATTATTTTCCTCTTTTTAATTATTTCATTGAAAGAGGTTAATATATATATATGTATATGTATATGTATATATATATATATATATATATATATATATATATATATATATATATATATATATATATATATATATATATATATATACAGTTTTTTTAACATAATAAATAATAATAACATAATAATAAATATTATATTAACACAATAATAAATAGTCGTCACTTTAGGTTTAAAAATATTTTTAAAAAAATCTGTAGTGAAGTTTTTTCTTTCAAGACTTCTTCATTTTGGTATTATATAAATATGATGTCAAAAGTGTATTGCGAAATTGCATACGAAGAAGTTTGGCGCTGCAATGAATTCGTTTCTACCCCACATTTGAGATAGACACGGCGCGCTTTTTGAAATTGTGTCCTTTGTAGGTACAACCCATTTATCGTATAATTATGATGAGTTTTCATCAATCCTCTATCATTTTATTTAGTTATCGTTTATATAATATTTGCTGCTAGAATTGTAAAATTACTGATAAATTCTTCAATGTTACAAATAGTTCGGTAATGTGACGTTTCGAAATTATTTAATTTTTCTGTAAAAAAAATAATAATGTTAATTTAAATCAAAACAATTTATGACCGCTGCACACGAGGCTGGTTTTGTTGCTGAAGCGTGTTGTGGTGCTGGATTTTGTGATGATTTGTCACACAATGTGTACGTTGAAGCTGAATTTGTAGATGGTTTTGGTGCGCGCGCATAGTGACAGCTCGAATGTTAACAGAAGTTTATTGTTTCTGAACAGAACACATACTATAACGCCATGTTTGTTTATGACATTTGCTCATGTCGCTCACGTAACAAGATGCTGTTTTCTGATTGGATCTTGCACAGAGAATCAAGCACGAAAATTGTCCCGGTTTTAATTTTGAAATCCAACTTGTGACCACGCACGGGAATCATTTCCATTCTCGCAGCTAGCACCAGTCCAATCCAGCGGTAAACCAGCCTCCTGTTACTTTTTACGTTTTTTAAATCTTCACTTGTAAAATGCAAGCAGACGCCATTTTTACCTTCGCGACTGCTGCTCTCCTTGGTAATTGTTGGTGTGTGCTTTTAGTCCCGATGCTTTAGACTTCGTATAAGTTGTTTTGTAGAAAGGTAGAAAAGCCGCTTTATTCAAACTACAGCACTTAACTTTAACGGCAGCCATTTTAAGACGCATTTATCCGCGGAGTATCTTTATCATTATTCATTTTCTCTTTTTTGGGAATAAAATGTCTTCCTGTCAAACGCGTTAAATCCAATTCTATTTAAACATCACTGAAAACCATTTTTTGCACACCGCACATCACACGAAGCAAGCGTAGTTTACGAAAATTACTCGTGCTTCGTGTGGTGTGCAAAAACGTATTTCATTGGATAGTAGTGGGGGGATGACGTCATCCAGTGGACTGTCAATTGATATTGCGTGGCTGATAAAAATACAAACGGTCTCCCAGCTGATCTTATTCTTTAACGAGATATTTCTAGTGACCTTGTTATACTTAATTTCTTTCTAAATACATCAATTATTATTTTGTTTATATACTTTTTTTAGATCAATACGCTAGCAAAAATACAGAAAAAACTATTAGCATATGGTAGATATATTATTAATTTTTAATATTCAAAAGTATGTCTTTCAGAAATAGAAAGGGTGAGGTATTTTGGGTAGCTTTTAAGCACACTGGTGTAAACTAGAGCGGTTTATGTCATTACAAACAAAAAAGTTATAACTATGCTGTGCCCCATATTCCTGTATTACAAGAGATAATCAAATATTTTATTTGGCTTCCCTTCTTCTTTTTATTCGACTCCTTTGCAGAGAATCGGACTGAAACTAAGTTATGGATATTGCAGAAGGAAGTAAAAATAGAGATATCATATTTTCTTATGGACTGAAAGATAATCACAGAAATAAAAAGAAAAGCTTCAATTTTATCAATTCAGTTAATATTTATTCTTTTTTTTATTTCCGCACGATAAAATTAATATCAATGCAGATTTGTAACTAAGATGCAAAATCCGATGCAACTTACAATAGGTAAATTAGCATATTTTATTAAAATGCTCGAATTTTTTCTCTATTTTCATATTATTGTGCCTACTATCTCAGGTACTATATTAGTTATTTGAGCGGATCTATTGTTCTAGATATATATTTACTTTTTGAAATAATAGTAAGATTTATTTTTATATTGCCATATAGCCAAAAAGGCAAGACAGTGTCCTAATAAAAATCTTAAACAAATTACACATCTCGTAAACAATATTTCATGTAAAATATTCATCAAAGAAAAACATTGCTGAATGAGAATTTTTTTAACGCAGTTTAAATGGAATGCTGCGTAGTTTTTTTGTCTTAGCAGGTAAATTACTGAAAATGTTAATCTCCGAATAAAGGGTCTTTACTGTAAAGAGATCTAACCTACATCCAATAAACCTTTTACGGTAGTCACTAGCCATTACTTCAAACACTCAATATTGTTGTATGACTAATTTAAAGACACGTTTTCTTCAATCGTAGTATTGTTAGACTTTAAGCAATCATGCATCTATAGTTTATGAGGCTGTCAGTTTTTACAGTAGTCCCTCGCTGAGCGCTATTAACCGGTTCTGTAAAAATTTAACGCTAAATAAAATAGAACGAAGACTAGGACCATATACATGTCAAGCCTGAACAAACATTGGCTTCCAATGTCTCTCCCTATTCTAATTAAGGACGCGCAGCATAGGCTGGCTACACACTGATTCGACCCGACTCAATGCTCCTTGGCGACTGGTGCGTTTTTGAGAAATGATACAGTGTCTTTTGCTTTGTATTATAAAATTTCTTTTGGCACGGTATGGTAAAATCAATTCATGAGATTGAAATGTAACGAAACGTTGCAATATACGTATATATCGTATACTATAAAAATCGGCTGTGGAACATCAAACTACGGTGATCGCAAGGTAGCACATTTGCCGCGTAACCTAAAAGTCGTGAGTTCGATCTCGGTGATCGATACCATTATTATTATTTTTTGTTTAAAATTATACGTTTTACTTATGTAGTTTGCAATGTAAAATACACAGTGTTTCTTTGTTACTAAATCTATTTTCACAACCGATACAAAATTTAGGTAGATATTTTTTTCTTACAGAGAAATATTTGTGGTCAAAATAAATTTTGCGAAAAAATGTGCATATACGTAAAGTTTGTATCTGACTAAATTTTGGGAACGGCGAAAAGACAGACTCTGTAAAAGTTTGAAGGTATAATAAGTGAACAGTAGTCTTGTAAACGTCACTGTATACAAATGTTCGCAATTCTCCTTGTTTAGTAACAGTTGTCTTACCACCCGATAACAGTTTCTTGAAGAGCAGCAAGTTTTTCAAGTATTCTTCAGCAGTGTGGATATGTTTCGTTCGTGGAAACCTGAAAATGCCGAGACAAACAAGTGTTAAAGTTTGTTATATAATATAATGTGTATACCACAGCTAAAACTTGTTACATTCACTTAGTGTAGTGAAAATATTATTTTCTCTTGTATAAAAATGCACGGCACTTGAAGCTTTTTAATTAAAACATTCGAGGAGCTATGAAAGCTTTTAAACATTTTTTTTAGATTTAATATATAAATATCTACATGTTATTTGAAATAATAAACAATTCTAATTTGGTGTATATACATTTGAACTTTATTTTTTGTTTCTATCGCAGTTAATAGGGATGTTGACAGTATTCAAATAAAAACATAATTTTAACGAAAAGTAGTAGTTTCTATGATAGAAATACTAAAAAACACTATATTTTTCTTTATTTAATTAATATTTAATAAAAAAAACCTAATAAAATCACTCTCAAGTCACGTGACAACAAATACCAATCAGAGCGCATGACGTCATATGTTCAGCCGCTGTCAAAAAACTTCATTGTTTGGTTAATATTTAGTGTGTAATTTATTATTATTTCTTTATAGGAAATGTCAAATTACATGTAACTATAGCAACGACTACGAAACAACTTTTCATCACCTCAGTTTACTAACGTTTATGAGCACAGAATACGCATCTATAGGATGGTAGCTCCCGTGTAAACTTTTGAGCCTCCTTTGGTATGAACAGGTGACGTCACGCGACTAGTATTGGCGTTTTGGACCGAACTTTGAAACTGGATTTAAAATACATGGTTTTTAAGGCTTGAGTTGTATTTAAATAAAAATAATAAATATTTGTGGCAATATTAGGTACTTATGCACGATTTAAAACACTTTCCCAAAAATAGTCAACATCCCTATTAACACTTCATTAGCTTTTATTAAACTACTCACCTCAAATAATATTCTTTTTAGGTCATCCAGATTCAAGGTTATAAGAAGAACACAAGTTACCTCGTTCTATGAATGACGTCAACTGTGAGACCCTTCAACATGTCTATCAATCACGCAGTATCAATTGACAGTCCACTGGATGACATCATCATCCCACTACTATCAAATGGAACGACGTCACCTATATATCTATAGTAACCTTGATTAAAAATTATATTTTAAGTAAAATAATTTTGTTTCTCCTTACTTTATTTTTAAGGATTTACCATAAATTTATTATAGATACTGATATGGTATCGTTCCGTTGGACAGTAGTGGGAGAATGACGTCATCCAGTGGACTATCGATTGATATTGCGTGGTTGATAAACATATTGTACGGTCTCCCAACTGACGTTCTTCATGGACCGTGGTAACTTGGGTTCTTCTAATAACCTTGGATTTACCAAACTTCCTTGCAGATGTCTCTCTCCGAACAAAGAGAGGAAGGTTCAATTTTTTGTTTGCGTGTTATAAATACTACTGCTATATAAGTGAGAGGTTTATTGATTTACATTTTTTTTATTAAATCTACTGCATTTGTGTAATTATTTTATCATTAAATGGTGATTTACTTGGAAATAATGTACCATTGGCCAGTATATGCTGCCTATGCTGCAGGTGCTTCAATAGAGTTGGTGGAGACGCGCATTGGAAGCAAATATTTGTCCAGGATTGACAAGTGTGTGGCCCTAGTCTTAGTTCCATTTTACATAGCGCTCAATTTTCACAGATCCGTTTAATAGCGTTCAGTGAGAGACCTGTAAAATTGACAACCTCATAAACTAGATATATGAGAGCTTAAGTCTCACAATTCTACAGTTGAAGGAAATGTGTCTTTAAATAAGTCATACCACAATATTGAGTATTTGAAGAAGTGATTGCCGTAAAAGGTTTATTGGCAGTAGGTTAGGTTAGTTGTGTCGGATTTCCGGAAAGCAGGATTAATTGCTCGATGGCAGAGTTTATACTCGAAACAATTACCTTTATCGCTGAAGCTAATCATCGTAGTATGTGTGCTCAGGTTTCAGTATAGTGCGTGTTGGTTAATTTGAAATTGATTATAGATACCACGTATTGATATTATACCGACCATCCATAGACGTGGTAACATATTTAAAATATTTTTTCACTATTTATTTTGCTTTATAATATACCGATTATTTTGGTTCAGAAGATCTTTTTATGAATTTTGAAAACAACTTCAAAATAAGAAGAGATACAGACAAGGGTACTGAGATCAAAAAGTTTCCGAGAGATTTCAAATTTTATCAAGAAACTTGTTTTTTAAGTGCCATTCGTAAGATTATGACGAATCTATCGATACCACATTTATAAAAATCCATCAAGTGGATTGAACTCTACGTAGGAATAAAGAATCTCCAATACGCTTGTAAAACATAAGCGTTCCTTGTTTTCGCGCAGTGTGGGGAATAAAAAGAATGAACTACAATCAGGAACTCAGAATTTCCGCTGAGAAAAGTTGCATATAGTATATAAAAAATATTTAAGAAAAATTCTCTTAAAATGTTCAAAAAACATTGAAAACTATTGAATGTAGGATCAATCAATTAAAATGTCGGCGTGTAATACATTTTTCCCAACATTGAAAACTAATTTTAAGGGTTAGTGATTTTGTACCGCCTATTCCAGTTCGTTTCATTGAGATTTTACTACACATATTGCGCAAGTGCAAAAGGATGTGCTTAATTGTAACGGTTCACATTATTAGTGGTCAGAAAGCTACCCAACGCCGCTCGACAATCCCTTCCTCAACCCTTGGAACAGGTCGTTTCCATGCTAGATATCTCTAATAGCTAGTATCAGAGTCAGATTATATTCCCAATATTAACTATAATTTATGACAGTGTATTATACCGGAATTACCTTTACTTAAGTTCCTTCGCGTTTAATTTATGGCTTATAAATAGAACTGATATAATTCATCGAATAGTTCAATAATATAGATAACCGTCGTAATTTGAAAATTGCGAGATTTATTTCCGTGGAACTCGATGCTTAAAATATGAAATACAATTAAAGAGAGAAGGAGGAGACAGAGTGGAACGATAGCGAGAGAGGGGGACGATAGAGATGGAAGAGGTATTTTAAAATCTTGAGATGTATTTTCGCGGAACTCGATGTTAAAATATGAAATGCAAATAAAGAGAGCAGGGGTAGACAAAGGGAAAGGATAGCGAGAAAGGGAAATGATAGATATGGAGGAGGTATTTTCAAAATCTTGAGATGTATTTTCTTGGAACTCGATGTTTAAAATATGAAATACAAATAAAAAGAGAAGGGGGAGACAGACGAGGAGAACATCAAGAGCGGAGGATGATGGAGATGGAAGAGGTTTTTGAAAATCTTGAGATGTATTTTCGTGGAACTCGATGGTTCAAATATGAAATACAAATAAAGAGAGAGGGGGTAGACAGAGGGAAAGGATAGCAAGAGAGGGGGCGATAGGAAAGTAAGAGGTATTTTGTATATCTTGAGATGAATTTTCGTGGAATTCGATGCTTAAAATATGAAATACAAATAAAGGGAGAAGGGGCGAGACAGAAGGAAAGGATAGCGAGACAGGGAAATGATAGATATTTTCAAAATCTTGAGATTTTTTTCGTGAATCTCGATGCTTAAAACATGGAGTTATAAAAATGACAGAATTGTGACACCAGCGCTAGAAATGGAGACAAAGGGAGATGAGAAAGAGAGATTAAGAGGGAGGAGCATTGAAAATAAGATACTAAAACCGAAGAAAGTAATACATAACTAAATAATATTTATTCAGTTTCATAATATATAACTGAAACGATTCTTCGTTTAGATGTAGTATTTGTATTTTAAGCTATGCGTACGCGGCTGCTTGATCCATCAGATATCAGTATAAACCCGGATTTTCATCGATTCAAATCCTTACTTTGTGTTTTTAAGCGCGCTCTGTAATCGTTTTTTTATTTTAATTTTATTTAATCCTCTTTCTTTAGCAGCAACGTAAACAAAACACTTTTCACTACAAAATGTGTTGTTAAATAAAGCCTAAAGGTAACACGGTATAACACGCGTCACGCAATAAAACATGATTTTTTACAAATGTTCAGGGGAGCTTTTATACCCGTACCTCGACGTTACCTACTATTCTTTATTCTAGTGATATGTTTGTCATTCGTCAAACAATACGAATTGATTAAACAGTGTCAACCTGCACTGAATGAATTAGGCAGCTATTTTTGGGGAGGTGATAAAGTAATATTAGTGCAATGAAAGTATCGAATTCGATCTACACTGCACATTATTGCACATCTAGTAATACTAATAGCATATGTGCGCAAATGTTGTTCCATACAGGATGTCCTACTAATTTCAGAACAAAGTAGTATAAAATAGCTCTGTTCGATTATTATTAGTGTATTTGCCATATGGCAACATACACTATTGGCGTTGGTCGGATGGCGGGACCTAGGGGTCGGACCAAAATTTCTCGCCGTTTCATAACCTCCTAAACACTTTGGCACCATTTTTAAAAATGTTTATATATATATGTATATATATATATATATTTATATACGTATATATATATATATATATATATATTTATATACGTATATATATATATATATATGTGTGCGGGCAATAACTTTCGAAAGAGTTAATTGATTTTAACGAAATTTGGCCCACGTATTGAAATCCATCATCGCCAGAAGCTTATTTAAAATGGGCGCAATTGGGCCATTTTAAGGGTAGTTTTTAGGGGTTGAAAAATGTTTTTGGATCCCAAAATACCGAAAAAATTCTCAGAATCGTTTCAAAATTGACATTTAACCTGTTAGTAGCAACTTAAAAGTGTCCCTAAAATTTTAATAAAATCGGCCTAACAGGACCGGACTTACAAATTTTTTGAAAACACTAATTTGTAGATAGTGACTTATTTATTGAAGGGTGTAGACGTTAGATTGATAATAATATTGCAGTTAAGAAAAAAAATGTTATTTTAAGGGGTGTATTAAGGAGTCAAATTTTTAATTTTGCCCAAAAACCAACTTAAGTTCGTGTAATAAAGCCACACTGCCTGTATAAACAAATACACTATATTGTCGGCAGGGTTTTGGTACTGCGACTCGGGGTTTTTTAACCTTCGTATACCCGTGTCAAATAGTGTAATACTCGCGCGCGGTCTCTGACACCGAAATTGTTTGTAGTAAAAATCATCATAAAATGAAGTATTAGATGAGAATGTGTGAAAACATATCAAATAAGGTTTTATAGAAAATTTTTACTTTTAAACGACTAGTAGTTTTTTAATACAGCGATTGGTAAGATACAATATTCTTATGATCTACAAAAACTTAAACAAAATATACTTTTTATTGTATCAAACTAAAAAAAAACACTGAAATCTTATAGAACAATACGTATATAATAAAAAATCAAAATAAACTAAGCCACCCAGGATTGTTCAACTCACTTCAACATTACGTTAAGAGCATATACACCTATACCCGCGTCGGTCTAACGGACCGATCAGTCTCGTGTGCGGGCACACATGTTGTATGCACGAATTGAAGTTGCAGCTAGCAGTGAGCTCAAAGTGCTGATATCTTTCGTTTAAAAAAAAATAAGGCAAACGTAAACCGTCGGTCTGACAGACCAATGTGCGGATATACAAAGGTTAAGCATAAAACTAATGAATCAAACTGTAGTATAGTTCAGAAATAATTGTCTGTGAGCAATACATAGCGATAAAGCAACGAAATAATATTTTTTGTGAATGCGAATGTGACGCAATCATAGCAATGACTATCAGAGGTGGTCCCGGTATTTGACGCGTGCTTGAATTCTTTAACTACTTGGCCAATAGAGATTAATATTTTATCAACCTTTGCGCAGTCGCCTTAATCCTGAAAGGGTTACAATGTTATGATTATTAAAATATACTTCACCGGTTCTGAAATTTGATTATTAAATAAAGAGAAACATTACTTTCTTAATAAATAAGACAATAAATTTCAATCTTTTACATTATTATTTACCAATCAGAAGTCACATTTTGTTAAAAATAGTATTATTCTTATTATTATTTCCACATTCTATCTGCAAATGTTGACGTCAAAATATCCGCATCCGCATCAGTACAACCTATATCTGTAACATCCCTAAACGAAATGTTTAAATTGACTTTTTTCAGTATAGGTACTTCATAGAGGATTCCGCGAATTACCCACGGACCCCAGTTTATGAAGCGGTGAATTCTAGATTGGCTACTCAAAACTGAACTGAGTGCAGTTCAGTATTTCGATAGACAAGCTGTATGCGTTTTACGTGTGGTGTGTGCGGTTGCACTGATAATAATGATGTAACGCCGTTAGCTCCGTACATATCATGTTTACTGTACAACGGTTTATAACGTACGACCAGTGCCTGAGTCTCGATTCTCAGTGCCCAATTAAATTACTTCCGTTCACTGCCAACTGTTCCACATCATCACTTTTCAACTCGATGTTAAATCTCTTGAAATATCATCAGCTGTTCATTTCTTATCAGCGATATTAATACATTGTAAAGTGTCCTCTGTCTGAAAATTTCGTTTTCTTTTGGTGTGACTTTAGATGTGTTTCTACAAATACCTACCTTGAGAACGGCTGAACCGATTTTTGTGAAACTTAGCGTCATATTTACCTAAGCTAAAAGTATGGGTACTTTTTATCCAGCTACAATCAAGTTACGCGATATGGTTTCTGTCAAAATCGGTTGAAGACGCGGGAAAATGGTCCCTCACATCTAGAAACTGAGATAACAATATAGTATTTCAGTTGGTAACAGCTAGATGTTAAAGATAAATTAGCATTTGGTACTGTTTACTACTTCAAAGGTCGTTTGCAATGATCTGGTTAGGATAAGACATTTGAAGTTATTTATTTAGGGTAACAGTCTCAATGATATACGTCAGCTTGTCAGATGTTTTGTGCTTCCTCTTTCACTACATCTAGTCCTTCAGTAATCTGCATCTTCTTATGAGCTCCAGAAGATTAGAGATGTTTCTATGACAATACTTCCTCCTCATCTATGTGTCCAAAGATGGCATTTCTCCTATAGGTTGTTTTCGCATTTGCACAGGAAATGGGTGACTGTTGCGTACTCCATTTCACAAAATCTACACAATGCCTATTCTATCGTGTGTATGGGTGTGTTATCACAGATACGTGACCTCATATTTCTGAATTTCGATCTACTCATACGGTCGAGCCTTCCGTAAACCTATATCATCTTCTTGAAATCAAACTCCACGCAAACAGAACTATTGATTAACAGTCTGTTGTAAGAAACCTAGTCCAGTGAATTTTGCAGAGGCCCGTTGTCCTGGCAAGGCTGTTCGCTTTTTCGTTGCCCCAGATTCCTTCGTGATCTGGTAGTTGGAATCCACTTTAAATGGACTTTTACTTCTGAACACGTCTTCGCGATATATCGTTGTAGTTGTTTTTCTGACTCACTTAGTAAGGAAGATAGAGTAGCGTGTGGCCATCCTTTTCTCCACGTGCACGATTGAGGTTAAAGTACTATTTTGAGAGAGATAGAAACTGATCACACCATCGATCTATCTTTTTCTTTCGAGGGAGAATACTTTTTACACCGCTAGAGAATGGTCAAAATAAGACATCTGAAGTAAGCATGTTGCAAAATGTAAACCGGATGATAGTACGATACGGACCTGAACAACAGGTGGAATGCATTTGATCAACGATTAATACGCTTGTCAATTGTTGACGACTGTTTTCGCTATCCGCAAACAAATCGCTGCTATTCCATTACCAATAATGAGCTCATATGTGAACAAGTGCGCGTTGTGCCGCTGGTCAGTCGAACGATGCTGTAATATGGTATCCAATTACACTAAATTTGCAAATCCTTGGCACGTTTTGTTCATTCACCACCTAAACCAAAACATCAACTATTTTTTAATTATAACGAATCTCAATATCCGCTGAACGTTTAAAATATCCACAATATTGTAGTGTGGTAAATTATAGACGCACGGTAACATACGCCATTAGCGTGTATTCTAGAATTTTGTGGTGATCATAACAAAAAACCTGTTCTTCGATATAAGAAAAAACAAAAGATAATTTAAGTTATCGTAAAATGTGTCTTAGTTCCTTGTATCAAAACGTATTTAATAAATTTGACTTCTGGTTCATGCAAGATAAAGGTTTGGAGAATAGAACAAAAATACCCCATTAATACTATTTTCATGTAAAAAAATCGCTATATATATGAAAAATAAGAAGTTTTAATTAAAAATGGAAGTATTTTGATAATTGGTCAGATTAAGTTTAAAGACACTACTCAATGTTTTTTAATATAATGAAATAAAGGTTATTTAATATTCAATTTCTCTTGTTTACAGATGAAAGCAGTGTGACCGCTGAGTGACGACAACCCTGAGTGATATTTTAAAAAATGGCCATTGACAGAAAAGACAATTTAAACATTTAAATTGATCTGTGCGAACTCTGACAGTGAAAATGGTTTTCTTATATCGATTTACGTTACTTCTGCTGGGAATAGTTTTCACAAGAACCGAATTACTAAATGACAAAATAGGTGAGTTTCATTTGTTTGTTTTACGAATATCGTGTTTTATTTTATATCTGTGCTTACGTACATCATGCTTCGGAAACTCTTCTGATTTTAAAAGTAAATAGAGCGTAAAACGTCGGTGTTTTTATAACTATAAAGCAGTTACTCAATACAACTAGTGTACAATGAAAGTAATAAACATCAATAATATTAAATTTGCAAACAGTTGTTTAATAAATACCTGAACATTTGCATAGCTTGAAATCAAAATGTTGTAAAATAACTTTTTGGTTAAAATTTTTTAAAGTTTTTCTTCGGCTTTCTTTACGCGAAGAGTTAAGTTAACTTTAATATTGTTACGAACGATCTTAATATCAATTTTCTTATGCGCCTTAATATTTCTTAGCTTACTTAGTGTTATTATGTCTCAGTAAATATGTGTTATCACATCTAAGCAAAACTCTGTTTATTACTTTAACCTGCTTTAGTGTACGAGCGTGGACCTAACCTCAAACAGTTTAAAAGTGAATCAGCTGTCAGAAATTCAACTAACCGTGATGAGTCCTAACGCGCATAAATACATTCAAAAACTATCTACAACGACAATAGAACTTTTAACGCCTTCACGTAAACGAAACCTTTAAGGCTGTCGGAACGCTCTGAATTTTGTTTGTGCTGAGACCCAGCGGTAAGGGGCGAGGTAGGCAAAATAAATATTGTGGGTGTGACCTTCTTTAGATCTGTCTCGCTCAAATCATCCGCCCGCTTCAATTTTTGGTTGGTGTCAACTACGAGGCTAAAAAATGTTGTTGCAAGGGTGCCGCTGTCAATTGATTCTAAGTTTGGGAAATATTTTGAAGATTTAAAAAACTTTTCCAAAAAAGGAAGAGTTACTTTAGGTTTGTGATGGAACAGTTTTGTGAAATAAGTACGAATAAGTTCGTAGTATGACATTGAAAACGTGTATTTTT
This sequence comes from Venustoraphidia nigricollis, assembly GCA_034508555.1. Lineage (NCBI taxonomy): Eukaryota > Metazoa > Arthropoda > Insecta > Raphidioptera > Raphidiidae > Venustoraphidia > Venustoraphidia nigricollis. Next base: position 4,296,371 of record JAVRKA010000023.1, on the reverse strand, counting down.
TTGGCACAATTAATGCCAACTTTTTTCTAGTAAATCGAACATAAATAACAAAAGTAGTCCATTAGAGACCTAGATTTGTCCTTTAGCTTCCTTACAGAGAAAGAATTTTTGCAGAATGTTGACAAATAAGTCTACAATCAGTTGACAGCCGAAGCTCTATTTTTGGCTTAAATTCAGAGTGTTCCGACAGCTTTAAGGGGGTATTCTTATGTGAACGCATAAATTTTACCTCTTTTTAGGGATTTTTTTTACACGACAATAACATTCAATGATTTTAGTTTTTTTATATATTTTTGTTTGTATCTTAAACTGTATAAAAAAAAGTTTTTTCTCTTATTTTACATTTTTTATATATATATTTTTTTAAAATTAAATTGGACATTAAAAAAAAAGTAGGTCACTGGTCATGGTAATAGCGGCTGTTCATGTTGTCTGAAATAAAAAAATCGAATGGATCATTGTTCAGTAGGGATGTCGCTATCGTCCCTACTAAAATTAATCAATTTCATTAAAAGAAAAAAAATGGCGGACTGTAGAAAAAAAATTTGTGTTTTTTGTTAATTTTTTTGTTAAAATCGTTTTAAAAAAATAAGAAAATATTTTCGAAAATAAGCAATTTTAGTACGGACGATAAGCGAGTAGAAGAACATATATAAATTTCAAAGCAATCGGTTGAATACTTTTTTTTAGGACCATGACAGTTTTAGAAAATAATGTTTCCAGAAAAATGCGTTTAAAGTTTCAAGAGCCAACAAGTCGCTTCCGGCGCGTCGGCCACTATATGAGTTGTAATTTATTTAAAACTAGGAATTTCGGTCTCTATTTTTCATAGCATATTTTCGATAGGTTTTACTATTGAAATATGAAAAAAAAATCGATTTTTCGAAGTGGTCACATAAGAATGCCCCCTTAATTGCGTGTCGTGAGATACGAAACATTTACGGTGGAAGTAACGGAACAGTTACATTAATTTCGATGACGAAGGAATCATGCGCATTTAAATTAAATTCTTATAAAAATATTGTATTGTCATCGGAACTGTACATATTAGTACAAAGTTTCAAGTAGATCAAACTGGATTATAAGACTTGACCCCAACCAACTAATTAATTAACTAACGAACCAACTAATAAATTAAGTTAATACAAAACTTGTAACAAGAGATAGTAGATTGTAGACGCTTGATAACTGAAGTAATTAGCATTTGGGTAACAATAGAATGTTGATAATAAAACACTACTGATTTACCGACTTTTTCGTCTTTAATAAAAATAAAGTTATCTTTTCTAAGGTATTAATAATAAAATATTTCTAATAAAAAAGCATATACGTCAGTTAATTATTTACGAGTGACGACCACCACAAGCAACATTCAATTTTGATGAATCAAAAGGCTGCCGTGCTTTTTTTCACAATATTTTAATTATAACTCGGTATTTATGAATATCGGGATAATAAATAATAAACACTCGGTTATTAAATAAGCTTTTAAATCAAATTCACGTGACGTCGTTTTCCACACAAACATATATCAGTGGACTTAATAGCGACACTGCTTGTGTAGAATTTTTAATATTTTCTGTATATACTTATACATTTTTTAAAAGTTCATTTCATGTATGTAGATAATATTACTATACCAATTGTCTATTTAATGTGCGGTGAGCGAAGAAAGAGCGTAAAAATATATCTTCGTCTCTTTCTTCGAAGTAATTCCTTGTTAGTTCCGACAATATATGGGCATCTCTTTATCTAAAGCAATTCTATGTTTCTATCTATGAGAGTAGTCAATCATAACCAACGAGCAGTTACCATAAAAAAACAAATATATGATTGCATTCTAATCCTGCGATTGCGATTTTAATACTATCTGCAGTATATATTAATACGTAGATGATTTCATGTAGCATTTCATCTATGCACATAATCTAAGCGTTAGTTGCTGATTGTCTACTATACTTTTTTCCCAATTACGGCAAAGTCAAAAGGAAGGGTTATGATTTCAGGAGTCTATTATGTATGCAGAAATTTTGGTAAATGAAGTGTAGTTGTATTTGCCTCAATGTCAAGAGGTTACAAAAAAGAAAATCGAATATGGCACCTAATACCCGCCATTGTGTCTTGGATGATATAAAATCTAAAATAAAAACAAGTGTTAAAAAAACAAAAACCCGACTACATAAAAGAAGAAAACAAGCAAATCAAAACGTAAGATAGGATTTTTTATTTTTTATCAGAATACCGATTTTTTTCTTAAGTTAGTTGTCGTGGTTAGGGCACACCGTCAGAAAATTCTTAATTTTTGTGTACTTATTAAGGACATGATAATACAATTACCCTGAAAATTTGAACTCGATCGACTGTATATAATCCGAGATAAATTCAATTAAAAATTGGATAATTAACATTGATTGTATACGATCTCTGTAGTTCTGAACCAGTTTCTTATTTATAAAAAAAGAACTAACTGTCAAAAACTTTCCAAAAACTGACAGTCTTTCAATGCATTTGTTGAGTTTAAAAAAAAATAAGAAAAAATTTTTGACCGTCTAATTATTTATAAATAACGGTTAAAAGTTCAACAATTTATAGAAAAGTATACATGCATATGAATACTGTATGGGTTACGTTTCCACGGGTACAGTCTTGCGTACAAATTATGGATCACTTAGCTACAAGCTAGTATACTTTTGTGGCGCGTATAATCTATAACTTTTTGACAATATTGTACCACGACAACTAACTTAAGCTTCCGAACAGATTCCCGACGACAGGAAAATTAGCCTCAAATATTTGAGAACATTAAAAATTTGTTTTCACTGGACTATTGATTGTAATCAAAAGTTACAGTTGTCTAGTATTATATTATATTATATAGTTTCCAGATGGCAGAAAGTGCATTGATTTCGTTTATCTGTCATTTCAGTCTGGGCATCTTATGACCAACTTCATACTTTCAAATTTTTGTTAGCTGAACGCGCGCAGCTTCCGTTGTCTGCTAAGATTTTATTCTCAACGCGCCAAAAAATATCGACGTAAGCATTTTACCTCTCAGTCGCAGATAGCATCATTTTAATATTAATACTGCTACTGCATGGTTTTGAACATTTACCCAAACCGTATTAAGGAAATGAAATATGTATAAGGTGGAAAGGAGATAAAAGAACGGTACATACACTGAGTCGATCTGTTGATTGATGCGCAAACTTCGGTGTTCCTTTTTAAATAAATGCTTTGTCATCTATACACTTTACATAAAAGGTATTAAAACTTATTCGAGCCGAAAAAAATTGTACCGGAAAATAAACACAAGTTTGGACATCGCGTTTCTATCGGTGTAAACTGACATGTTTTTTGTGCTTTTTACAGCTTTAGAGCACCTACTATATTCAACAAATCATCATAAATTATTTTCTTTGAATGCATGATTTTATAAATATTTTAAATACATAAGCACACCCTGATGAAAAAAATGCTAAAACAAAGGGGAACAAAGTTAAAAAAAAAAAAAAACAGTTTTCTGTCATGGACTTGTGTCACAGGAAAATGTTCTGAGGTTCTAACCTAGAATAGGTATATTTATTTTTTCCATCTGTGAAGAATCATTTTTTAGGATTATTGTGGAAATTGCTGTTATTCTATAGTATGCTGAAAACAGTAAGATTACTAGATTAACAAAAAAAAAAAAAAAAAAATCTGATGCACTTTACAGTGACACCTAGTAGTTTTCTCGAATCTAACAATTTGTGAGATACTGTTTTTTAATTCATCTTTAAAATAAAAAAAGAAGATATTATTTTCGACAATTTTCAATTTTTAATTGATTTTTGTAATGCAAAATTGCTTTTTATATCATAGTTTTATTATAATTTAAACATATTGAGAGCTTGAAAAAGTCTTGATTGAATAAAGACGAAACGTTGCAATCAATGAGTGTTTAAATTGATTTATTTTTATTCCAATTACCCGTGAAACTGATTTCTACTGTGTTTTAAGCTCGTGCGGTAGCACTGAATCTTAGGAATTGATGAACTCGGATCTGACGCTATTTATAAAATAATTATATAGGTACTTTAAAGTTGTACATGGAAATAAAATAATTATGTAAATAAAAGTTCACCTTGTAGAACTTTTGAAATACAAAGAGAAGATATATAAACAAAGTGTGAGTAGGTACCTACCTTTACTAAACGAGCCTGTCGTGATCAGTTTCAATTTTACATATAAAAAACTCAATATTTATTCGAAAATATTGAGGGGAAAACGCGAGTAGACCCGAATTGATTAGTTCCGAATTTGGTTACCACTTAGCGTCACTTTGAATTCGTAATTTCGTTGTTCTTTGGCTATATTCCCGTTACCCTATTACTCATATATTAAGATCTATTAGCCTCACTTTATCAACTTTAATCAATAAAGTCGTAAAGACTTCGATCAAGAAATTCGACTTATGTAGTGTTGTTTTATGTCCGAATAGTTCGAGTTAAAAGTTTAAATTTATGGTAGTATTAAATTTTTCTTTTCAAAAAATAAACTGTGGATGCTTGTTATTTATTTTAACAATGAGGAGATGCCATGTACGTTTGATACAGTTCATTAATCTAACGTTCATCGAAAAGTTGCACAAGCATCGCCATCTAGTAGCGAGTAGCAGTCATTAATGATAACATATTTAATGGTTCCCAACATTACATATACGCGAGTTATCGTGACGTTTCAACTATGCCGCATGAATTATGGTGCAGTTTATCACTAACTATATATTTTAGAACCGTTCATGTTCTTTATGATATAAACTTGGAACGTTTTCAAGTGGGTTACAGAAAAAGTTTTGTATAAAACATAAATTCTGCACCCGAATACACCGTCTTTTATTTGTGTGTGTTCGTATGTTGGCAGCTGGACGCTGTATTGTGCACCAGTCAACTTGCCCCAGATTGTGTTTTTTTCCTCTATAATACACATTGTAATCTTTTTTAGCATCGCCTTTCAGTTTTTGCAATGAAACCAGTATTTTTTAAGAATTAACTGAAATAATTCTGATGTACACATTTAAGGTGCCTTCAGACTTAAAATTTATTTTTTGAAATGAAACTTCTTTAGCGACGGATGTTTGAAATTTTCTGTAACATCAAAGAGGAAATGCTTCAACGGCGGGGAAATGTCAGAGAAATCTTGATGACGGAAAATTAAAGGAGAAATGATTCAACGGCGGGGAAATATATGAGCAACCTATGCAACGCAAAATTAGAGGGGAAATGATCCGAAAACAATTGTTTGCACAACGAGCTGATAGGGCTGTTAAGGGATAAAATCCCTACAATAATGATAAATAAATTACGATATTTAACTCTATACTATAAATCATTTAAAATAAATTGTTATGTTTTGCTAATTTGACCACATTTAAATGCCTCACTGTGGTTCGGTGCCATTATTAATATTTGCTTTTTTTACAGTTAAACCAGTTTTACTTCTGTAGTGTGTAGTGTAAAATACACAGTCTCTCTTTTTTATGAAAATATTGGAAAAAAATGTTTTACCTACTGTTTATTATATCTATCGAAACCTGTTGATTTGTAATTGAACGTGGTGGAAGCAAAGGGTTTGACAGTTTTGCGTAACTGTTAAATTATAACAATTGAACAATTATTTGAAATTCAACAATGTGTTTATCATGGAAATACCTCTGTAGTGAACAATAAATAAATCACATATAGTCCTAATTTGTTATAATTAATTGACGGCTTACAAAAACATCCAAACTCTTCCCCTCCACCATATGCATTCAAATTAAATTCCTGAATACATACCTAAAACATTCATTTCCACATCCTAGCAAACGTAAAATTCGAGCTGTTGATAACAATAAATCTTTTTATTCAGGCCACCAACAGTCAGAGTTACTTGGGCCTAGCACCAATTTATTATTTATTAATAATACTTTTACCAGTTCTTGGATTAGAACATGGGAACCTAACCGGGAGCTTGTAACACAGGAACTATAACAACGGCAAAATACATTTTCTATATTAAAATGCTCTTAGCGCAAGGTTTTAACCATAGAGACCATACAAGGAGCACGAGCTCAAATGGGAAAATTAACAGAATCTGCCCACTAAATCGCACATATGGCTCTTTCTTCTTTTATCACTAGCGTCACTAGTTTCCCTTTTGTGCTGACGTGAATTTAAGTTATAACTAATTTCCATTTGTCATTTGCTATGTAAAGTTTCATTATTTGTTTCCTTAAATTAAAGCGAGCTAAATTATACAATTATTTTTGAAGAATTCTCTGTGGTGTAGGTACGTATCCCTCCGTCGTTTCGGTACATACAGAACACTAGTGCCCTCTTAATTTGGGAAGTCATTTGTATGCACGGAGTTCGTGCTCCTTGTATAGTTTCCATGGTTTTAAATAAGATTTCCCGCTCCCCTAGCTTCGTCATCAGGTCGAAAATATGAAAATATTGTATTTTCGTCGAATGCGTGTCAAATTTCAAATCGATCGAATACACAGACGTAGGTCGAAACTGGATTACAAGATTTGACCCTAACTAACTAGCAAGTCAAGCTAATAAAAGTCATCCAAAAACGCATTTATTTTATATTTTGACACGCGCGCTGTATGACTTTTCGACATTTTTTGTACACTTTGATCAATCGCTAATTGAATTTCCATTTTTTTTCATAATTGTAATTTATGAATCGTTGACATTTCAATTATTCTCGTAGCGATATTTTTTACGGTACACGAGCTAATTGAAAATATTAGGTAATCCGTCTCTAATTCAATAATGTGACAAACGAAATTTTCCACGTGGTATAATTTTGTAGATTGGACTCATTCAGTTGTTCATAAAAATTTCATTAGTGGTCGGAAAAGCTCTGTGTAGTCCTGGCACTTTATCAGTCGCCGCAAAACGGTATCTTTCAGTGACGATGGTTCAATCCTGTATGTCATTGCTATTAGTTAATCATAATTAGATATTTTGTCAATAATATCTTTTTTCTCAACTTTAAAGCGAGTGCAAGGGTGAGACGGAAGATAATTTACAAAATTGTGACCTAGCATAAAAACCGCTTATGTCGAATTTTTCAAACTTCTTTAGGTGCGGTACATCGCAATGATTTCAAATGGGTACGGGAAAAAAATTCCTTGCATTATTTTAGAAGATATGCGGAACGAAAAGATCAACGGTCATTCTTGCCGTCGAATTCTAATTAATTTCTAATTTGCTAGAGAAACCAGGGTTCCTAAATTTTAATTTACGGACCGAACTTCAAATTTAGAGACCCTGGACTCTCTAGCAGATTAGAAATTAATTTCAGTTCGCCGGCAAGAATGAACGTTGATCTTCTTATCGCACGTATCTTCGAAAATAATCGAAGAAAAATTTTAACAACACTCCAAGATATCTAAAACGAGAAGCAAGGAAGACATTTGAAAACGGCTTTAAAACAAAACTGATTTTAAGTAAATAAATGCTTTTGTAGAGTGGTGCGATATATACATCCACTTATTGTTTAATCCAGTCGCGAAGCCCCATCAGACCGGGGCCCCCTAGCCCACCCTATAGTTCCGCCACTTGGGTGACGGAAGTACTAATCAGAGTAAGGAGACAGGAATATTACCAGAATTCTAATATAGAACAATTTCTTAACTCACTAATAGATGGCACTAAAAAAAAACCCCGGGTCGCAGTGCCAAAACCCTGCCGACAATATAGTGTATTTGCTTGTATAGGGCCGTGTGGTTTTTATACTTTTATTATGTGAAATTAAGTTTGTTTTTGGGCAAAATAAAAAATTTAACCCCTTAATACACCCCTTAAAATAACATTTTTTTCTTAATTGTATTATTATTATCAAGCTAACGTCTACACCGAATTAAATACACCCTTCAATAAATAAGTCACTATCTGCAAACTAGTGTTTTCATAAAATTTGTAAATCCGGTCCTGTCAGGCCGATTTTATTAAAATTGTGGGGACACTTTTTAATCACTACCTGAGGGTTAAATTTCAATTTTGAAACGATTCGGAGAATTTTTTCGGTATTTTGGGGCCCAAAAACAGTTTTCAACCCCTAAAAACTACCCTTAAAATAGCCCGATTAAGCCCATTTTAAATAGGCTTCTTGCGGTGATGGGTTTCAACACGTGGCCCAAATTTCGTTGAAATCAATTAACTCTTTCGAAAGTTATCGCGCGTACACATATATATATATATATATATATATATATATACGTATATAAATATATATATATATATATATATATATATACATATATATATAAACATTTTTAAAAATAGTGCCAAAGTGTTTAGGAGGTTATGAAACGTCGAGAAATTTTGGTCCGACCCCTAGGTCCCGCCATCCGACCGACGCCAATAGTGTATGTTGCCATATGGCAAATACACTAAAAAAACCCGGGTCGCAGTGCCAAAATCCTGCAGACAATATAGTGTATTTGCTTATACAGGCAGTATGGCTTTATTATGCGAACTTAAGTTGGTTTTTGGGCAAAATAAAAAAACTAACTCCTTAATACACCCCTTAAAATTATATTTTTTTCTTAACTACATTATTATTGTCGATCAAACGTCTACACCAAAACGTCGAGAAATTTTGGTCCGACCCCTAGGTCACACCATCCGACCAACGCCAATAGTGTATGTTGCCATATGGCAAATACACTAATAAATGAAAAAGGGTTTCCTCTGTTCCAATAAATCGTCCTAGATGCCCCTTAAAAGTTTTCATTGTTTTTAGTGTATGTGAAAGAGAGAAGAAGAAAAATGTCTGTGGGTGAGAGAGGATTTCACTTCTACCGTATGATTTTCAGCTCTTTTTAGTGTATTTGCCATATGGCAACATACACTATTGGCATCGGTCGGATGGCGGGACCTAGAAGTCGGACCAAAATTTCTCGACGTTTCATAACCTCCTAAACACTTTGGCACCATTTTTAAAAATGTTTATATATATATATATATGTATATATATATATATATATATATATATATATATATATATATATATATAGGTATATATGTGTACGGGCAATAACTTTCGAAGGAATTAATTCATTTTAACGAAATTTGGCACACATGTTGGAATTCATCACCGCACGAAACCTATTAAAAATAGGCCCAATCGGGTCATTTTAAGGGTGGTTTTTAGGGGTTGAAAAAAGTTTTTGGGCCCAAAAATACCTAAAAAATTCTCAGAATCGTTTCAAAATTGAAATTTAACCCTTTAATAGCAATTAAAAAGTGCTCCTAAAATTTTAATAAAATCGGCCCGACAGGACCGGATTTTCTAATTTTCTGAAAACTCCAGTTTGCAGATAGTGAGTTATTTACTGAAAGGTGTTTTTAATTTTGGTGTAGACGTTCGATCGACAAAATTAATGTAGTTAAGAAAAAAATGTAATTTTAAGGGGTGTATTAAGGAGTTAATTTTTTTATTTTGCCCAACAATCACCTTAAGTTCACATAATAAAGCCACAAGGCCTGTATCAGCAAATACATTATATTGTCGGCAGGGTTTTGGCACTGCGACCCGGGTTTTTTTAACCTGAGAACTGCTAAAGAAATCATTTGCACTTTTATTATAAAAATTAATAAATTATTGAAATGAACAAATGTATTACCAACTGGATCCAGATAACTTTTTCAGGATTGGTGTTAAAAATAAAACAATAATAAAAAGAAAAATTTTAAAAAGCGTAAAGAAAAGAACGAGCGATGAATATAGTTCCTTCAGGACAACTTTCCCCAACTGTAAGTGCATTTGAAATTGCATGTAGTATATTCTAAACCTCTAAGAGAACATCGCATGATACATTTAAACGGTTGTACGCCGAGCACGCCTTTAGGTACGTGTGTATAATAATCATGCCGTAAAATATGAACGACCTCTGTAGCGTATTTTCCGCAATGTTGCCAACTGCTTGCAAAAAAAACTCCCCGGTCAGCCTTGGAAAAAAACACTGTCTTATAAAATAGACAGAGCAACAGGCAAGAAAAATGCATTCTTCTGATACTCTGATACTCGTCACGCGAACTGTGGAGGACAGAGATAGATAGATAGACAGAGAGAGAGAGAGAAATTTGGATATTTGTTTTACGAAAATAGAAATCTTTCAAAACAAGACTCTGATTCCAATAAGTACAAGCAAACGTCTGTATCTCTTCTGGCCTAGAAGTTGCCTGCGTTTAAAGTTTCATAAAAATTTAAAAAAAACCCGGGTCGCAGTGCCAAAACCCTGCCGACAAGATAGTGTATTTGCTATACAGGCAGTGTGGTTTTATTATGCGAACTTAAGTTGGTTTTTGGGCAAAATGAAAAATTTTACTCCTTAATACACCCCTTAAAATAACATTTTTTTCTTAATTGCAATATTATTATCAATCGAACCTATATACCAAATTATATACACCTTTCAGTAAAAAATTCCCTATGTGCAAAATAGTGATTTCATAAAATTTGTAAATCCGGTCCTGTCGGGCCGATTTTAATAAAATTTTAGGGACACTTTTTAATTACTACCAGAGGGTTAAATTTCAAATTTTAAGCGATTCGGAGAATTTTTTCGGTATTTTGGGGCCCAAAAACATTTTTCAACCCCCAAAAACTACCCTTAAAATAGCCCGATTATGCTCATTTTAAATAGGCTTCTTGCGGTGATGGATTTCAACACGTGGGCCAAATTTAGTTGAAATCAATTAACTCTTTCGAAAGTTATTGCCCGCACACACACACACACACACACATATATATATATATATATATATATATATATATATATATATATATATATATACACGTATATATATATACGCATATATATATATATAAATATATATATACATATGTATATAAACATTTTTAAAAATGGTGCCAAAGTGTTTCGGAGGTTATGAAACGTCGAGAAATTTTGGTCCGACCCCTAGGTCCCGCCATCCGACCGATGCCAATAGTGTATGTTGCCATATGGAAAATACACTAAAAAATATATATAATGCCCACAGTTGCAAAAGTATGTATGAGATAATTTTATTTTAGCAATAAAAAACTAATGGCTATCGATTTATTCTATTTATTGTAGCGTTATTGTCACTCAAAAATAATATGCAGTGTCTATAATGACTCAGTTCGCATTTTCGCTAGAATTTATATTATATTAATACATTAATCATTCGCTTTTCTCGTCCGCTCGAATTTATAATTAATTCATAAATTACACACTCACTTCGCTCGTTCGTTCGAATTTATAATTAACTGTTCGCACTGTTTTAAACATTACAACTTAATTTCAGTTCAACTTGGAATCAAGAAACGACCTATCGAATGGTAAAAACCGCATTCAGATCTGTTCAGTATAACAGATTCAAACCGATTTTCACGTGAGCGAAGCCCTGCTCTGACACTGAGAAACATGCAGTCTATATGTTGACGGAGAATCTAATGAACACATTGATGAAGGTTTCTTAAAAATTCGTTCATATGTTTTTGAGATTAGCCTATAGAAACCAACAAACGCTCCTTCTTACAAGATTTTATTTAGTTTCCCCTGTCCTGGTTTCCGATTGAGCTGAAATTTTGCTCACACCTTTGGTTCTGAAGATAATACATATAACACATTGAATATTATGGCAGATCCAATATGGTCGCTACCACAAAATGGCGAATTACCTTCTCCTTTACAATCTCCGCCGAATGGGTATCAAATGAAAGGGTATGACAAGTAGAATGCAATCGGCAGTGTATAACTTCATTCCAAATCTAAAATGTCGGCCGACACAAAATGGCGGATATTTTTTTTTCTTACAACTCCCTTGGTATGGGTATCAAATGAGAGGGTATGACAAGTGTGACGTTATTTAAAATCCAATATGGCGGCAAAAATTTTGAAAGTAAAATATTAGACAAAAAACTTTTATAAAGAAAGCAGTTTGCCTACTAAAAAGGAAAAAATAATTTTTAATAATCTAAGTTCATAATTATAAAAGCCTAGATTGTAAGCTCCATGATAGTCTCGGCTCACGTTTTTATAATTATAAACTTAAATTATTAAAAATTATTTTTTTTCCTTTCAGTACACTGCAACAAAAGCTTGTTTTTATAAAAGTTTTTTATCTAATATTTTATTTATAATATAAGTATTAAATAGATATAGTTACAATTGTTGGAAGATCATACTGTTTTGAAATCATTTGACGTCGCCAAGATCAAAAGACATGGCAACAGTGGTTTTATGAAATATTCACATCACTTGTGGAATACGAAAGACGTATGTACACAAGTATATTCTAGGTACGTGCGTGAGGCTATTGCATAACCGTATCCATACAAACATTACGTATAGGTGAGTTACAACTAATTGAATTAACTGAAAGGTACGGTGTGTATATGTTCGGGAACGGTAATAAATAATTTTATTTGATTCGATAGTTCCCTCATAACTTAGATCTTGCAGGTCAGGTTTGCTATAGTAGGGTGCAGAAATCGGCTACGGGATTAACATTTTTTTTTGCCATGGAAGCTGGTCTATCGCCAAGAGCACTGCAGCCTCTAGGGCTTATTGTGCTATCTCCCAATTTCTTTATATCACCCGGTCTTGCATCCTCGTTCCTTGTACTAACTTGCACAGTTCGCGGACTGGATGGTTGATATAGTCTTCTAGACCCATTGCTGATTGTCCATAAATTATCTGTTTTCTGCGATCCAGAGCCTCGCATTCGCACAGACTATGGTACGCTGTTTCCGTCTGCTTATTGCACTGTCTGCAACAGTTCGATTTTTTGGAGATGTCCTTTCAGGGCACAATGTCCCGTTAGGAGACCAACCACTAATCGAATATTGTTCCTATTAAGATGTAGTAGTTCTTCAGTCTTTTTTTTGGATGGCCCTTTGGTAAAAGCTTTTCCATGTCGGTGCCTGGGAATTTGATTCCAGTATGTTTTATGCTGATTTATGACTCAGTCCCTTATTAGATCCCGTATCGTGCTGGGATTACAATTATTTTTTTCAGTAAAACTTCTTATCGCCCGCTAGAGCAAGTTTTATTCGCGCGATTGAAAAGCAACGAAACGCTGCATCGCTACTACCACGCGGTTAAGCACAGAGTAGTTTGTGCGCATGACAAAGCGCGAATACGTGTGTGTGTAGTCGGCGCAACTAGAAGCACAGTATTAAAAGCACTAAACGGATGAGCATCTGGACTGTGCTAGAAGTTTCACTTTTTTCAAGCTATCTTTCATCTAAAATAATCGAGCTACATTAAAAAAGTTTGTTTTCAAACTAAATTTTGATCAAAATGAGAAAAAAATGGTGTTTTGACATGGAAATTGCTCAAAAAAATTATGTTCAATATACATGTCTAAACACGCGTCCCTCAAGGATCTACATTAGGTCCGATCTTATTCCTTCTATATGCTTATGACATGGTCAACCATTTAGAAAATATAGAACCGATTGTGTATGCAGATGATACAACCTTACTCTCTAGTCGTGGTTATTTAATTGATATGGAAATTAATTTAAACATTGCCGTCAACCAGATAGTGGCCTGGTGTCATCAATAAATTACAATTTAATGTTGTCAAAACAAAAACAATGCACTTCCATACGAAGCAATTTCAGGTGTGCGCTACACCCAGTTGTAATAGGTGAGAAAATTATTTTGGTGAATGAAAACCTAGAATGGTAGCATCATATTAATGAATGCCCAAAAAAATCTGTCAAGGATTATTTGTTCTACATAGACTACGGTCAATAGTAAACTTAAAAACCTTACTTAGTACTTACTATGCTTATATATTTCCCCATTTAAATTATGGTTGCATACTTTGGTGTAATTGCTCTGAGTCGAAGCGCCTATTCATCCTGCAGAAAAGGGGTTTACGCATAATGTTTGAACTTAAGCCACGTGAATTTTGTCGTAACATTTTCTTAAACTATAAAATTATGACTCTGGAATCTATTTATATTTACAATGGTATAATTATATAATAACTTGCCAAATGAAATAAAAAATGTATCCCTAATGCTGACATTTAAAAAAGTTCTGAATCAGTTTCTAGTATCAAACTGTTTTTATTCGATAAGTGATTATTAATATGTAAAATTTTTATAATTTTTTTCTCTTGACGACTGTATACAATGTATATTATTTTTCGCAGAATAAATGAATATGAATATTCATTTAATAGATCAATTAATTTTCAAGTAGGATGGATTTAAAATCGTAGAATGGTCATTCTGGTCGAAAAATGGTCGTTCTTATCGATAGATGACCATTCTCCATATACTATACTCGTCTCGTCGAAAAATGGTCATTTCCGACGGGACGTTATGACAAAATTACTTCACATATGTATATCGTTTTTCAAACACTGTGTATCGCGTCAACATAATTTAGTATTTTATCTATAATGCGAACGTGTTCTGTGTTCCATCAGAGCCACTGTACCGTCACAAATGACAAAGCAATGATGCGTATAAAACGCACTGCCTGATCACTAGACGTCATTTTCATTCCATCATCATCACAGCAGGCTGTGTCTCACGCCATAGCCGACCTATCTGCTGACATTAGGTAGACAGCGAATATCTTGATCACGACGGAGGATACAATCTTTAGTCACAGCAGTGGCGTAACCTGAAATTAAACTTGGTGGATGCAATTTTGTACCTATCTGTGCCTCATCTGTCGCAGCTACCATTGTAGTTCGGAAAAAACAGTTAATCAAAGTTAATCAAAGAACGACTAGACAATCTTATTGTCAGACAAATGAATTATTATAAATTAATTACATTTTATATCCAATACAAAAAATTCACGAAAGCATGCCTGTCAACTACCTAATTTCTTTTTGACAGATATTGAGAACATAAGAATACCTGTTTTTTTTTTATTTTCTAAATATTTACGAAACTATTATACTTAGAACAAATTTTTTTTCATAAAATTTTCTTGCAAAAAAAAAAGAATAATAAACTCGTATGAAAAGTGAACCATTATTATATAAAAACAAACAACTTATAGTATATATCTTTTTTGCGCATGCGCCGATTTTCCCCAAATACAGTAGGATTCTTCATATTTGCATATTAAACATCCTCCCAAAATTTGGTTCCAATCCGTTCATATACTTATATAAACGGATATGAACGGATTGGAACCAAATTTTGGGAGGATGTTAATATGCAAATATGAAGAATTTGAATTATGAAGAATTTGAGGTTGTCATTTATTCTTAATATGTTTTATTATCGTTACAACTCCAGGAGTGGGGAATGGTACTAATTTAAATCAAAATTCACTTTAAAAGTTTTGCAAATATTTTATATAAAATATTTGCAAAACTTTTAAAGTGAATTTTGATTTAAATTAGTACCATTACCCACTTCTGGAGTTGTAACGATAATAAAACATATTAAGAATAAATGACAACCTCAAATGAGTCAACAATACAACATTAAAAACTCAGGTTGTAGTGGCAAAATTCTGCCGACAATATAGTGAATTTGCTAACACAAGCAGTGCAGTTATATTACGTGATTTTAAGTTTGTTTTAGAACAAAATAAAAAATAACCATTTAATACAACACCCCAAATAAAAGTGATATTTTTGTTAGTTAAAATATTTTTATCAATCCAACATCAATTCAAATACACCCTTTTGTAAGTAAATTCGTATACACAAACTGCTGTTTTCAAAAAATAAATAAAATATAAATCCGGTCCTGCCAAGCCGATTATATTAAAGTTTTAATCTTTGTTAAAGAGTTAAATTTCGATTTTCAAATGATTCTAAGAATTTTTTCGGTATTTTTGGTCCCAAAAATATTTTTCAACCCTAAAACCCACCCTAAACATGGCCAAATTGGGCTAATTTTAAATAAGCTTCGTGCAATGATGAACTCCAGTCCGTGGACCAAATTTCATTTAAATCGATTACGTCTGTCGAGAGTTATGTCAAAATTTTTCGACGATTCACATCATTCTAACCAACTTAGAATGATGTGAAACATCGAGAAATTTTGATTCCACCCCTAAATCTCGGCATCCGACCGACGCCAATAGTGTATGTGCCATATGAAAAATACATTAAAAAATGCAATACTTGTTCTTCTTGTGTAAAAAGAGGATTCAAAAAAAGAATGACGCGTTTCAAAAAGGTTTCTAAAGATATCGAGATTGGAAAGAAATTCTTTCAGCAATAGCAGATCTACATTGGAAAAAATATCCACGAAAATAAATTTTTCTAGGCTTTAAAGCCTTTTTTGATGTGCTTGTAGACAAGGATCCGTCTGATGATGCAATGAGTTAATGACAATTGTTAATGAAACCCTATTCGTTCCTCTAATAATTTTGTATTAGTGCTGTCTCCAAAGAAATTCAATGTTTATATCAAATGCAACCAATCTTTAGATGAGCTCTAACGAACTGGGAGCTTTTACTTGTCATTGATTTTCTGTGCTTTGTGTAAAAACAATGCCAAAGTTTAGCGTTCATTGTTTTGTGGCTTTTTATTGTTGAAAGTAGCAACCGTACACAGTTAAAATCTTTGTGCTGTAATTAGGTATAAAACAGTCACACAGTGACGTAGGCATGTTCGTTTTTTAGGCGCGAAACATTTTCGAATTTTAGCGAGATGCCGACATTATTATAGCCTTTTGTGATAATTAGACGGAACTATCGAAATTGTCTAAGATCAGAACCAACATATATTAGTGTTTAATTGGTGTGTACTCATAAAGTTTCTCTTCAGACATGTGATATATGCACGCACCACGTTTTTTTGCTTTCATAAAACAAAAAACCCGGGTCGCAGTGCCAAAACCCTGCCGACAATATAGTGTATTTGCTTGTATGGGGCCGTGTGGTTTTATACTTTTATTATGTGAAATTAAGTTTGTTTTTGGGCAAAATAAAAAATTTAACCCCTTAATACATCCCTTAAAATAACATTTTTTTCTTAATTGTAATATTATTATCAATCTAACGTCTACACCAAATTAAATACACCCTTCAATAAATAAGTCACTATCTGCAAACTAGTGTTTTCATAAAATTTGTAAATCCGGTCCTGTCGGGCCGATTTTATTAAAATTTTGGGGAAACGTTTTAATCACTACCAAAGGGTTAAATTTCAATTTTGAAACGATTCGGAGAATTTTTTCGGTATTTTGGGGCCCAAAAACAGTTTTCAACCCCTAAAAACTACCCTTAAAATAGCCCGATTAGGCCCATTTTAAATAGGCTTCTTGCGGTGATGGATTTCAACATGTGGCCAAAATTTCGTTGAAATCAATTAACTCTTTCGAAAGTTATCGCGCGTACACATATATATATATATATATATATATATATATATATATATATATATATATATATATATATATACATATATATATAAACATTTTTAAAAATGGTGCCAAAGTGTTTAGGAGGTTATGAAACGTCGAGAAATTTTGGTCCGGCCCCTAGGTCCCGCCATCCGACCGACGCCAATAGTGTATGTTGCCATATGGCAAATACACTAAAAATATTAGAAGTATATGTGCACTTTAAAAAGCGAGTAATAAAAGTTTTCAACCGTCGCGTAGTGTCAAGTAGAAAAAAAACACTTGAAAAAAATGTAAGTCGAGAAAATAATTAAGGAACGTTTTGGTTGTCCATATATAAGACCGGCAAAGGAATGAAGAAATCTGTTTGGAGACTAAAATTTGCGAAAATGAATGTTAAATTGACATGATTAAAAAATCTTTTAAGAAAACGTTGAAAATGTTAGGTGTTATTAAAAGTGACAGCAATAAGTGTGAAATTCGTAAACCTGGGAATTCTGATGTGCAGTTAGTTGATATTTTTGTCTCGAAATTTAATATGAAACAGTAGCTGTCATCAAAATATAAAGATACATCTCAGCTGGATTAAGGTATTTCGTCACTATATTTTATTGAAATTATAGAAGGTATTTTATTGTTTTATCATATAATTATAAAATTTTATTCTTATATTTCAAAAGTTAAAAGCTGTAGAAAATAAAACTTTTATCATACGATAAAAATTCTACGTGCTGTTGGTCATGCTGATCCAAAAATGTTATTACTTTTTTCAGGTGATAACTTTTTACAAACCGTTATTTCACTTGTTAGTTAGGTAATCACTGTCAAATTTTGTAGGTCAGTTTTAGGTATACAATATATTTAATTGACTTACCGAGCTGGGTAGAGTAGTGGTACAGCACTAGACTCGCATTCGGGAGGTCCGGGTTCGATTCCCGGCGGGGGCAGATGTGGCTGGGACTTTTTCCTACTGCCTTTCGCCGAGAAACGGTAATTCCTGTACCGGCCATCTTGATTGAGGTTTTCCATGGTTTCCCTCAATTAATTCCAGATAAATATCGAGGTGGTTCCTTATTTGAGGCCATGGCCGATTACCTATCAAACTCCTAGTTCAAAAATTACCTACCTTATCCTAATTTCCTGTAATTCCTTCATTCGCCCATTGCTATTATATAAGTTGAAGTTTAAGAAATGTAGAAAAAACGGGAAGTAGTAAAATGAAAAATAGTAATGGTGCGAATGGCGTCTGTTATGACATAAAGTCGAGAAACGGACGTTAAACGCATTATTATTATTATTATTATTATATTTAATTGACTTGAAACTTTGCACATACACGTAGTTCCGATGACAATATACTATTTTCATGTCTCCTGAAAAAAGCTTGTTTAGGAAAAAAGTAATAAATACAAAGAAAACTTAGTTACAATTGATTTTTATTGCATTTAAGTTTTCTTTCACGAAATGAATTTTTTTCCCAATGAAACAAAAAAAGACGTTTTTTTCGCAAAAATTATATTTCGTAATTTTGTTTCAGAGTATCTTTACATGCTATACTTATCTTGAGCTCTGTCAAAAAAATATTTTTTGACTGAAGGTCTATAATAACGTGCCGCTATTAGCGCAGATGTGTCTATGTTACCAGAAATTGGCGTCGAACATTTTCGGCTGGAAACTAAAATCATAAAATTGTGAGAATAGAATTTCTTTATTACAAATTAGCTGTTACCCGCGACTTCTTCCGCGCGAATTTAACAAAAAAAGGTTTGTTCAGTTCTCAGAATTCACGAAAAGTTAATAATTCTGTATTCCTCGTAAAGTCTGATTTTTCTTCTTTGCGAGTCGATGTTTCGTGTTTTTTGAAGATTATTACTCGAAGCAAGTAAAAGTACTCGGGAGATTTACGTTAATAATTAATTACTATTAGTGTTTATATTGGATGTATACTTCCCTATTTGAATTCGATTTTGTTTACAATTTCATGAATTTTATTTTTTTTTTGCGCGGAGTCTTAATTCTTTTTCTAAAATAAAAGTAGCGTAAGTTACTTCTTATAACATCAGCTATCTGCCAGTGAAAGTTCCGTCAAAATTAGTCCAGTTGTTTCGGAGGTTAACCGGATAACACGATAAACTTTCCAGTATGATATTAGCATATTAGACCCGAGAAATCTTTTCCAAAAAGAATAGTTGGAAAAACGAAAAGTGCACACCCCGTTAAGGTTTATAATGATATCACACAACGTACTGTATTCTACTTGTCATACCCTTTCATTTGTTAAAAAAAAAGTAATCCGCCATTTTGTTTTGGCCGCCATATTAAATGTAAAATGACGTCGCATAGCTTATCTACTGTATTCTGCTTGTCATACTCTTTCATTTTATACCAATTTCGAGGGAATTTTAAAGAAAAAAGTAATCCGCCATTTTGTTTTGGCCGCCATACTGAACGTAAAATGATGACACACAGCTTTCTGTATTCTACTATTCCTACCCGTTCACTGAATACCAATATCGACGGGGTTATAAAAAAAGGTGATCCGTCATCTTGTTTTGGCCGCCATTTTGGAAGGCACACTGCTCATTGTATTCTTTTTGCCATATCCTTTCATTTGATACCCATGTGGAGGGAGTTGTAAAGAAGACGGTAATCCGCCATTTTGTGGTGGTGGCCATATTAGACTAAAGTCATTGATAATCTAATCAACTCTTAACAATGGTAATACGCGACGATTGGCATTATAACGAAGTCGGTATTATTTTTTATTTATGAGATAATGGAGACGAAAAAAGTTACCGCGTGTATAACGTGTATAACGCACACACACAGTCTTCTTCTCAAAATTTTGTTGCGATGCTATTTCCGCTTAAAAATAAAAAAAAAATTAAAAACCACGATTTTAATTATAAAACCAATTACAATAACTTCCCTATGGACTGGAAAGTTAACAAACAGACAGACAGACAAACATTTTTAATTGGTTTTTCTTCATATAAAGTACCGTATAATACTGTAAGTACTTGATAAGTACTTACTTGAAATAAATAAGGCGCTTTTAATATGAATAATTAACAATTATTCGTAATTAATGTTTCTTCTAAAATGTATAATAGATTAATTTTTTCAGAATGTTTTTATAATAACCTTCATTTTTCCACGTAATTAAGGAAAAATAATTTAGACAATATTACATTTAATAGAGAGAGAAGGTTATTGTAATAAAGCTTGCTACAATACTTTCATATGCATTTATTTTGACATTATAAACAGACACTTTTTTATTTATTTGTATAGATTAAATACGCTCGACATCACAGATCATTCGCGTCTTAGTTGCATTGAATAACAGCGTCAATTAAAATTAAGCGACCTCACAAAACATCCATGAGCTGAAGTGAGATTCGAATCCACGACAGTCTGATGCAAAGGTCAGCACACTGACCATTATACCAAGCTGTCCTCAATATTAATGAGTGTAGAAAATAGAGTAGATCTGGCGTGGCTCACCGATATATTGATAAGTAGCTAACATTATTTTAAAGTACTTACGTTCGTCGCGTCGCGTTGGAACGTTTTCATTACTTAAGCTTCTACAAGCATTAATCTTCTGTCGGAGATGCAAATGTTTCAGCGATATCAACGCCTAACATTCCCACGAGAATTTATTAGCTGTTAAATAAAATAGTCTCGCTTTACTCTAAGTAGAAGTACTTACATATGTACCGAGCTATATTACATTATATAAACACAACGTGTTATTATGTACTACAGGTATAGGGGAGACCGGCTTTCTTCATTGGCTGGCCCAAGGACAAAACTTAATTAAATGTATTATTATTTATTACTTGAAGATACTTTTTGAAATAAAACTTTTGGCACGGTAGAGTAAAACTGATTCTTGAGATTGAAAATGTAATGAACGTGTCACGATGTACGAATACTGGAAAAAACTTGGAACGTGTCGCGGGACACGCGTTTGGAACGAAGTCCCTTTCGTATAAGACGTTTTTCGTAACGCATTTTATATAATCTAAAAAACCCGGTATAATCTAAAAACACCCGGTATAATCTAAAAACATCCGGTATAATCTCAAAACACCCGGTATAATCTAAAAACACCCGGTATAATCTAAAAACACCCGGTATCACCGTAAACCATTACATTTTTGTCTTACGGTTTTTCGTGACATGAATATTACATTTTTTGTCTTACGGTTTTTCGTGACATGTTACATTTTTTCTCGGCTAGGTCCCTTCGCTAACCCGCGAAAAGGAACTTCGTTCCAAAAAACCAGGTGTAGAACATCAAGCCAAGTTGACGGTGAGCAAGGTTATTAGATACAGAGATGACCTCGTTTCGTTGGATAGTCATCCAGTGGACTGTCCATATTGATAAAAATATTGAATGATCTTCCAGCTAACGTTATTTATGAACGAAGTCACCTTTGTATCTAATATCTTTGGGCGGTGACGTAACATATTTGTCTCGTAACTAAAGGTCGTAGGTTTGATTCCGGCAGTCGATGTTATTGTTATTTTTTTACAATTTATGCCAGTTTTATTTCTGCAGTGTGTAGGGTAAAATACGTAGTCTCTTTTTTAAATAGCTAGATTTATTTTACACATATGCCTACTAGTAACGTCAAAACATTAGACATTAAAATTGCTTTTATTATAATTTAATTGTCAACTTTTCCTGGGTAAATCTGACATTCTGATATAAATCGGTAAGAGAGCAAAATAGCGTGTTGAAAAGAATTGCATTTATACGGGTTTACCAAACACAACAAAATGTGCAAATTTCAAAACGCCGAACAGATTTTGTGTGACGGACAGAAATGGTATTTTCTGCTATCTAGCTAAGATAAGTTTTGGTTATTTTTTTTAATAAGTTTTTTGTCGGAGTTTTGATGACAATTGAATATTTTTGTGTTTACAATCTAATGATGAAGTTGTGAAAGATACCTATCGGAATCTCTCAATTGTGAATTTGTTAAAATTTTTTTTTTTAATCGCATTTTTAGTATTTCGTGTACTCATACATCCCTAATTAATAACATTACATTATTATTATTCCAAGATAATGTTACGAAAAGAGAAATTGTTACGTAATTCGTAATACGAATATATAAGAAAATATTTAACCTACAGTATTTAAACGAATCTTATTTTGTGTGTTATATTGTTTTATGAATTGTGTAATGCTCTATGTTATGTAAACTGCATCTAATGGTGTTGTGGAGATTGTGAACGGATACAAGGGATTCTGTGTTGAGACAAGATAGAAGTTCATATCGAATGTATTGCTGAATTGAAATATATTTTACCAGCCGCGATTTAGTTGAGACAATGTTTTATACAACAGCAGTAGTCTCAACTCCACCGTACTACAGTATATTTGTTAGCTATTTATTTCCTATAGCCGCTACTCGCGACTCTTCTCGCAGTTGAGATGAAGCACGGTAGCGACGACAGTAGTAGAGTCTTTGGCTCCACCGTATTATGGTCTAAATGGCGAGTTACAGCAAAATGGATAGCATATAAACCTTCTCCATGAAAAAATACATATACGTGCCAACTTTCATGGTGATTGGTCAAACGGTGTCGAAGTTTATTAATCTCAAATATATCAACATTCATTTTTATATATCATATATATAGTATACATAGATTTAATAATTGAATCGTTGTTTATTTATTGGTGTCATCATTTTATTTCTAACCGATAATACAATATTAATAAATCAATTAAGTTGATATAAAAGGTAATGTATATTATAAATATATATATTCAGAGAAAGATAATATTCTACTTCTCTTAGCTTTTGTATTTCAGTACTAATCTCAAAAACTCATTACATAGCTTCAATAAACTAATTTCTAATTACAAATTCATGTGCATCTTTTTACTCCATGCTGAAAATAACTATATTATATAAAACAGAAAAAAAGATGATACAATATTTTCGGTGGAATATTATGTCTTTGTCTAAAACAAAACAAACAAAAGAAAATCTCTTCACGAAGCAAACAAAATAACTAATTTCGATTCTTGCGATTTAATTTGAAAGTAGAAAGTATCATTAAAAAGTTTTATGTTAAGTTTGATTCCAAAAAGAAAATGAGAAAGAATACATTAAAAGCTCGTTGGCATTAGACCGAAAACTTGAGTTTTATTTGGTTTATTATTTTATTACGAAAACGGCAAATAAAACTGCCAACTTCATTTAAAAAATACTAAAATTTAATAATTTTGTATGAAACAAATTCTATTATTCACGGACGTTCATTTACTGACTTTATTATAAAATCCGGGCTCAATAAAATGATTCTTTTCTTTTTAATCCAAGAATCGCAAAAAAAAATTGCAAAGGGAAATGTTGAGAGATTAGCTACATATTTAAGGTGCAAATAAATATACCACAGTCACCAAGTAGTGGTGGTCAGAATCTCTAGCATCGTAAAAGGTGTAAACTAGTGTTTTTATAAAGTTGATTTTATCAAAACGAAGTCTGATTGTTTTTTCATGAATTATTCAATAAATTAAGTCTGTGTGAAATTTCAACTTTTATAAAACACTAGTTTTTTATAACTTTTAAAGAACTCCAACGTCAGGTGTCCCATAACTCACTTGCGGACTGTAATGGTACCTAAATTTATTTACGCTCTAAATACTAGTTACTCTTTAAAAAAAACATCAAGTGTGGACTGCTTTCCGTGAGAGCTTTAAAACTTAGAATGTTCGTTTAGGTTTTCCTGTAAACTATGAGTGAGGCTCTATATTTATCAAATTTTAGGCTCAGTAGTTTCCGAGATAGGGATGGTGCTCGATTTTCCAATATTTTCTTTAATATCTTTTAAACTATGAATTTTAGAATTATAAAAAAGAATATATTTGTATTTCTCATAGCAAGCCCTTTCATTTGATACGTTATATATTGCACATGATTATTTTTTAATTTTCTAATTCGGCGTTAACATTGTTGAAAGTGATTGATAATAATAATAATAATAATAATAAACGTTTATTGTACATATAAAACGCACAAAAGGCATGGTTCAA
Source organism: Venustoraphidia nigricollis (assembly GCA_034508555.1). Classification (NCBI taxonomy): domain Eukaryota; kingdom Metazoa; phylum Arthropoda; class Insecta; order Raphidioptera; family Raphidiidae; genus Venustoraphidia; species Venustoraphidia nigricollis. Next base: position 4,271,944 of record JAVRKA010000023.1, on the reverse strand, counting down.
CTTTCGTTGGTCTTCCACCTAGCCCATGGTAAAATTTACATATAAAAAAGGAATATACAAAACAGTACAAAGAAAAAGTGTAATTTTTATCGCAGTTGCTCTGTCAGTAATTTATTGAAACTAAATTCAGAAAAATTATTTTTTATTGAGAATAATAGCTTTTGTCTGCTATAATTGTTAAGAAACATTCATTGTTGTAGCACTATATTAGAAAAATTTGTTAATCCAACACGTCACCGTCGGGATTTAAACCCGAATCTTTCCACTTTCGCGGCGGAATGAGTTAATCAATTACTCTACGGTGCACACAATTCAATTTTAAATCCTTCATAATATAGCGATTTACAACACTCAAATTCACTACATGCGAGAGTCAATTATTTTTTAGCAATAGCTAAACATTAACTCTCACAGTAGCGAGGGCTCTTGAATGAATCAAAGATGAACTTTCCATTTTTCATACGGTCCTAAGTCACAGAACTTTTCTGTATCGTTTTGGGACTGTTTTAATGCGGAAAACGATAATTTAATATTGGTAAATTGTCAACACCAAATATTTAATATTAGATATTTTTCATACGCTTATAGCTACGTACATGCTGAATTAATTGAGAATAATAGCTTTTATCTGCTATAATTGTTAAGAAACATTAATTGTTGTAGCACTATATTAGAAAAATTTGCCCAACCTCTGGCACTCTACTAACCTTAAGGCCATCGGAACGCTTTGAATTTAAGTCAAAAATAGAGCTTCGGCTGTCAACTGATTGTAGACTTATTCGTCAACATTCTGCAAAAATTCTTTCTCTGTAAGGAAGTTAAAGGACAAATCTAGGTCTCTAATGGACTACTTTTGTAATTTATGTACGATTTTCTAGAAAAAAGTTGGCATTAATTGTGCCAAAAAAACACACGTTTTCAATGTCACACTGCGACCTTATTCGTATTTATTTCACAAAACTGTTCCATCACAAACCTAAAGTAACTCTTCCTTTTTCGGAAAAGTTTTTTAAATCTTCAAAATATTTCCAAAAATTAGAGTAATCAGTTGACAGCGGCACCCTTGCAATAAAAATTTTTAGCCTCGTAGTTGGCACCTGCCAAAAATTGAAACGTGCGGATGATTTGAGCGAGACAGAGCTAAAGAAGGTCACACCCACAATATGTCTTTTGCCTACCGCGCCCCTTACCGCTGGGTCTCAGCACAAACAAAATTCGAAGCGTTCCGACAGCCTTAAGGTAAACATTGTATTCTGCATTTAATGTAGAATACAAACACACGAAAATTGAGATTTATATCTCTGCAGTAATTTATATTTATGAAATGTTTTTAAAAAGGGTAAAAAAAATCTTCGATAACAAGGACTGGAAACATTGTTTCCAACGTTCATACAAAAGCAGTCGAGAACAAAACAATAAGAAAAGAACAAAAATATAAATTTGTCTCCAGATATACATGGTATCTTTTTAAATGGAAGATTTACGACAGGTAAAATATTATACTCAAAAAAATATGTCGCAAATGAAGAAAGAAGAGAAATACATGTATATATATAATCAGTGTAAAGAAACGCTCTCGTAATGAGAGTTTCATTAGACATGGAAAGTTTGTTTCATCGTTCCCAGTTCTCAGTATTTCCGTCGCTCGTTGCTACACACGTTGGATGACCTTCCTGTTTTACTTGAAACACGCGAGAATATTTTAATCTAACTGCCAACTCACTCCACTCACTCACTCACTCACTTTTTGCGTTACAACTGATTGTGTGTTGATGTATGGCAGGTTATAAATTAAGTTTATAATAACAACTGTATAGTTCATCCTAACATAGTGTAAAGAATATATTTCCTACGAGTACCGCTTCCCAGAGGACGGTAGAGCCTTCTTTGGGGGCGGTAGCGGATCTAGAGACAAATGGGTGGCGTTGAGGGCGTTAAGAGGGGCGACCGTGGCGTACTTATCTAATTAGGAAATTAATATAACAAAATCCTTCAAAATAGGGTAGGAGAAGCAGACTGGAGTACTCAGCAAATTTGGTAGAATAATTTTTTTTCGGAAATGTTTCTAAAACGGTCATTAATGACCATTAATATAATTTTGCACCATTTGGAACTTTGAAAAAATATTGTTTCCGAATTTTTTTTAAGAACATTAAAAAAATTGCTATAAATTATCACTTTTATTATTATTATTATTAGTGTGAATATTGTTACATTTATGAAATTTGAAGTGCCGAAAAGTTTGTGTCAAAAACTTATCCTCAAAAAAATTTTTTTGAAAATATTTTCCAAATTTTTTTTATTTCTGGAAACAATCAATTTTTAAAAATGTATGTCACATAAAACTAAATATTATGGATTAAGGGTCGTTGGAATTTCTTTTTCTTCTAAAGATGGCAGTGGTCCAGAAAAGGTTGGGGACATCCGGTGTAAAGTAATATATCTTTTTTGTTTGAAGTTTTGAAGGATTCTAGTGCTACCTGGTCTGCTTTTAAATAATTCCCAAATTCAGAGAAATACTTAATAATCAATAGATAGATAGATAGACATTTTATTTGTGAGCAAATCTGCTATAAATACATCAATACAAAGAAAATAAACTTTAAGACCGCACTGACTTAACAAAATCAACCTAGTCGGTATTTTTTGGACACACTGTATATTATTACACATTCACTGCAAAGGTTCCTTTAATGTCTACACATTTATTTATTTAATGTTTTTTTACGTGCGCATTACGGTGCAAACTAAGTTTAAATTCTATTAATAAATCTCACCACGTCTTCTTTTCGTTGCAACAAAAAACAATACACATTTAACTTGAAATAAACGTATAAAGCGTTGACCGATGCCCCGGCTCGTTAAAAAGCAGACAATTAAAACAGTTTCCTGCATTTAATATATACGTTCACACTCGTATTGCGTTTGCGCATGATCGAAATCAATCTTTGTGACTGTTCGCGGCTTGACACGGAAATTACAAATTTATGATTTTAATAGACTATTTACATTCGTTACAATTTTACGGAAGATTAACAATCCAACTATAATTTAAAACAATAACGATGTTAATTGTTAACGCAAAGCTAACCGCTACGGCCAGTGACGGATTTACATATTGGTCGAGTAGATCTCCGGGCCTAGGGCGACATATTTTGGAAGACGACAAAACTACACCACGAAATAAGGAACATACAAAATAATTTGTCTCATAGTTTACATCTCATAGTTATAAACTCGTCTAGTTCTAATAGATTAATAATTTATAATTTAGGGATGTTGACTATTTTTGGGAAAGTGTTTTAAATCGTACCTAATATTGCCGTAAATATTTATTATTTTTATTTAAATACAACTCAAGCCTTAAAAATCATGTATTTTAAATCCCGTTTCAAATTTCGGTCCAAAACGCCAATACTAGTCGCGTGACGTCACCTGTTCATACCAAAGGAGGCTCAAAAGTTTACACGGGAGCTACCATCCTATACATGCGTATTCTGTGCTCATAAACGTTAGTAAACTGAGGTGATGAAAAGTTGTTTCGTAGTCGTTGCTATAGTTACATGTAATTTGACGTTTCCTATAAACAAATAATAATAAATTACACACTAAATATTAACCAAACAATGAAGTTTTTTGACAGCGGCTGAAAATATGACGTCATGCGCTCTGATTGGTGTTTATTGTCACGTGACTTGACAGTGATTTTATTAGGTTTTATTTATTAAATATTAATTAAATTTCTTAAAAATAAGGAAAAATATAGTGTTTTTTAGCATTTCTATCATAGAAACTACTACTTTTCGTTAAAATTATGTTTTTATTTGAATACAGTCAACATTCCTATTACGGACGCTATTGACTTTTGATGTTGATGCATCTATAAATATCTATAGGTATACAAAAATAATTGGAATAAATTAACTTGGTTTATTTACACGATATTTTTCCATTCTTGATGTGGTACTTCTAAAAAAAACGGCATGATTCTTATAGTCTAGGTTCTAGAACACCAAAACTTCAAATACCTTAAAAATAACATGATGCGCCAAACAAAATACATTTTTTTATTTTTACATTTTCAACGTATTACGTGTTGTAGCTAACTTTATAATGTGACTAAAATAGGATTTCAATTTGAGTAACATGCACCGAAAAACTTGCAACGATTTTTCGTGGCTTCCTTCAATAATACCAGATAAATATCCAGATGACTCCTTCTACAACGTCGTTTAGGACATTATCAGCCAAACTCACGGTTTCCTAAGATCTCTCACGCTATTAACTAAAGTTGAAGTAAAAAAAAATATTAAATGCCTGCGAAACCGATTTTAATGTGGTTTTCAGGAATAGGCAAAGAAAATATTTGGAAAAGTTTTTACGATCTCCGAAAAAGGAACTGTGAAATGAGTGAACGGGCAACGCCGGGTAAATGTGGCTATTTGTTATTAAAATAGCTTAAAATAAGATAGCTTAGTGTCTCCTAGAATAGCTTTATATACGCAGTGTTTGTAAAGTGCTGACTGCTGCATGATGCTGATAAACAGTTAAGATTATTTTGTGCGTGTAAATTGGTCTTTAGCGTAATCTGTCTGCTACGACGAGTTCTCACTGTTGAAATGGAACGTTCGGACGTATCGTACGCAAGTGACTGTGCGCGGAGATATACACTCCATTTGGAGATACTTTAACAAGAGTCCGGACACAATAAACATCCGCCATTTTTATTTCACTATGTCAGAAAAAAGACCGATATAGTTTCGGTCTCATTTCTTCCTTTGATGCAGAGTAAACCATTGACGGAATGGCACGATCTCGCTGTATCCTTTGTTGGCAGATCGTAAGCTATTCTAGATGATCTCTCTCGTTCTTCCTTTCTTTCTGAAAGATGCATATGATCTCGGATTTCGAGGGTTTATAATCTATAATAATTTCTTTCTATTTGACATGTTGAAGATTAACGACTAATCACGAGTTTCTGTAAATCCCCTATCTCTTTTTTTGATGAAAAGTAGAGCAATCAAAGGAAGTTACTATCCACTTAGCTCTCTATATTTGGCGATAAGCGGATCGATATCTTAAAAATTAATGGCGGAGCAATCATAAGTTCGTTTGATGTCTCCATCTGTCCAGAACGAACCAAATTACAGGTTGTTATGATCGTCATAATACTCTCTTTGATGCAGAGCAGATCACCGCCATTTTTATTTCAGTATGTCAGAAAAAAGACCGAGATAGTTTCAGTCTCATTTCTTTCTTTGATGCTGAATGAACCATTGACGGAATGCCACGATCACGCTGTATCCTTTGTTGGCTTTTTCGTAAGATGGTAACTATATTCTAGATGATATCTCTCGTTCTCCCTTTCTTTCTGAAAGACGCTTATGATCTCGGATTTCGAGTGTCTATAATCTATAATAATTTCTTTCTATTTGACATGTTGAAGATTAACGACTAATCACGAGTTTCTGTAAATCTCCTATCTTTTTTTTTTTATGGAAAGTAGAGCAATCAAAGGAAGTTAGCTCTCTATATTTGGCGATAAGCGGACCGATATCTTGAAAATTAATGGCGGAGCAATCATAAGTTCGTTTGATGTCTCCATCTGTCCAGAACGTATCAAATCACAGGTTGTTATGATCGTCATAATACTCTCTTTAATGCAGAGCAGATCACCGTCATTTTTGTTTCAGTATGTCAGAAAAAATACCGAGATAGTTTCAGTCTCATTTCTTTCTTTGATGCAGAGTGAACCATTGACGGAATGGCACGATTTCGCTATATCCTTTGTTGGCAGATCGTAAGCTGGTATTACTATTATTCTAGATGATCTCTCTCGTTCTCCCTTTCTTTCTGAAAGATGCTTATGATCTCGGATTTCGAGTGTCTATAATCTATAATAATTTCTTTCTATTTGCCATGTTGAAGATTAACGACTAATCACAAGTTTCTGTAAATCCCCTATCTCTCTTTTTGATGCAAAGTGGACCAATCAAAGGAATAAAAATAAAAGAATAGTAACTTCTTACCACAACAGATTTATTCAGTGGATGTACATTTCGAGAGCTAAGCTCCCATCTTCAGCAAAATACTAAACTTAGCTTAGCTCTCAAAATGTACATCCACTGAATAAATCTGTTGTGGTAAGAAGTTACTATTCTTTTATTTTTATTGTTCAAACCACAGTGAACTTAATATTTACAATCAAAGGAAGTTACTATCCACTTAGCTCTGTATATTTGACGATAAGCGAACTGACATCTTGAAAATTAACGGCAGATCAATCATAAGTTCGTATGTCTCCATCTGTCCAGAACATACCAAATCACATGGTGTTATGATCGTCGTAACACTCTCTTTCATGCAAAGCAGACCAATAGCACATCTTAAAGGTTAATGGCGGATGTTTCACAGTTCGCTGTCTCTTGTGTCCAGTCTATAATTAAAGGATCTCTATCCGCGCTCAGTGCGATGTGTCTGAAGCGTGTCAGTGTGTGTATATACGTCTGTACGTACCAATATAAAAGCAAGCTCTGCTATTCTATGCCTTGAGCTATGTAGCCGGGGATATACCGTACATGCATAACTATGCCACCCACACATACATTACGTAAAATCATCGACACATCGAAAAGTAGAATGCGTGCAGGTGAGTTTCTTTTTTTTCAAAAAAAAAAAAAATAAATAACGGGTCAGTAATAAAACACATTTTATTAGACGCCAAAACGTTTCCTAACCAAAAGAATTTTGTATGTAGAAATAGAAAATAATAGTCGAGAAAAAATTCTGATGAAGGAAACCACATTTATCCAACGACAGCGTGATTCAAATAATAAACGTCGACATTTTTAAAATACTTGAAAAATTAATTTTACTAAAATTGTTCGATACCTTGTCGGTTAGGTGCGGTCCACTAAAAAGATATTTTATAAAATATTTTTGTGTTTTAGCAATTTTCTTCTTCTTTCTCAAAGTGGGACCATTTAAATGTTTTGCGATCAAATGTGTTCAACTTCAAAAGGTAATATAACTCTATTGGTACATGTACACATCTGTGACCAAAGCAAAACGGCGTATGTCGAATTTAAAGCTTTCATCATCAGTATCTGTGTGTATTTACAGAATCTCCCAACCAAATACACACACCGACTGTAATATGAGCTCGGATTCCTGGGAGTGCTAATTCCCATAAAGCATTGGAACACTAAATGAATTTCAATGCTTCCCTTGAGGGGAACTGCTTTGCGGATAAATAGATTGTAAATTATAGACGCTCAACAGCTTTAATCATCAGCGCTATGTGTGTATTTAGAGAATCTGCCAGCCAACATACACATCACCGACTGGTACGAGCTAGGGCTATCGGGAGTGCTGATACCCATGAAGCATTGGAATGCTAACTACATTCCAACGTTTCCCCTGAGAGAACAGTTCAGTGGTGATACCAATCTCTATTTTATTTCGATTGAAGAGACAACACCGTTATCCGATGACATCAAGGTGTCTTTCTAACACATGTCAAAAAAATGTGAGCTGTCGTGGGACGCCTGGCAGATATGAAACATTACACAGATATTCACGAGTAAAATTTCGACACTCTAATGCTCACAAAGTAGCGAGGGTGTAGTGTAGTAGAGAGGGAAGCACTCAGTATAGGTGTTGAGAGAGGAGCGCCAAGTCGGAACGATGCGGATGAGACGCAAAGCTGGCCGCTTGATCGTCGCGTAGTGCAATCGAAACATTTTCTCTTTCATCCAAGCGCGCCATTAGATGTTTAACATCAACAAATTTATTTGGCAATGTACATTTCTAAATAATAACGGTGGCTGCACGAGTAAACATCATCGATTTAAAATATGCGTTATAGTAGATGAATTTTATTTGAAGATAAGTCTATGGTTTGCCACTTGATATTATTATTAACTATAATGTTTTGGTTGAAACATTTCTTGATTTAGTTCAATTTGATATTCCGATTTGGCTCTCCATACTAGCTGCGGACAAAGACATAGTCGGCGTCAAAAATGTATCTGAATAATCCAAAGAGAAATATTGAAAAAAATTTTAATGAACCTCACCCTCATAAGCTCACATAAGAAGCTTAACTTCTTTAGTTTTTAATATTTTAATTACGGCGAAATGATTACAGTTTTTAAGAGGGCACTTTGATGTTTATATCAGGTGAAAATTCTCGCATGGACAGATCGTCACATTCATACCATAGTTTAATTTACATACTATACTCTAGAGAAAAACATTTTTAATATCAATTATTTTCATATTAATAGTTATCACACACAGGAAATCATTCATGAAAGCATTCTTGTTGAATTGAAAAATAAATATTTTCTTCATGCAAGATATTTTGGTTATTTAAACGCGCCTAACGTGTTTATTTATTTTTTTTTTTTTGTTTAATTGACATTTATTATTTAGCAAAAATTAAAAACAAAAACTATTTGTAGTTTAATCAATTGCAATAAAGATTACAAAAAATAATATTTGAACTAAATATAAGCTACATGCATATACCTTTTTGTCTTTAGTATGTCCACATTATGTATAACAACACATTATGTGACGTTTAATCCTCGATTTCTTACTTTTTTCAAGCAGATGACGTATCTGCTTGGAAAAAGTAAGAAATCGAGGGGAAGTAGAACTGACAAAGGGGAAGTTAGTTTGTCTCCTAATTTACATGCAACTGACAAGGGCAGAAGTTTATTCGCAAAATAGTAAGACAAGGATGAACGGCTTGAATCTGACGTTTAACAATTGAAGTAATTATTAAAATAAAATAATAGTAAAATAATTTCTGTAATTTGAAACAATTTAAACTTCAAAAATTGGGACATAAGCGGTTTTGTCTTCCGTACATAGAGAAGGCCGGCTGCCACTCTGAACTAGCGCCATTCAATACATGGGACACGTCCGAGATGCTTCATAATTGAAGCATATCGGACGTGTTATGCGGTCGATATGAAGGACAATAAGGACATGCTCATCGTATAATGTACTCCCTCCCAGTCTCCTGTACGTCACGTCCGACAACACACATTGCCTATGACAGAGATAGAGAGATCAACGTTGGAAAAGTAGATATTAAAAAAAAAATAGGAATCGACATTGAAATAATCGATTATTAAAAAAGAAAGTTTTTACGTTCAACTTGTAAAATATCATATTTTAACGTTAGTATGGCTGAATTTTGTTAAGTTTAAATTGTATTGGATTATTGCAACCAATTTTATTAAAAGAAAAATGATAAGAATTTTGGGGCAAACTTTTGAGTTTGGGTTCGTATTTAAACAAAATGTAGGTACTCTTTTGAAAAAAAGATAACTTTGCTGAAATTATTTATAGAAAAAAATGTGCTTTTTTGAAGTCATTTAAAAACGAATTAACTGATTTTAAGACCAAATATATACAGCACCAATCCTATAACATTCTGAACAAAATAACGTCGAAATTTTTAAAATTGGTTGATAACTGGCGAAGCTATTCTGGAACATAAAAAAAAATAGGTGTCGAATTGTATAACCTCTTTTTTGAAGTCGGTTAAAAAAGAGTGCTTACCAAAATTTGGTTGCGATGCGCTTAGTCGTTTGATCTGTATCATGGTCACAAAGAGAATTTTTGTCAAAAATATGTTTTTTGGGCTCAGGGGGAATTTTATAGAAGTTTTGAAAAATTAATTTTGACCTAAATTAGTACCATTCCATAATTGTGAAGTTGAAATTTTAGAATTTAAACACTAAAGTCTACAAATTCTGGCGATGTTTTCGAGTGGAGTGAATATAGTAACGTTTTATCCGTTTTAAAATGTTGACTCGTCGATGGTACCTGTGTTGCCTCCCCGAAGTAAGAATAAGAACGGTGTGTAATGGCAAGGCCATCTAACGGGTACTTATTCTACGTATTGTGCTTCTGAATATCACCATTGGCGTTATATGACTTTTTTTCTAAGTTCTTTTTTTCTAACGGTATACATACTAATAGTTCTCAATTTTTGCACGCCTTTCTCTTTCTGCTGCTCCTGGCATTTCAATGAAATACTCAGCGCGCTTGAATAACTCTATTATAAAATTCATATTTGCAAAAAAATTCCATTTTTTTTTTTAAATTACAATCGTCTTTTTAACCACTTATAAATTATATTGAACACTAAAAATAGTTCGTATCAGCGCAAACGTTGAATTTGTTTTAAGGTGACTGTTTAACAGCTGTTCAATATGACCCCTCTTTCATCTGCATAGCTCTATTCTACGAACAGTTGGGCTTGTGTGACTACTTACTCACGTTTCGGAAATCTCTAGTTTCTAAGAAAAATATTATATAATCTTTAATGTTATTGCTTCAAAATAAACTAGAAATATGTACCATATGACTTTTATCCAAGCTTTTACACTTTAATTGATCTAAATAAACGATTTAAAATAAAAGAGAAAATTAGAATAAGTTTTACACAATTTTTTGTACAAAAAAAAAATTAATTTGTAAAAAATTATTGCACAAATCAAATTTGTTAGTATTTTTAGCATAAGATGTAAAGAAAAATCATACTGTTAATCCTTTCCGTAATTCGAAATCTTGTGACGTGCTGTAAAGAAATATTGACGTATATTATGTTTTTTGATTCAATGTTTAGGGCAAAAATATATGTTTTTTGAAATTTTTAAGTACCAAGCTAAATTTTGTGAAGCTTAATGCTCAATCACACCTAATAAAAGAGTAATAAAATGAATTTCTCGACCATAGTTCGAAATTTCCTGAGAACACATTTTACGATTTGAGGAATTAGTCACCATAAGTATGTATATGTCAAAGGCACCGGGTGTCGTACAACGACATATGGTCGACAACTTTTTTAGAAAAAAGAAAATATAAACTAAAAAATAATAAAAGTACTACATATTGTGTGATTCGAATACATGGTCATCAGCACATAGAAAAAGAAAAAAAAGTACAACCATGGTAAGTATATTATGTAAAATGATGTTTTGTTGACAATTTATATACTTCTGTTGACAGATTAGAACATAATATTATGCAACAAATAAAATAATAATTTTACTCGTATTATTGTTTACTGTGCTTTTTGTAATTTCGTTTTGCACGGAGAGTCTCAGAATATATTTATTATTTAGTATCAGTGACCAAGTGGGGCAGAGTAGTACTGAGAGCACTAGACTCGCTTTCGGGAGGTACCAGGTTCGAATCCCGGCGGGGGCAGATGTGGTAGGGACTTTTTCCTACTGCCTCTTAATTCCATCTTGTAGAGGTTTTCCATGGTTTCCCGCAATTAATTCCAGATAAATATCGAGATGGTTCCGTATCCGTGGCTATGGTCGATTATATCTATCAAACTCCTAGTTCAAAAAATGCCTACCTTATCCCAATTTTTTATAGTTCCGTCATTTGCCCAATGCTGTTAATTAAGTTGAAGTTTTAAAAACGTAGAAAATAACAGGAAGTGGTAGACGAAAAAATAATAATAGTGCGAATGGCTTCTGTTATGACATAAAGTCGAGAAACGTTAAACGCATTATTATTATTTAATATCAGTGTCGAATTTGTCAATAGACTGAGTAGGCCCTGGGGCGGCAGTCTTAAGGGAAAATAAATAAATATATAAACATATAAATAAATAAATTAATAATTTTCTTCAAAACCGAGCTGGGTAGAGTAGTGGTGACAGCTCTAGATTCGCATTCGGGAGGTACCGGGTTCGAATCCCGGCGGGGGCAGATGTGGCTGGGACTTTTTCCTACTGCCTCTCGCCAAAAAACGGTAATTCCTGTACCGGCCATCTTGATTGAGGTTTTCCATGGTTTTCCTCAATTAATTCCAGATAAATATCGAGATGGTTCCTTATTTGAGGCCATGGCCGATTACCTATCAAACTCCTAGTTCAAAAATTACCTACCTTATCCTAATTTCCTATAATTCCCTTATTCGCCTATTGCTATTACATAAGTTGAAGTTGTAAAAAAAATGTAGAAAATGACGGGAAGTGGTAGATGAAAAAATAGTAATGGTGCGAATGGCGTCTGTTATGACATAAAGTCGAGAAACGGACGTTAAACGCATTATTATTATTATTAATAATTTTCTTCAAAGATATATTACTTTTAAATCTTCATAAATTTACCTAAACAAATAATTGGAACAAAAATAATTAATCTTTTGTTATGATTATATTTTAAAGGTAGAGACGATTGAAAATCAGCGATCTATACTTAAGAAATGTGCAAAACAGACGCTGACTACCACTTAATTCGAAAACCCGAGCTCGTTAGGTTCTGTCCCACGTCCTATATTATAAGTGTGCAAAGTTTCAGCTTCCTAGGCCAACGAGAGTCTTCTGTAGGGCCTGGAAAGTTAGACAGACAGACATACATTCAGAAATTATATATATGCAGATTACATATAAATTTGGTCAATTTTGGTAAATTAAAAGTCCAAAATTAGAAGCTTAACTATTTTGTTGTCAGTAGCGCCACTGAAGTAAATAAGGTAGGCAGAACCCTGGGTCGTCGAAGGCAACTCGACGGAGTCATTCGGTTGTCGGGTTGAAGTTAGCGGCGCATAATTGTTCCGGACTCCCTGAATGTGATTGTGTGTTACACGACGCTCCTCGTCACCAACGTCGGGACGCTTACATACATATTTTGCGCTCATGCATATTGTATGTTAAGCTAGAGGCACACGTAATCATTTACAAATATCGATTACTTAACTCGAGTGTAAAAACAGCTTTATTATACTGATGTTAAAGATGCAATTTGCAGAGGAGTGATAGATGTACTCGTACAAGGTTACACCTCGAACGTTTTATAAATGAAATGGTTTGGTGATCCCATTATGTATCGTTCAAAAATTGTTTATTTTCAGTCGATCAAAAAATTGAAACTTAAAGTATTAAATTTAAATTTCAACCATCTCTGAATGTGAAACGTGTATCGAGAAAACAATGTAAGTATTTTGTAGTTTTTAGTATTCAGTGTTGTCACAACAAAAGGGTTAGAAGACAAGCTGGGTTGCATTGTCAAAGAATTTGGTTTGACAATGACCTTAAATTGTGATCATATAATTTCAGTTTTTACACATACAGGAACAGTCTAAGGTTGTTGTGAAAGTCCTTGTCATGTAGAATATTAGATTGTACTCACATAAAAATAAATGATACTATATCTATATAGAAAAAGATCGCTTTTCAAACTAAATTTTGATCGAAATGCGTAGGCAAATATTGTTTTGAAGTGTAAAATTTACCAAAAACTTTGCTAAATGTATACACAGTTTAAGACAAATTTTGTTTCAATCGATCAAGAATTTTTCGAACAGAATCAATTTAAAATTCTGCAAAGCTTTTCTCATGGATAAATATATACGCATGTGGTCACAATCTAAGGTGATTGTCAGCTCAGTTTTTTTGACAGTTCTTTCTGCAACTCAACATAATATTGATTCCAGATTTTTTTCAAAGAATTTTATGCATCTCAGACAATATAAGTGTTTTTGCGCTTTGTGACTATTTTTTTTAGTTTGCATCTCTAACAGTAGGTATACCGACTTAACATAAAATAAACGACAAACTGCATACTACGTACTTTCAAAAATTCAAATATTATTTCTGTTATTTTTGCAGAACATATAGTTATCTTAAATGATTCCAAAATTCTATTTAAAGTAAAATTTCTTTTGAGCACGGTAGTGTAAAATCGGTTCATGAGATTGAAAGTGTAACGAAGCGTTGCAATGTACGTATATCGTATACTATATAAAAACCTGCCGTACAACGTTGTGCCATAGTGAGTGAGACGTATAGTGGTTGCCTCGTAATCTAAAAGTCGCAGGTTCGATCCCAGCAATCGGTGATATTATATTTTTCACAATTATTATGCCAGTTTTCACTTCTATAGCGTGTAGTGTAAAATACGCAGTCTCTCTGGTTTTTATTTTGAGTTCTAGTACAAGAATTTTGCAATATTTTATTTCCTTTCAGAAAGTGTATCTTTTTTAACATGTTATTGATTCAGCCGTCAAATGGTAAAGGATGACAAAGCTAATGTAAATTATAAAGCACGCGAATAAAATAAAATACATTTCTCTTTCCTCTATATATGATGTAGAGATGCTTTTAATTTTTATTAAAGTAATTAATTTCCGGGTTTATAGATTTGTTTGACTAAATCTCTTTTTAATTTATTCATTTGTTTATAACCCTTTATCTGTCACACGAAGATTAATAGCACTCGATATTTTAATAGCAAATATTGAAGTTTATTTTTGGAACGCAGCCAAATGTTTTCGAAAGGGTTACTCAAATATATTATAGATTATAGGCAGATCGTTTAGAACTCAAAAAGTTTTCACATTAATTGACCAACTATTAATTCAATAAATTAATGACTAATTCAGACAAAATTAATATATACATATTTAATAACTAGACGTGTTTTAAATTGATCGTCAATTTGTTGACTTAGTATAACTTTTACATAGATGTTAAGCTATTAATATTTATTGCAAGAATAAATTTAAATGATCATAGTGTTGTGTCTTTTTGAGACAACCTTAATATTCTCTATTGTCGACCATAACGTTGTTTTGTTTTAAGTCTCTATTAACTACGCAGTAGAAACAAACATGTAAAATATAATTTTCAATCTCAGTAGACTTTGTCTTGATTAAATCAAAATTTATTGTTTTTTTTATTTTTTTATTTTATATAATGATCAAATCGATTGTTATAATAGTAACTTGTGACTTTCGTATTTTAACAACATAAATAAAAATTGGTATCCAAAAACAGCATTTTACTAAAGTAAGAAGATGATTGATTGAATATTGTTTTAGCCAATATTTTTTCCCTATACTATCTACTAGATGTACTACAAGGAAATTTTATTCTTCTCAATGCATTTTTGAAGTAAAACTTCATTGGCACTGTACGACAAAATCGATTCATGAGATTTAAAATGTAACGAAAGGTTGCAATATGAGTATAAAACCGGCTGTAGAACATTAAGGTAATATGACGGCGAGGTCGGCTTACTATTACTTATACCAGTTTTTCATCTGTAGTGTGTAGTGTAAAATACATAATATTTTTTTTCTCTGTTATGTGGTTAATAACAAGCCATTTTTTATACCTATTAAATAAATTTGTTACATTTTTACTTTAGTAAAGTAACTAAAATTAATACTTTCACGTTACGTAATTATCTGTTTTAATAAAAACAAATCAAATTACAATATTGATTAAAATTTATATAAAAAATTATCTACTAATAGCAGACCCCATCTGAGTATATAAGTCAAATAAATAATGAAATATTTTTAATCAGCAGAAAAAAGTTCAGGTATTGACTCCAAGCTGTCGCAAGTCTGATAAAAAAATGTTACTTGGATCGAGCCCAGCTTTATGAATATGCAAGCAGGGCCTCTGCGACCATAAAACGAGGTTGATTGCCACCCCTTAACAGATTCCGTAGAAGCATTAAAATAAAGATATATCGAGACGCTTTAACGTGAGCTTCTAATACCGTTGATATTTTAGCTCAGTTTCCAGCAAAAATGTTCAAACTTGACTGTTGTATTATTCTATATCAGTGGACCTCAAACTTTGGTTGTTCCTTTTCATCATGCCTTAATTAAATTGTTGACGTTCGACAACTGATATCATTAGCAGTTAGCACCCTCTGTTAGAGCTCTCATATGAATAAACAATAGCGTAGATATTGGGAAGTCCAGAGCACGTGTCCTCAGAGCTATTTTTTTTATATTCTACCTATTATTATAATTTTTGTTACTCAGCAAGCAAAGGTAAATACCGAGGTCATTAGATACGCAGGTTACTTTGTTAATGAATGACGTTAGTTGGAAGCCTGTTCAATATTTTTATCAACCACTGAATATTAATACCTGCATTCTACTAATTGACAAAATGGACGAACCTCCCAAAGCAAGAACTTATTTACGTCTCTGTGAACAAAGAATATTAAAATTGATAAGAATTTTTAGTACTCAAGAAACATAATTTCAAAACAGTGAATAGGCGCTAAACACTTCAGTTGTCGAGCGTCCATAATCTACAGTTAAATATGAATATTTTTTTAATTAAAATGATGAGCGTGTGATCATTCTGCGCTCCTCTAAACATTTTAGCATTCCTTTTTTGCACTATTTTATATACCTAATCGATAAAAAGGGCGAAGAGATATTTTTAGCAGGGACTGTATAAACTTTAATTATTATGTTTACAACAATATTAATTAACTGATCGAATAATTTTGCAATTTATAAAGCAAAGTTCAGTGCTTTTAGAATGCTACGCTTCACGAAACTTCGTGAAGTTCGTGTGATACGAAAGTGTATAATTGGATACCATATGCGGCATTTATTACAATATCTATATTCCTACAAGAATAGAACTTTTTCTTTTCATTCACAAGTTTAGTTAGCTTCGAACGGGTAAATTGCGTTGAAGTTTAATTAGATAAGGTTTTTACACATTTTTGGAAGAAAAAAATAAACTGCTTACATAAAAAATCGTCACCACATTATATTATAAACTTTATATTTAAGGTTACTGAGTACCAGCTGTTCAATATGCTCTTTTTCTCACCCGCATTGCTGTATCTTACGAGCGGATGTGTTTTTTATGAAAAATATTATTCAATCTTTGATGTTAATGCTTCAAAATAAACTAGAAATATGTAACATTCTTTACATATAACTTTTAACCAAGTTTTTACAGTTTATCTAAATCTAAAATATATGTTTTTTTAAATTTATAAGCATCAGGAATCCAAATTTTGTGAAGCCATAATGCTAAATTGTAACTGAAAAAAACAGTAATAAAATGAATTTTGCGACCACAGTTTGAACTTTTTTGAGAATGTATTTTACAAGTCATCTTAATTGAAAAAATAAAGCTGAAAAAATTGTGAATCTAAGTTTTTTTTATTACCTTTGGGTTTATTCTTACCGTTCAAATTCACCTGGGAAAATTTTGGCCAGATGCGATAGTTAAGGGTTAAAAGATTTGTGGCATTTTCATTACAGTTGGTTAAAGTGAACGCATGCCATTGGTTGAATTATACATAACGGGTTTTATGAGTACGTTGGGTATTCCCGCAGGGTCTACCGTCGAGCAAATTGCACTTTAACGATGTATAGTAGTCGTTTTGTGGTATAAATAATTCTTAATTGTATTTTAGTTTAAAAATATTGCATCCCTTTTGTAAAATAATACGGAAAAGTATTCATAGCTTCAAATATATTTTATTCACTGTATATAGGATACCTACCTGTATTTTCATTTATTTATAAAAAAATAGCGGCCCGGATTTGTAGATTGCCTATTAAAGATAAAACGTTTAATTAGATAACGATTAATATCACGTCGGTCACATTACTTCCCAAATAACTAATTATTTTTGGTGAAATTTTTGGAAGATAAAATTGGTTACTGTGAGTCATCTTTAGAAGATAGACATTTGCTGGTTTGGACTTTTCTGTAGACCTTTTCAAGACCTTCAATTCTTTACTTCATTAATTTGATGTATTTCTTATGGTTTAGTCAGCGTAAGGCATGTAAACGTCCTAAAAGCGTCTTTTTACGATTTGATTACTAAACATCTAGATTTCTCTACTATCTTTATATTTAAAATGATTTAGTTATACCTACACACAAACCATCCGCAAGAAAGTCTCTGAATAATAGTGAAAACCGCATCGAAATCAATTGTGCAGCTTAGAAGAACTTAGTGAATAAACAGACAGGCGCGGTTACCGACATTGTTTTATACTATTTAAAGATAGTGAGATCTACGAAAGTACGTGTAAAACGAGGGTTCTTTTAACGTCACATTTCCGAAATTGATTTCACTGATATGCCTTGCCGTTAACTTTGATTAGTGCGTTTTACATTTATTATTATAGTTCGAATCAGTATCTATTATTTCTCAAAGGTGTTTTTTGTCTGTATGAAATATCTCCCTTGATCAAAATTATTAATGTTTGATATGCCATTATGGAGATTATTTTTCTCTCTAATGACGAAAAATAAGTTAATATCTTAAAATGAATTTTTTCATTAAAAAATTACAGTTTAAAAATTTTAGCAATTTCATTACAGAAAATAACAGAAAAAAACAATTGTCACCATCTGGTGGCAATCTGTGTATTTTAACAGTTGTCGGTAATATTAATGACGTAGTGACGCTGAATTCTCCGAACAGAATAGAATAAATTTTTGAAAAAATGTCGCCATCTAGTGGAAATCTATTTATTTTAACAGTTGTCGGTAATATTGAATGACGTAGCGGCGCTGAAGTATCTGAATAGAATAGAATAAACGTTATTTCCACCCTATTATATTACGTAATTGACCACTAACGGGTCCGCTAGTTAACATTTAAAAGGAATCTAAATGTAAAACAAATATTCACCATTCAATGCTAGTCCGCACGTCACAATTAGAAAATTTCAATATTCTGCTTTCAGTAAATACATTTTAAACATTAAAATTCGATAACGAAATTAATATACAAGTTCTATTAAAATAGCATTATGAGGGATGACCACTTTAAAATAATATCTGATTATAACATACTCTTTGATAAACTCAAACAATGGCTTAATTAACTTAAAAACATTTAAAACAAAATATGACCGCTCATCACATTAGCCAACATAGCCCGAGATGTCGTCTGTCGAGATAGAGAAGAAACAGTCTGGCGGTTTGCTACGTTCTATTATTATAGATATTATTTATCGGTTTAATCTCATCACGTTGGCGTTGGGTAGCGTGTTTCCGTCATCTATCGACGAAATGACCGTACGTTTTTTTTTCAAATAAGGTTGATGCGAAGCGTGATATGAACTCTGTAATGTCAGCCGTTTTTCATTCGCTCTCACAGTTCACATTTTATGTACGAGAAAAAGAGACATTTTTATTTTCATTTCAT
Source organism: Venustoraphidia nigricollis (assembly GCA_034508555.1). NCBI lineage: Eukaryota > Metazoa > Arthropoda > Insecta > Raphidioptera > Raphidiidae > Venustoraphidia > Venustoraphidia nigricollis. The sequence goes on along the minus strand of JAVRKA010000023.1, from coordinate 4,252,964 downwards.
GTTTTCGTCTCGAAACGCTAGTCTGTGTGTTGTTTTATATATTAAATATTATGTCCCTGGCTGCCTATTATGCGATGTTCCAGTTGATATCCCGTGGAATATTTTATCTATGATCACTTTATTTTCAACTATGTTGATATTATATTCATTAATCATTTTATACGTACATTTTGTCGGTAGAAACGTTAAATTCGAGTTTATAAACTTAAAAGTAGTAAATTAATGATCTTGAGGAGTGAACATTAGAAATAATAATTATGTACGCGCGTTTGAAATTATATCTCTTTGACATGATTAAAAACAAAAGTTTTAATATAAATGCAAATTATTTATTGAAATTAAATCTTCAAAAAGTTTAAGAATAATACTTGCAAAAAAAAACTTAAATATTTTAAAACACTTTCAAAATTTTGCTTTTATATTTTTCCACTGGATGACACTTAAAACGACTATTGGCTGTAATCAATATAGTAAACGCAATATTTTAGATATTGTTACACCATCAAGTATAGTACTGATCTGTTTGAAAGAAGCTGTCACTATAATAGATTGTGTTAAATTTTGCAATCATCTGCCGGAAGATATTAAAAATATTAAGACCATCAGCGCTTTCAAAAAAACCATTGCAGCTAGGTTGAAGAATCTGGAGTCATAGACTATTTTGGTTTATTTTAAAATTTTGTATTTCCATGTTTACATATATTTTATCTCTGTATTTAACAAATCTATTATTATATAATATATTATAGTTGTCTAGTATATTATTATATAGTTTCCTGATGGCAGAAACTGCATTGGTTCGAATTTTCGTTAGCTGTGCCCGTGCAACTTCCGTTACCTGTTTAAATTTTACTCTCAATACGCCAAAAGAACTATAACTAAAAATAAATAGAAAACAAATTATTCTTTCCGTCTTTATTCCATACTTCATCAGGCTCTACAAATGAAAAAAAAAAACATTTAAGTGCGAACCAAACTCGCGTACCATTCCGTTTTCCGTGAGATCTTTAAGACATAGGATTTTCGTTTAGGTTGTCCCGTAAACTACGAGTCAGACTCTATATTTCCTATTTAATTCAAAATTTTAGATTCAGTAGTTTGGGAGATAAGAGGGGATTTTCGATTGCCGTATATTTTCTTTAATATTTTTTAAACTATGGATTTTAAAATTCTATAAAAAAATACATTTGTATACCTATTTCATTACGAAAGCTTTCATTTCAAACGCCACATGATGCACTTGATTCTTTTTTTATTCCTTAATTTGTCTCTCGAAATTAACTCCCAAAAATCATAATTCGTTTTTTTACACTATAAGTCCATAATTAAAACATCTAACTCTATATATGCGCCAAATTTTAATATTTGTTGGTCCAGTAGTTTTGAAGAAAATAAACTGTGACAGACGACATGAGAGGAGACAAACACGAAAGTGATCCTATAAGGTTTGGTTTTTGTACAGAATCCTATACAACTGTTTTGAATAATTGCTTTGTTTATAATTTATTTTTAGTGTATTTGCCATATGGCAACATACACTATTGGCGTCGGTCGGATGGCGGGACCTAGAGATCGGACCAAAATTTCTCGACGTTTCATAACCTCCTAAACACTTTGGCACCATTTTTAAAATTTTATATATATATATGTATATATATATATGTATATATATATATATATATATATATATATATATATACATATATATATAAAATTTTAAAAATGGTGCCAAAGTGTTATATATATATATATATGTGTGCGCTATAACTTTCGAAAGAAATAATTGACTTTAACGAAATTTTGCCCACATGTTGGAATCCACCACCGCAAAAACCCTATTTAAAATGGGCCCAATCGGACCATTTTAGGGGTAGTTTTTGGGGGTTGAAAAATGTTTTTGGGCCCCAAAATACCGAAAAATTATTCGAATCGTTTCAAAATAGAAATTTAACCCTCTGGTAGTAAGCAAAAAGTGTGCCTAAAATTTTAATAAAATCGGCCTGACAGGACCGGATTTACAAATTTTCTGAAAACACTAGTATGCAGATAGTGAGTTATTTACTGAAAGGTGTTTTTAATTTTGGTGAGACGTTCGATCGACAATAATGATGTAGTTAAAAAAATGTAATTTTAAGGGGTTCATTAAGGAGTTAATTTTTTTATTTTGCTCTACAATCACCTTAAGTGCACAAAATAAAGCCACAAAGCCTGTATTAGCAAATATACTATATTGTCGGCAGGGTTTTGGCACTGCGACCCGGTTTTTTTTTTATTGTTATTTTGAACATAAAAAATATTTTAATTTAATGATCAGAATATAACATGAAAAATTTTTGTTAAATTAACAGACAAAAAGAAAGGTCAATTTTTCGTTACTTGCAACTTGAACTCTCCGTACTTTTTATAACCAATTTTTTAAACCAAATCTAATTTGTTTCGAGCAAAACTTACGATATTACAAGCTTTTCAGTAACTGCACTTGTTAGTTAAAGTCAAATCTCTTAATTCAATTTTGACCCACTTCCACAGTTCCGATCTAATTTGCATAACTATGATAGGGTTCTGAAATAGTATCTAGAGAGTGACTCGGCATTATAGTACGATTTTGTTAATGGAGCTGCAAAGCAATGAAATAATGTACAGCATACCCGACACACGCATAAAGACTGTGCCGTTTATATTATTTTATAAAGTATACGTGCATTAGTCACCATCTACGATAGTTCCTTCGTTATCGCAATTTCCGTAATTGTCCCGTGACTTCCACCATAAATGTTCAGTTTATTCCGCCATAAAAATACATCTTATTAGTGTATTTGCCATAAGGCAACATACACTATTGGCGTCGGTCGGATGGCGGGACCTAGAGGTCGGACCAAAATTTCTCGACGTTTCATAACCTCCTAAACACGTTGGCACCATTTTTAAAAATGTTTATATATATATGTATATATATATTTATATATATATTTATATATATATATATATTTATATATATATATATGTGTACGCGCGATAACTTTCGAAACTTTCCACGTGTTGGAATCGATCACCGCAAGAAGCCTATTTAAAATGGGCCTAATCGGGCTATTTTAAGGGTAGTTTTTAGGGGTTGAAAAATGTTTTTGGGCCTCAAAATACCGAAAAAATTCTCCAAATCGTTTCAAAATTGAAATTTAACCATCTGGTAGTAATTAAAAAGTGTCCCCAAAATTTTAATAAAATCGGCCCGACAGGACCGGATTTACAAATTTTATGAAAACACTAGTTTGCAGATAGTGAGTTATTTATTGAAGGGTGTATTTAATTCGGTGTAGACGTTATATTGATAAAAATATTACAATTAAGAAAAAAAATGTTATTTTAAGGGGCGTATTAAGGGGTTAAATTTTTTATTTTGCCCAAAAACAAACTTAATTTCACATAATAAAAGTATAAAACTACACGGCCCTATACAAGCAAATACACTATATTGTCGGCAGGGTTTTGGCACTGCGACCTGGGTTTTTTTTCTTTTTCGTCTCCGAAAAAAGCTTCATAATAATTTTCTTAACTAAAAACTATTTTGGTTTACAATGCTTAAAATGGTAGATAAATAATTCAAAGAAAATAGATATCTATAGCTCAAAAAAATTAAATACTATTTTGATTTTTGACACTAAAATGTATCGCTAGGGTCAAAAATGCGTCTTATCTTTGATCACACAATGCAGACAAACATTAATATTTATTTTTGTTTTTTGTTTATAAGATGATACAATTTTGGATGAAAATTTAAAACAAACTTACCTGTTTGTTTGGTTTGTATTTTGAAAAGCCGAAGGCAAACTTTTTTCTAAATAATTAATTAATATTGTACGATGAAACGTTTTTTTTAGTTTGTGTTTCAATAACATAACATCCAATACCTCGTTCCCTTTCAAAGTAGGAGAAACTAAAAAACATTTCCTTCACGCTAATTAAATCTCAGTATTCTAGTGTTTCAGAGTACACAAAAAAAGAGAAAAACATTAAAGTTCCTGTAATTATATAAATTTTTTAGAACATTACATTTTAATTAGTATAAATAATAATAATATATTTTATTGAAATGTTTGTATTATAAATTCAAAATTTAAGGTTGAGCCATACACACCGTAATATAAGCGGCATAGTTTTAATGCATGGGATGGATACGCTTCATTAAGCAAACTTTACTACAATAAATTTTGATTTAATTCTTGTGATCTAGTGGACCTGAAGATTTCATGGAATGTGTAAAAATATTCGAGAATATCTAGAAACGATTGAGCATTTCGTGAAATGTCTAGAAATATGTTGATATTTCATGAGTCAACATTTCGAAATTTTTCTACACGGGTACATGCATCTAGCTCTTACTCCAGTTTGTGTCAATCCAGATATTAAAAAGATATTAAATATGCAAAAATAGATACATCTAGAAACATTGTTTGTTTTACTTTACTCACTAGTGCTAAATGGGTCATTTTACAGCCGCAATACGGAAAGTGAGCAAAAACATCACTTTACATGTTCGTGCTATAATATTTTTCTCGTGTGTTGCTCATCAATGTTGATTGTATTATTGCTGTATTAATTTTTCATGTACCGTTTATGAAAGCTTATCAAAAAAAAAACGCAAATTTACCGTGGAAAAATTTCCAATTATTTTTCCTTGGTGCTTGAACAGTTAAATGCTGAAAATTTGTTGGTAAATATCTATACACCCTACATAAAGAGCAAAATATTCACAAGATGTTTCAAAATTCGTGCGCACGAATTACTATAGAAAGTTGTTGCATGACCAAAACCGAATAAAAATTCCCTTTGCAATTTTTCGATCCGACGGACATTTCGAGCTGCCCGTGGTTTGGAAAATGCAAACGGGTTAAAATTAATTCATAACAAATGTCGCAAAACACAAATCAGTCAAAAACAAATCAAATGTCAGAAAATGGTTTATAGTAGTTTGTGTATCAATGTTGTAATGCATTGTTTTATGTACCAGCGTGAGACATTATGTTAAAATGAGCAATTCGTAAGTTTTGACAGTCACACGAGATACATACTGCAATTTTTGCACGTATCTCCTATCAAATAGCTGGTTTTCACATCATAATATGTATATCTATAATATTTTTGATAGTTCAGTTCAGCCATGTTGAAATTATATTCGACTATTATATTGGATATATTGGGCTATTTACGACGACAAATGACAGAGATATTACTATTAAATATCTTATACACTAGTGCGAAAAACAGTCATTTAACAACCGTTTTACGGCATGAAAATCAGCTATTTTATAGATTGCCGTATAGAAACAGTTTATTATAAAAACTTTGACATTTATATTTTTGCATCGTACAAAACTATGTAAATATTTCAATCAATTCAAATTGCGAGCTAATAGCTGATAAATTAGTCGAATCTAGAATATCATGATAACATACGATAGGTATATGCATAACTTTTGAAAATATTTTAAATCAATTATTTTCATATTAAAAGTTATCACACACACGAAATCATTCATGAAATCATTATTATAGAATTGAAAAATAAATATTCTCTTTGGGCGAGCTATTTGGTTATTCAAACGCCCCTGATGTCATATAGTAAATGTCAAACATCTTGTGTAAACATATTTGTATTGATTCTGGTAAAAGAATACCTAGCAACCATACAAGTAGTTATACTTTGACGTCTCACTGCGTTTCGATATTTTATTTTTCGCACGTATTTATTGCATTTTTGTTGATATTTATTACTTACCAAACATTAAAAAGGAAAAAACTATTTGGAGTTTAATCAATTGCAATAAAACTTTTCAGATTTTCAAAATTGCATAGCTCGAAAAGTACCGATCTGATCTAAAAATCATATAGGCGCTTTCTGTTCACTTTTTGTCGCAGAACACCTTCCCCCAGTTAGTGTCCGCGTATTTCGAAACAGCCAGTATACACGCTTAGTTCGATTCGCGATCAGAGTTAGCTGCTTTGGCATGGTTATTACCCCACATAGCGTGAATGCTAGATGTTGGTGGTGGGTCGGTTTCAGTGGGGAAGGAAAGGGGGACGAAGGCAGGATGGCAACAACAGTTCGGCCGGTGTGTGTGTATATTTGTGTCGATCGAAAGACAAAGACAACGAAAGAGAGAAATGCAAAACTTCGAAAGTTCGTCTGTGCTCGTTTTGCGTCTGTTCGGAACACGATGAACTTTCTACCTCCATTTCGGGCGCAAATAAACCAAATCAAAAATAACTTTAGTGATTAGTATGTTCATTAATTAAACTTATTTAAATGGATCGCTGGTTATTCGTTCTTGTTTTCGTTTATTGCACACTTTTTATTGACTCGTTCAAATTCAACAATATTTTGCGGCTTATAGACTGTCCACATGTCAAAAACAATTGTAGTATACAACCTCGATATAAAAAAAGCTGAAGGGAATTAGAAAATATTCGTTATACCAAGTACTAATTCGTTATAATGAAGTTTGTTATATAAAGGTTAGGTTGGTCTAAGATAGGTTCTAAAATTCGTTTTACCCATTTTCTTCTGAAAACTTATCTTTAAACTTTAAAATTGTGGCCAATGTACTTGCGGGAATTTTGAACTCTTTATCGATGTCTAATTTTTTCTTTGTAGGATTCTCGTCTACATACTTAATGCTTTTTCGTTTCTCTGCAGCGGTTAAGGAACACTTTTTTCGTTGCTTAGCCGCTGCAACTTTAAATTTACTAACAACAGTGACCAACAGCAGTGTTTACATTACTTTACATCAAACAACAATGATTGTGGAAGAAATTGTTATATTGAGGTTACAGTGTATTAGGGGAAATGTGTCGTTTACGGTCTGAGTCTACTATTTGACATCACTTACATTCAATGTAAATCATATGGGAAATCTTAACACGTAATGTTGGTGAAAATCAAATACCCTGTATAAACTAATATTCACAGCATGTAAAATGTAATATGTATATGGTTTCTATCATCAGATGTCGTATCGTTTTGTGTCAAATCCCAAAATTAAAATTTTCGTTGAGATTTTCACATATTAAAGAATGAAATATTTACTTTGGAAAGACTGAAATTATTTTTGCAAAATTCTGGAAGTTTTTGTAGAAAAAAAATCGGTGTGACTTTAATTTGTAATTTATAACAACTATATACGTTATTTTTTATAAATACATAAAAAAAAACAATAATATATCTACAAAAGCAAAGAAAAAAATATAAAGAATAAAGAAAAGTACGCATCAATTGCTACGGATAAATAATAAAAAAACCAGTGTCAATTTTTTTGAGTTAGTAGAAAACAAATCTCATTTCGCCCAATTTTAGTATAAAATATCTATATAACCTCAAAATATCGGTCGCCTAGATTTTTTGTATTTGAAACAACATTGTCCCTTTTGTGGTCGCTAAAAAGTTTTGACTTTTTGGGTCTTGTGCTTTGATCGAATCAGTGTTATTTTCTCTATGTTATGTACTTCGTGCACACAAGTAATATATTATGCAAATACCCACCGTAATAATATAATACTATTGGAATACCCGGGTTTATTAGAAGTTAATTAATATTGTTATGTGGCTTGATATTCCACTAAAATAAACTTTTTGCTAAATTAGAACTGACAGTTCTAAAGCTGCACAGACATTCAAATTTACTGAGACCGAAGGGGAATATTGCTACTGTCGAATTTTTGATAATTTTTCTCACGTAGATTTTTTTAAAACTTAAAAACGTTCCTTTCTACTGAAATGGATTTTTTTAAAAATATTTATTAACTTTACTCGTTAACTGGTTAGATGTCAAATTTTGCAATTCAATTTCAACCCACTTCCATATCTCCCATTGACTCGAAACTTAGCACACGTTTGCAAAGGACAAAATAATATTTTTTTAAATGATTTAATCTGTGTAAATCCATCGTCAATAAAATGTTCGTAACGATTTCTTCCATAAATGGTTTGTCATGGAAACTACGATACTTACATATCACTGAAAATATTGCTCAAAAAAAATTAACCCGAAACTTATTCGGAGTCAAAAGACAGCACTATCGAGTATAGGTATTCGTGTGTCACGAAAGGCGAGTCAAATGCATTCATCAACTAAATAAACGCAAGTTTGATGAGATTCAAAATGAGATTTTTAAATAAAATTTCAGAGCTACGCCACTGTTTGGTTTAAATCAAATAATATCACATCTGTTCGTACATTATATGAAATTGTACAAACAATAATACAAAAGTGAAAACCAAAGTCGTATATTTCACAAAATACCTCCGGTATGTATATTTTCCGTAGCACGGATTTTCAATATGAATCTTTTAATCTTTTAATGGTCAGAGCCTACTTAAAGTTACTTTGCGTTATAGGAATAATACATTTCACCATTTTGTTTATGCTATAATACTCGTATGTTATTTGTTTATTTTCATAATGTACAACCATTTATAAAAGCTCCTCATAATATTTTACGTAAATTAATAATCATTTCAAAAATACCTTTTCGTTCTGCGAAACGGTATACAGAGAAAAAGGAAGATATAATTAAGTCGTTTTTAATGATCAGCATATTTTCGAAGTTTTTAAAGTCTATATTTAATTTATGTATATTTTTATAAAATTCGTAAACTATTTTATACGAAAAACCACTTTTTTTCACTAATATCACACATCGTTGACCGCTAATGACCTCAATTGTAGAACGTCTATAATCCGCAATATCTTCTGTTTTCTCTCTATATATTTTTTTCAAATCGGTGAGTTTTAAGTGACTGTCATTAAATTGTAATTATTTGACTCAACCTGTATTTCCACCATATTTAGCAGAGATAAAATTCAAGATCTTGTTTAAAAAATAGATCTTTCGTAAGTACCTACTATGTTTAAGCGTGGTTTTGAAAAATTAAATTTGAACGTGTCTTCGATAAAAAGCACACTATTTTTGCGTTCTTTAGGTACATGCGTGCTTTATCATAAATTATTTACCACCTTAAAACATACACACGAATATGTTCATTTCTTTTGGTTTAACACCTAGGGATATTTAAATTTTAGACTCTATGCTTCCCAGACCAATAGTTAGAGAAGTGAACATGCTCGTATCAAATTTATCATGTTATTTTCTGTAAACTATATTTCTCTAAACAATAATGTTCAGTCCATAAGCGCTTAATAAATAAATTGCATTTATGAAAGCAAATAAATTTAATACAATTTCATTATAAATATATAAAAAAAAACTGAAAAAGTATTTTCATGAATACCTTGTTGGTTCAGTTTCCATACGACAGATAGAAAAATCCTATCGTTTTCTGTTTAGGGGCCATTCATAAAATACGTTCGCATACAGGGTGGGGGGTCTTGCTGAGTGTGACAAGATGTGACACGGGGCGACGGGGGGTCTACGGCAACGTGACGTTCGCTGTTCATTAAAATATTTTAAATTAATATTTTTTCAATAAATTTTTTTTCTCAATTCATTTCATTTCGTATTTAGTAAATAGATAGACTTTTAAACGTATATAGTTTTATTACAATATATTGTAACTCGATATATTTACTTATGTTTATTTTTCGACATGACATTTTGTGTACTATCCATTGAAATTTATTATATTCAGGGGGGGGTCTTAGTCTTTGTGACGTAATATTTACAGGGGAGTCACAGAAAGTGTGACACAGCGTGACAATAGGGGGAGAGGGGGTCAAAAAAAGTTGATTGTAGCGTGACGTATTTTATGAATGGCCCCTTATTAGTGTTACAGAACGCTTTGTCAGAAAATCTGATTTGACGCTGAATTTAGATTGTGACCACACATATAACTGTGTTTTATAGATATTGTGGATTTAACACACTTTTCTGTGCGATTTTCCTCTTGAAAATAGCTCGAAAAACAATTTTTTTATCTGTTTAATCGAATATTCTACATACAGTAAAACCTCGGTTACCCGGCCCTCGATCAACCGAGCCTTCGCATTATCCGAGACAACGAACTGATTCAAGCACTCCATATTAATTGAGGTGTATGCTCGGATAATAGAGAAAAACTCGGATAAAACGGTTGAAGCAACTATGCCTATGCGAATCGAAAGAAACTCCACAAGTCAGCCACAAAGAGGGATTAAATGCGCATGAAATAGCTCTTAAATATATTTATATTAATATATAGATATACAGCCGGAAATCAATGCAAATGACCTCTTATTAATGAAATGATGGCGAAATATTCATCCCATACTTAAAAAGTTCTCTATACTCGTTATGGCGGATTTACGATTATTGCATATGCTGGGACTGATGCACTCCATACTAAATACTAACAAGCCTGATTATTTATATGATCATTTCGTATATCTCGGTGAATCTCACAGTTACCAAACCAGGAATTATTTCGATCTGGTTATTCCATCATGCCATACCGTACTGGGATCGTCATCATTTATAGTTGAGGGTCCAAAACAATGGAATAAACTACCAAACAGCATCAGATCCATTAAAAACAAAAGACACTTTACTGACAAATGTAAAGAGGCACTGCTACAAAATTATAAATACAATTAAATCTACATGTTATGTTTTCCTTTTTATAAATGTGCATAATTTAATGTCTTAGGTATAAATAGTTCGCTATTTTATTCATATTGATCTCATGTTAATATGAATTATTGTTTATGTGTATCACACTTTTAATGTTAAATTTTAATTTAGAGAGGGCATGTTCAAACGGCTTAGGCTATACATGGCCCTAAATAAAGCATTATTATTATTATTATATTGCAGCTAAAAATGAATGAGCAGGTAGAAACAGTGCTCTATTCCGGAATTTCGTAAACCACGTTAGTGACAAGTTACACGTTATATAGTAACAATGCTTTGTACGCCAAAGATTAATTTAAGGCCGTTCGGTTTTCACTTTTATATACTTTTGTGATTAAATTTCATTTACATTTCAATTACATAAAAATCAATTAACTTTTTGGAATTTTTTATTTCTTCGGCGTGTTATCCGAGCTTTCGCTTATCCGAAGCACCTCCTCCCCACATTACCTCGGATAACCGTGGTTATAAAATTCCAAGGGAATTCGATTATTCCTGCACATATACTGTTCTGACTATGTTTCATTGCTCAACAGAGCTCTTTCTGGAACTAATAAAATTATTATTATTATTATTATTATTATAAAAACTGTAATGTCAACTGCCTTTCTGACATTGCATTCTGTCTAGCCAGAATGATTGTTTCTTAACAAATAATCAATAGATGTCTCCACATCAACAGTTTGTACACAACTATTTAAGTATTCTAAAGACGTTCCAACTAATCAAAATACAGCATGGCTACGGATTCTAACACACAAGTTTTTGCGTACGGTTTTTGTTAGATATTTTCTGAATAATTTCCAACAGATAATTAAAACGGCTGCCGCGTCTGCCACTGCTCTGCCCTAGATAGACCCGGGGTTTTGTTGACGGGGGACTGTGGAAGTATCTCCCCATCGAGCGAGTCGCTATCGACACGTGACCTTACAATGGAATATTAGCTATTTTCACGCGCATTTCTCACTGAAAGGTTTCAACTCTCTCTGTCTCTCTCTAGCGCCAATTTACATTTGCAGGGGAGGATTTTTGAATAAAGGCATCGCAGCTTCACTGTTACAGGTTTTTTCGTTTATGACGAAGAATTCAATGAAAAATCATTGTTATACTTAATTGCCTTTTTATTTGATGATAACGTCGCGCTTCTTTTTAACATTTTAACAGATAATTGTTTTAATACACAGGGTGACCGCTACTACTTTCAAATTTGTAGACTAAACTATTTTGAAACAAGTGTGTAGGCTTTCACGGCCGCCGTTGTTCCAAATCTTCTTGGTTTCTGCGCTTGTAGAATGTGATTCGTTTATATTTCTACCTGACGTTTCGTCTGCAACTGTGGTAGACAATACCAAAGGCGGTATGCGGCATCGGGAGAAGTGTCCTCCTTGGTTGCTCACAGGTAAGTGTGTCAATGAGTAGTGTCCTCCCTTTTTTATGCTCAATGTGTTAGTGTTCTCTGCTCGGTCGTTGCTCCTTCTGCTATAGTTGGTCGTACCGTTCAGTGATTTTGTATGTCGCAGTGTATGCGGCATCAACAGAAGTGTCCTCCTTGGTTGCTCACAGGTAAGTGTGTCGATTAGTGGTGTTCTCCCTTTCTCAGTGTGTTAGTGATCTCTGCTCGGTTGTCGTTCGTTTTTCCATTAGTTAGTCGTTTCGCTCAGTGATTTTGAATGTCGAAAGTCTAGTAAAACCTGGACACCAGCACTGCGACATACAAAATCACTTAGCGAAACGACTAACTAATGGAAAAACGAACGACGACCGAGCAGAGATCAAAAACAAACTGAGCATAAAGGAAGGGAGAACACCACTCATCGACATACTTACCTGTCAGCAACCAAGGAGGACACTTCTCTCGATGTCGCAAACCGCCTTCGATAATGCTTACTGCAGTTGTAGACGAAACGTTAGATAGAAATACCAATGGATAACGACCTGCAATCCCGCAAGAAACCAAGAAGATTTAAAACTATTTTGAAGTCATCAGTTCAATTTTCTTGTAAATAAACCCTCTCAAATTTGGGTGCTGTAGTGGGCACTGTATAGGTAGAGGTTAGTTACTTTAGAAAGTAAACTGCTAATGAAGCATTTATTACTTATTTTAATGGTTACAATTAAATAGTAAATTGCTTGCATCGTTACTTGTTACCTAAATATATGTACCTCTATATACAGCATATACAGTACGTATATTTACATAATAAATTAAAAAAAATAAAATTAAAAAATAACTCACAGTATGTGGACTTTGTAATCCCTTGCTATATACTGGTGATTTTTTAACCTGAAACTTTCAAATATCTCGAGTAATAAACAATAGACGAAAAAAATGTTACAAACAAAAGTTATACAATCGGATGGGGGCAGTTTGTCGGGATATGTCACGTTGGCTTTGGGTGGAACGGTTTGGAACGTTCAAGATCAAATTCGTTATTTTTAATGGGATCCTCTTTTTATTGCAAATTCGGATGTTATGGTTAAAAATACGTAAAATTTGCCTGCAACTTTTTTTCGATTCATGATAGATGAAGCTTCAATTCAATTTTTTTACTGAAAACCTGTGCATATTAAATTTGCAACAAAAACAACAATATTTTGTTATATTATGTATAGATGCTCTATACTACATAGACGGACTTAGCAGGTCGCGCAAAAACGCCACATTTTTCCGTAACGCCAACTGTCAAAGGACAATTTAATCGAAAAATGTCGATGTGATTGTCAATTTTTTTACTTTTGAATTAAAAAAACCCGGGTCGCAGTGCCAAAACCCTGCCGACAATATAGTGTATTTGCTAATACAGGCAGTGTGGATTTATTATGCGAATTTAACTTTGTTTTTGGGCAAAATAAAAAATTTGACTCCTTAATACACCCGTTAAAATAATATTTTTTTCCTTAATTGCAATATTATTATCAATCAAACCTCTATACCAAGTTATATACACCTTTCAGTAAATAGTTCACTATCTGCAAACTAGTCTTTCTTAAAATTTTTAAATCCGGTCCTGTAGGCCCGATTTTATTAAAATTTTAAGGACACTTTTTAATTACTACCAGTGGGTTAAATTTCAATTTTGAAACGATTTGGAGAAGTTTTTCGGTATTTTGGGGCCCAAAAACATTTTGCAACCCCTAAAAACTACCCTTAAAATGACCAGATTGGGCCCATTTTAAATAGGCTTCTTGCGGCGATGGATTTCAACACGTGGACCAAATTTAGTTGAAATCAATTAACTCCTTCGAAAGTTATTGCCCGGACACATATATATACACGTATATATATATATATATATATATATATATATATATATATAATATATATATACGTATATATATAAACATTTTTAAAAATGGTGCCAAAGTGTTTAGGAGGTTACGAAACGTCGAGAAATTTTGGTCCGACCCCTAGGTCCCGCCATCCGACCGACGCCAATAGTGTATGTTGCCATATGGCAAATACACTAATAAAATTCTGTCTATCTATCTTACCCCTTCACGAAATTCACAAAGCGCGCCTAAATAAGTTTTACCTTGAAAAACTGTCCACGGATTGGACACGAGCGGTTTTGTCTTGTGACCGTAGTTAACGTATACTGCGCGTATGGGTAAGAGGTATTGTGCAATCAATCAACGTCGTGTCTAATATGCCAGCTGGTTTCCATTGTGGCATACCTTTAAGTAAAAATAAACATACACACATAGATAACATATACTTACACAACACGTCAAGGGGGCTGAGTTACACCCTCTCCTCTATTATTATTATTTTTTTATGGATGACAGTTCTTGAGCTATTAAAAAATAATTTTTCATTCGTGAATTTCTGTCTACTGTACTCGTCTGGCGACGTCTCTACTAAAACATAATTCTCTTAAATATAATTGGATTTCTTTTTCGTTGTTATTAGTGTATTTGCCATATGGCAACATACACTATTGGCATCGGTCGGATGGCGGGACCTAGGGGTCGGACCAAAATTTCTCGACGTTTCATAACCTCCTAAACACTTTGGCACCATTTTTGAAAATGTTTATATATATATATATATATATATATATATATATATATATATATATATATATATATATATATATATATATACAGTAAGGCCTCGATAATCCGGACTAATTAAAACCGCTGTGATCCGGATTAGTAAAAAATTCGGATTACTGAAGCAGCCCAGCTTTTTTATATGAAAGGTGAACATTTATTACAAAATAACTAGAAAATAGTACGTAAACAAAAAATTATGCAAAATAGAAGTATGTTTATTAAATTTTATATTATTGTTTGCTTAATCCTTTTCTGCTAGCTCTAAAATTATCATTTCCATAGATTTCGGTATAGAAGTTTTGCTTTGGCAGATTTCGTAGGGAATTGGAACATGCATTGATCGTTGTGTACAAAACCATGCATACAAATGAGTTTCCATTTCTGAATATTCGGCTTTTCGTAATTCCTTTCGGGCGCCGGGACCGGAATAAAAGAAGGAACACATACATAGTAAAAATCCAAAATAGTCATTAAAATATACCATATCTTTTGATTTTGTTTTTGTTCTTTTTTATATCGGAAATTGATGTTCCTATCCTGTATTCATTTGCCAAAACTTTTCCACTTTCACCACGGGCTATGTCGGATTTTTGTTTTATTGACAACGTAGTGTGTTTTCTTCTAGAAGCTATTTTAACATATACGTGTATAAAATTATTTTATATACTTATGTAGAACATAAAATAACGCACCTATATATAATTAATACTCAATCAAAACAACGTCACACATATAATGCCTGCTTATAGGAATCCTCACATATGTATCAGATCCGACCGAATACATGCCGGGGAATCTATCACTATCGCTATAGTATTAATTATTAATTAATTAATTATTAATTTGAATGAAATAGACGTTTAAAAACGCAGATCCGAATTACCAAGTACTGTCAAATGCGGATTATAAAGTACACAATGTAATTGAAATGCTTAGCCGAATTATCAAAGAATCCGGTTTACTGAATGTCCGAATTATCGAGGCCTTACTGTATATATTATATATATATATATATAGGTATATATGTGTACGGACAATAACTTTCGAAGGAGTTAATTCATTTTAACGAAATTTGGCACACACGTTGGAATCCATCACCGCACGAAGCCTATTTAAAATAGGCCCAATCGGGTCATTTTAAGGGTGGTTTTTAGGGGTTGAAAAAAGTTTTTGAGCCCAAAAATACCTAAAAAATTCTCAGAATCTTTTCAAAATTGAAATTTAGCCCTTTAATAGCAATTAAAAAGTGCTCCTAAAATTTTAATAAAAT
Source organism: Venustoraphidia nigricollis (assembly GCA_034508555.1). Classification (NCBI taxonomy): domain Eukaryota; kingdom Metazoa; phylum Arthropoda; class Insecta; order Raphidioptera; family Raphidiidae; genus Venustoraphidia; species Venustoraphidia nigricollis. The sequence continues at coordinate 4,237,018 of JAVRKA010000023.1, read as the reverse complement.
CGGCCCGACAGGACCGGGTTTTCAAATTTTCTGAAAACAGTAATTTGTAGATAGTGACTTATTTATTGAAGGGTGTATTTAATTGGGTGTAGACGTTAGATTGATAATAATATTGCAGTTAAGAAAAAAAATGTTATTTTAAGGGGTGTATTAAGGAGTCAAATTTTTAATTTTGCCCAAAAACCAATTTAAGTTCGCGTAATAAGGCCACACTGCCTATGTATAAGCAAATACACTATATTGTCGGCAGGGTTTTGGCACTGCGACCCGGGTTTTTTTTATATTTCTTATATGTTATTAATGTTCGTATTTTTTGCAAAAGACTAACGAGTAAACTTTTAAATTAATTGTATGTCTTAAATGAATTTATTATAGATTTAAGTTTTTTTTTTAAACTGGATAAAGCCCTTAGAGCTCAATCCAGAGATTTAAAACCATCAATATATATCTTTGCCAACTTTTCAAAATGCTAATTTATAAAAGAACCTTTTCCGAATCATTGAAGCACATCAAATCTAAAACAGTAGTTTATGTGACTCGTTTGTAGTGAAAGGTATTATCACGGGCGGTGACATAATGTTATCACAAGCGATTTAGCGAGTGTTAACAGTCATTCGAATGATAATATCATTACAGACAAGATACATACGATATTTTTTGCACGTACCTTCTATAAAATAGCTGTTTTTCACTTCATATATAGTTTCACGTCGTATATTTGACAATTTGGCCTTATTGGTATCTATGTGAACTGTTCAGCGCCTATATTGCTTCTCTGTCATTCATATGGAATTAAATGTCACCTGACAGAGATGTATCTATTGGATAGGTAAAATCGCATTACTTTTGTTTAACTTTACGCACTAATGCGAAAAAGAATAATATTTTACTGTGCGCTTTACAGGCATGAAAAGCAATTGTTTTTAAAGGGAACCGTGCACAAAAATATTTTTATGAGACTTCTAACTTTTCATTTAAAAAACTTCTTCCGGTTAATTAAAAGGACGTTTTAGATAAATTAATGATGTTTTAGTGTGATCTGATTGCGAAGATTTTTCGTGCACAGAGAGCTGAAATTAAATAAACCAAAGTGTGAAGAGTGTAGGCGATGTAAATCTAGATAAAAACATCGGGTGTCACATTCAGTCGCTGGAGATGTGCTAGAATTATGTAAGAGAGCACTGAGCAACTTATTTTTATACGATACGACTACAAAAAAACAACAATATATTTTCATTTTAAGAAGAACGAAATTAAAGTCCTGTTCGTAGATTTTCGGTGGCAATCGGACTTGTACGTAATCTTAGATAATAACATCACACCTAGTACATAAAAACTGCATTTACGTTCTAGATCCATAAACTACTATTTTGACAGTAAATAATAAACTGCCTTTGTTTATATCACATTCCCATGACTTTCTGTGTCACTCATTACTCATTTTCTGTCATTAATAATAGATGATACAATGCTGTAGTGTATTGCATTTCCATGACTTTGTCGTCACTCATTTCTGCCAGTTTTTAGTGTATTTGCCATATGGCAACATACACTATTGGCGTCGGTCGGATGGCGGGACCTAGGGGTCGGACCAAAATTTCTCGACGTTTCATAACCTCCTAAACACTTTGCCACCATTTTTAAAAATGTTTATATATATATGTATATATATATATATATATATATATATATATATATATATATATATATATTTATATATATATATACGTATATATATATATATATATATATATATATATATATATATATATATATATATATATATATATATATATATATATATGTGTGCGGGCAATAACTTTCGAAAGAGTTAATTGATTTTAACGAAATTTGGCCCACGTGTTGAAATCCATCACCGCAAGAAGCCTATTTAAAATGGGCGTAATCGGGGCATTTTAAGGGTAGTTTTTAGGGGTTGAAAAATATTTTTGGGCCCCAAAATACCGAATAAATTCTCAGAATCGTTTCAAAATTGACATTTACCCCTTTAGTAGTAATTAAAAAGTGTCCCTAAAATTTTAATAAAATCGGCCCGACAGGACCGGACTTTCAAATTTTTTGAAGACACTAATTTGCAGATAGTGACATATTTATTGAAGGGTGTCTTTAATTCGGTGTAGAAGTAAGATTGATAATAATATTACAATTAAGAAAAAAAATGTTATTTTAAGGGGTGTATTAAGGGGTTAAATTTTTTATTTTGCCCAAAAACAAATTTAATTTCACATAATAAAAGTATAAAACCACACGGCCCTATAAAAGCAAATACACTATATTGTCGGCAGGGTTTTGGCACTGCGACCCGGGTTTTTTTTTTGTTTCATTCTACATTACGAAAACTTTTTGTCAAAAACCTATTTATAATGAATTTTCAATCATTACAGAATATAAATAGAAAGTATAATTCACCTCTATTTAACGATTTTTGTCAACTTATAACCTTTACTTACATAATGTATCCCACCAATCAGTCACACACAATTCTACAATAGCAACAACAATTCATTTCTCGACAGGTTCAGACACGTTAAATTTATCGTAAGACAATCATTGTTGTTTGATGTAAAGTAATGTAAACACTGCTATTGGTCACTGTTGTTAGTAAATTTAAAGTTGCAGCGGCTGAGAAACGAAAAAGATGTTCCTTAACCGTCGCAGAGAAACGAAGAATCATTAAGTATATGTAGATGAGAATCCTACAAAGAAAAAAATTAGCCATCGCTGAAAAGTTCGAAATTCCCGCAAGCATATTGGCCACAATTTTAAAGTTTAAAGATAAGTTTTTAGAAGAAAATGGGTTTCCTTACCTTTCTAAAACGTATCTTAGACCAACCTAACCTCTATATAACAAACTTCATTATAACGAATTACATACTTGGTATAACCAATATTTTCTAATTCCCTTCAGCTTTGTTAAATCAAGGTTGTACTGTAACGGGTCCAATAACATGTGTATTGTCCGTCACATTATATTTTATAATTTATTTTATTTATATTTTATCATAAAAAGTAAATTACTGGTCTCACTCCATCCCTGAACAAATTAATTATGCAATGACAATTACTAGTTGCACAATTTCAATAAGAATACACTTTTTTTTAAGAAATAACATTTCAAAAAAATGTTTTAATAAGTCAGTCTGATTTTAATTTAATAGTGTAAAGTCAGTCTTGTCAAATTATCTCCATTTTACTTCAAATTTTAATTCAAGAATTCCGTCGACCGATACGCACTATAATAAATCAGTTTTTACATTTTGCGATTTAAAATTTATATCAAGAGTGGATTGAGACCAATAATTAATAAAAAAACTCGGGTCGCAGTGCCAAAACCCTGCCGACAATATAGTGTATTTGCTTGTATAGGGCCGTGTGGTTTTATACTTTTATTATGTGAAATTAAGTTTGTTTTTGGGCAAAATAAAAAATTTAACCCCTTAATACACCCCTTAAAATAACATTTTTTTTCTTAATTGTAATATTATTACCAATCTAACGTTTACACCGAATTAAATACACCCTTCAATAAATAAGTCACTATCTGCAAACTAGTGTTTTCATAAAATTTGTAAACCCGGTCCTGTCGGGCCGATTTTATTAAAATTTTGGGGACACTTTTTAATTACTACCAGATGGTTAAATTTCAATTTTGAAACGATTCTGAGAATTTTTTCGGTATTTTGGGGCCCAAAAACATTTTTCAACCCCTAAAAACTACCCTTAAAATAGCCCGATCAGGTCCATTTTAAATAGGCTTCTTGCGGTGATGGATTTCAAGACGTGGGCCAAATTTCGTTAAAATCAATTAACTCCTTCGAAAGTTATTGCCCGCACACACACACACATATATATATATATATATATATATATGTATATATATATGCATATATATACGTATATAAATATATATAAACATTTTTAAAAATGGTGCCAAAGTGTTTAGGAGGTTATGAAACGTCGAGAAATTTTGGTCCGACCCCTAGGTCCCGCCATCCGACCGACGCAAATAGTGTATGTTGCCATATGGCAAATACACTAAAAACCCGGGTCGCAGTGCCAAAACCCTGCCGACAATATAGTGTATTTGCTTATACAGGCAGTGTGGCTTTATTACGCGAACTTAAGTTGGTTTTTGGGCAAAATAAATAATTTGACTCCTTAATACACTCCTTAAAATAACGTTTTTTTTCTTAACTGTAATATTATTATCAATCTAACGTCTACACTGAATTAAATACACCCTTCAATAAATAAGTCACTATCTACAAATTAGTGTTTTTAAAAAATTTGTAAGTCCGGTCCTGTTGGGCCGATGTTATTGAAATTTTAGGGACACTTTTTAATTCCTACTAAAGAGTTAAATGTCAATTTTGAAACGATTCTGAAATTTTTTTCGGTATTTTGGGGCCCAAAAACATTTTTCAACCCCTAAAAACTACCCTTAAAATGCCCCAATTACGCCCATTTTAAATAGGCTTTTTGCGGTGATGGATTTAAATAGGTGGACCAAATTTCGTTAAAATCAATTAACTCTTTCGAAAGTTATTGCCCGCACACACACACACACACACACACATATATATATATATATATATATATATATATGTATATATATATATATATATATATATATATATATATATATATATATATATATATATATATATATATATGTATATATATATATATACGTATATAAATATATATATAAACGTTTTTAAAAATGGTGCCAATGTGTTTAGGAGGTTATGAAACGTCGAGAAATTTTGGTCCGACCCCTAGGTCCCTCCATCCAACCGACGCCAATAGTGTATGTTGCCATATGGCAAATACACTAATAATAAAAAAAAACATTTTAATTTCATTTCAATGTAATATTTAATTGTTAATAAATATTAATAAATAATCTGATCATTTATTACATATATTATTATTATTATTATTATTTATAAATATCTTAAATAATAAGACCTGCACCCTGCTTCCACTGCAAAAGGGGTCAGGTTATAGTACTGTAATTACATATGTCGTGTTAGTAGGGACCTAAATCGTTTTGTAGGTTGACCAGAGCTACTCTAACATGGCGCAGGTATGAAAAGCATAGTCTGCTGTGTAATGTGGATACGCAAGTAGTCAAGTGTAGAGTCAGTAGATGATATTTATATGTATATACAGTTGATGTATGATGATGATCTCGCAAAGTGTAGAATTTGCAGTTATGTTAAAGGCGCATGTTCACATTTTCTAATCCATTCATCACTCTTGCTACAGTAAGAGATGAAGGACTGAGACGGAAATCTTTTGTTGTAAGATATACAAAGCAGAGTGCGCCAGTTTCGATGTGGGAAAGCTAACCGATCTCATCGTTTTTTAAATAGGTATATGAAAATATTTCAACAAAATCATATTTGAAGTTTTCATTCGTTTTTCTCGTAAAATGTTTCACTGTGTAAGTTTTTCAGTATAGAAAGCCATAAATTTGATTAAATCGTGAATATATGTAAATCAAGATGTCAGACAGCTGCTTGTGTTGATGACTGTTCGCCATTTTATTTGATTTGATTGACTAGAGAGATCTTAATACAATGTAAAATTTATATTATAGGGTAAAGGTACCGGTTTCTAATTCATTTATGTTTGTGTCAGATCATATTAATTAACTTAACGTACTAATAAAGAAAATTATTCTTTTATTAACTGTCTTCATTTTAAATCCCTAGTTTTTTTCTATAATATACTAAAAGAAAAAATGTCTTTACTTATAAATCAGTTTCACATCTTTTGCCTGAATTTGTCTGAAAATGTCTAGTTTCTGTACATTTTTTTTGTGATTGTTAATATAGAATTCCGTACAAAAAAACGAATCCTTACAGAATCACTTTCATATCTGTGTCTTCTTGTCAGTTTCTTTTCTCCGAATCTACTGGACGAAAAAAAAATTGAACTATAGAGTTAGATTACCCAATTGCGAACGTATAGCGTAAATAAACTAATTTCCGATTTTGGGACTTAATTTTGGGAGCCAAATTAGAAAATAAAAAAAAAATTCAATTGCATCATTTCACCTATCAAATGAAGGATCCGTTATTAGAAATACACATATACTTTTTTAAACTTTTAAAATGCATAGTTTAAAAGATATTAAAGAAAATATAATAAAATAGTTCATTTCTCCTCCCCTTATCTCCAAAACTACTGAGCCTAAAATTTTGGAAAAAAGACCTAAACGGAAGTCCAAAGTTTTAAAATTCTCACAGAAAACGGAATGGTACGTAACCCTCTCTACGCGAGTTCCGCTCGCACTTGTTTTCTTAACAGGGGTCCAAAAGTATAGGAAAATACATGCGAGATACCATAAAATCTTAAAAAGAAACTATTTTTTTAACTCAATTCATTACTTGTGAAGCCTAGCACCAATACAACAGATTATAGAAATAAAATTCAGAAAAACGATTGTATTACAAAATAAATAAAAAAAAACTGGGCGCATTTTGAACATTTTACTTTTATGTTGTTTAGAATTCAGCTTTGTACCGTTTTTACTTAAAAATGCAGTGGCATTATCAATTCTGAGCTACCTTTGTGAACAACAGCCAACAGAAGTCAAATTCCGTAACTCGTCAAGTCACAAACTATCTGTACCAGTAATGTTCATTCAAAGAACGCTTTTGAAATCGTCAGGGGGAAATTTAGAGGCTCGATCGTTTGTTACGGCAGTGGTAATTGTCACGTCCATCTCGCCTCGACGGTGGCGGAGCCCCGTTCGGTTCTCATGTGCGTCACGTAGATCCACTGTGGTTGCCTCTGGTGTCGGACGCGTTTACACGACGGCGATAATCATTATTTACACCGAAGGTTAGTCGGAGAGGCGCCGCATTTGTCCTGGTGTCAATTAACAATCACCGTACTGTTTCTTTATTGAGCTCACACAATGAAATGACAAAATATGCAAACGCTTAAAAAAATAACTCCAACATTAATTTTGTATTTTGACGTTTTATAAAACACAAACTCTTCTTTTCTTCTCTTATATTACGGTAAAATAAATTATCAATTAAATAAATCAATAATAATAATAATTCAGCCGCCGCGATAGTGGAAGATTCGGGTTCGTATCCCGATAGTGACATTGTATGAAATGTAATAAAAAAAAAAAACACATTGAACCTAACCCTCATAAGCTCACAAAGAAATTTAACTTCTTAAGTTTTTATGTACGTCAAATTACAAAAATTATTTTGTACTTCAATTGTTCGTAATTTTAAATGTCAGATTCCCGAGCACTGACTATATATGTTCATCTTCATGTTGCTATTTTGCGAATCAAAATGCGACACACTATAAACTTCTGTCTTTGTCAGTTTCATGTCATTTCGGGGACAAACTAACTTCGCCTCAATTTGTTTCATTCTACTTCCCCTCGATTTCATACATTTTTCCAGCAGATACGTCGCTAAAGAAGTGTTACACTTCAAACATTTCTTCAGATTACTTTGCAACAATGTGTGTTTCATAGTATGATAGCGATACTTAAAAAGTTATAATTATTATGTGTATGTAGTTCATATCAAAACGTTATTAGAATAACTAAACCACTTAATTAATATAATAGAATTTTACAATAAATCCAGATTTTTAAAGTAAACACAGCTTTATTAAATTTAACATATACAACATTAATTTGCATTAAGTAGCGGCCGAATTCATTATTATATACGTATTGTAATTAGCAGTTGTCTGAAAATAACTTTAAGGCTGTCGGAACGCTCTGAATTTAAGTCAAAAATAGAGCTTCGGCTGTCAACTGATTGTAGACTTATTCGTCAACATTCTGCAAAAATTCTTTCTCTATAAGGAAGATAAAGGACAAATCTAGGTCTTTAATGGACTACTTTTGTAATTTATGTACGATTTACTAGAAAAAAGTTGGCATTAATTGTACCAAAAAAACACACGTTTTCAATATCACACTACGACCTTATTCGTACTTATTTCACAAAACTGTTCCATCACAAACCTAAAGTTACTTTTCCTTTTTCGGAAAAGTTTTTTAAATCTTCAATGTATTTCCAAAAATTAGAGTAAACAATTGACATTTTTTATGGTTATACTTACAAAATGAACTAGAAATATGTACCATTCTTTCCAAATGACTTTTAGCCAAGTTTTTATAAATCTAAATAAACTATTAAAAATCAGATAAAAACGAGAAAATTAAAATAAGTTTCACACAAATTTTTGTATAAAAAATAATAATTTGGAAAAAGAATATTGAGCAAGTCGAATTTGTCAATATTTTTAACATAAGTCTGTAAAGAAAAAACTTCAAAATTCAATTTGCCTTTCTGTAATTTGAAATCTCGTGACGTGCTGTAAAAAAATATTGACGAATATCACGTTGTTTTATTCAATTTTAAGGTCAAAAATATATGTCTTTTGATATTTTTAAGCGGCAGCCAAATTTTTTTAGGCTTAATGCTTAATCAAAGCTAATAGAGACAGTAATAAATGAATTTTGCTACCACAGTTCGATATTTCCCGAGGGCGTATTTTACAATCTGAAGAATAAGTCACCTTAAAATATCAGTCGGTTTTTGATAGTCAGATATTAGGTTATCATTTTCGTATTAGGAGAAAATTAGTCTACTACACTCTCTAATCCAACACCACTGTGATATATTTTGATAGCGTGCTGTTAATGTCGTCACGCAATTCAAACATATTAGCAATGTGCTTCAACCAAAGAGAAAAAAAGCCGCTTTCACTTTTCCAGTGTAACAACTTAATGATCTTCGAATACTTTTGAGGATTATTAAGGTGCGAAACTTTTTAGCTCGCTGTAACAAAACTCTCTACAACGACAATTGGCAAGTGACGTCATATTCTGCAAAATAAAATTATAACTGCAGTTTTGAGAACATTTGAACGGTTTTGGAGTCTTTTTCTTTGTCGTCTTCACAGTAAATAAAGAGCTACGCAGGCAACGCCTTGAATTGTATCGTCAGAAGAATACATTTTCATTTTGTCGATGTCTTTACACAAATGTCATTTTGCAAGATCAACATAATCTGCAAATTCCGTCGATTAACCGAAGTTGTAGCTTGAGTTGCACAATAAAAAGTAGAGCCTTATATGTGAATACCCTCATGACTTTTAAAAGTAACGTCGACACCTTTAAATTGCGCAATACATTTATGACGCCACTTTAGACTTGTTTTTGATTACGTGTGAGCACAACAATTTTAGCGTTGCGTCACAAAAATGTAAAAATGTGCAAGCATCTTTAAATTAAAAAAACCCGGGTCGCAGTGCCAAAACCCTGCCGACAATATAGTGTATTTGCTTGTATAGGGCCGTGTGGTTTTATACTTTTATTATGTGAAATTAAGTTTGTTTTTGGGCAAAATAAAAAATTTAACCCCTTAATACACCCCTTAAAATAACATTTTTTTCTTAATTGTAATATTATTGTCAATCTAACGTCTACACCGAATTAAATACACCCTTCAATAAATAAGTCACTATCTGCAAACTAGTGTTTTCATAAAATTTGTAAATCCGGTCCTGTCGGGCCGATTTTATTAAAATTGTGGGGACACTTTTTAATCACTACCAAAGGGTTTAATTTCAATTTTGAAACGATTCGGAGAATTTTTTCGGTATTTTGGGGCCCAAAAACATTTTTCAACCCCTAAAAACTACCCTTAAAATAGCCCGATTAGGCCCATTTTAAATAGGCTTCTTGCGGTGATGGATTTCAACACGTGGGCCAAATTTCGTTGATATCAATTAGCTCTTTCGAAAGTTATCGCGCGTACACATATATATATATATATATATATATATATATATATATACGTATATAAATATATATATATATATATATATATATATATATATATACATATATATATAAACATTTTTAAAAATGGTGCCAAAGTGTTTAGGAGGTTATGAAACGTCGAGAAATTTTGGTCCGACCCCTAGGTCCCGCCATCCGACCGACGCCAATAGTGTATGTTGCCATATGGCAAATACACTAAAAAAAAAATACTTCCAGGACGTGGGATCCACGACACACCTGATCTTTTTTCTTATTTCACTGCATCATTTGAGAACTTAACCAGCTGTTTTGATGTTATTAATAGATTTGTAAAACAATTGACATCGTTCCCACCGTATTTTAAAGCAATCATTCCAAAATTGTAACCCTTAACGCCACAATTAAACTCGCAATCTGTACATTATAACTTTGTATGTAGGCAGAGAGCTGATTCTGTGTCTACATTTTATAGCCTATGTCATCGATCAGTCTTTCTGTTCTGCGCCGTCTTCTTTTCTGTATTCTTTTCTTGAGACAATTCTTTATAGCGTCTTCATATCCCTATGGACGCATGACAAAACACTGGATTTTATATACCTAGATCTTCTAGCTCAGTCCGTTCGTATGTAATTATGTTTGCAGTCGATGTTGATCTATTGTCAGTTGGCTATGAACTCAATAAGGACTTGCCTTTGACGTTTCAATATTCAGATGATATATTATAAAACTTGCGGCATTCGGCACAGACAAAAGATAGTTTTACATACGTCTCGAATTCTTATAAAAATATCACGGACAATTTTTTTGTTTTACTGAAATGGAAAGATCATACAGCGAATTTCTTAAGACGCAATACATGATTTTTGTTGTTATGTTAGCTATGGAAGTCATTAATGTATTATAGAAAATCGTTCGACATAAAATACAACACAGACCGAACGCCCAAGAGAGTTTCGTGTGCAAAGATCTGCATTATGTGGCGTCTGATATTATTGATGTTACGAAGAAAAACTATGATCCAATATTTTTTTTATACCTTCGTACCACAGGTCGCAGAATGTTGCTTTTGCAAATATAATATTTGGAAGATCTGTTCGATATAAAAGATAGGCGCCTACTAACACAAGCTAGAGAGCTTTTAAATACTGCCTTTTCTCAGTGGTGGGTTAGTCTCTGAGGAAAAATACAATATCCCAGACCAGTTGCTCAATGATTTTTCTTATTAGGGTTTTATGAAAACAATAGTATTTAGTGATGAATTGAAAAATATTGACCAATTTAAAAAGACAATAATTTAGTTCTGTTTTAAATAAATTTTATAACTGTTTAGGATACTATAAATTTTTGAAAATTTGTAATTTCCATTTTTATAATTAAAAGTATGCTCTTTTTCGATGTACGTTGTATTTTAAGTGGAACGATTTCCATAGCTACCCAATCAACAAAACCTATGTACGCTATGTCCATGAAATTTACTCTATACAAATCTTATAGCAAAACTATTTTTTATTTTTTACTAAATAATTTTAAAAAAATATGTTCATTTAAAAATACATTTTTAAACTAACTTTCGATACGCATCGAAAGAATCCGTACGTCGCAATGGTCTTTGTATCAATAGTTGCCAGGTGAAACATTTATACATTTTGATGTTTTCCTTTTTTTTAGTGTTTCGTACCAAAACACTAAAAACGGAACCCTTATAGTCTCACTCCGGTTTCCGTCCGTCCATTTATCGCAAGCTCCCACAGCCGATCGGTACAATCTAGGGACTTGAAATTTGGCCTACCTACTTAAATAAACTAATTTCTGATATTGGGAAAGTTGCGTATTTTTTTGAAAAAAATAAATCTCTTGTGGATTATTGATACGATTTTTAAAATAGCGTTTGTTAAATTTAAAAAATGATAGATCCGTGGTTTTTGTATATCCTCTGAAAACAACTCAAATCTTTTGTATTTTATTGTAAGATAAAGAAAACTATTTTGCTATCGATTTAAAGAAATTTAAATACAAATTGAAGTTGAAGGAGAGACTTCGTGGCATCAATCGTGAAAAGTGATACTCCACGATAAGTATCTCTTCAGCTTCCAATTTTTAAAGTCAAACTATTTATAATATAAATTATAACGTGAACTGATGATAAATAAACAATAATGATCTAAAATAGAATACACTTTATGGTTAAATGTGTTTTTTTATAATATATAAAATATAATTGGAATGATGATATTTGCATTTATATGAAATTTGTTTTCAATAATTTCCATTTCAATACCCTTTGTTTTATATTTATATATGTGATGCATAAATAACTGATGTTATTAAAAAAGAAAAAAAACCTAATTGTACGAAGCTGATGTAATTTAATGATACCCTGTTATAAATAATTCATTATTATTGAACAACCCAGAATGAAGAAGAAATAATAATTCTTATTCATATTTTTGTGTCTCAGGAACTGTTACTCCAAAAATAAATTAATGGCGTTTGCTGAACTGAGAATTTAATAGCCTGTTCAAAATTAAGTCATTTGGAGCTAAACAAAGACTAGGTAAATTGTATCCCGTGGCCAAGGTTTGGCCGCCGGCTATAGGTAAATTGCGTCCCGTGATGAAGGTTAATCTGTCGCTCTCCCTCTCTTTTACTAAGTTGCGGCCGGCCATCACCCCCACTCCGATAGCCATTTCCTTAATGACCAGGATCCAGGCGGAGGGCTGGCAGCAAGCAAGCTAAGAGACGACTTTCAAAAACAAACGCGTTTAAAAAAAACAAAGTTGACCTGCCCGACGAATTTGGCCGCAGGCGATTTGGGATTCTTATAATTGAATTGCTGCATACTAAACGTACGCACTGTGCATCTTTTCATATTTCTTATGAGTCGTTTATTTAAATCACAGATTTCGAACGGGGGTGGGCGCTAGAACATTCCATGGGGGGTTTTTAGTAGATAAATAAACAGATAAATTATTTATAGGTAAAAGCCTATTTAATAATTTATATAAAATTAACTAATATGAACAACGGGGCGTTGGAATTTTTTTCTTCTAAAAAGGACGGTGTTCCAGAAAAGGTTGGGAACCTCTAGTTTAGAAAAAACGACATTAACATTTCGTGTTATTAAAAGAAAAGTGCGTTTCAAAGAGTAATAACATTTTTTCTTCTTAATTATCATCATGCGAGTTTTTCTTTATGAGCATACTTGTTAAAATATGCTACTTTTGTAGTAGCGTTTTCCTTCCTTTGTAATATCTTATGTTAACGATGCGATGGCTGTTTATATTCGAATATTTCCAGCCGAATGCGTTTGGATAATACGAGAGCAGGTTAGTCGGTAAAATGATACTCTTAGTTTAATTGAAATACAAAATGGAAATGAAGACATGTTCAAAGAAATGCGATTCCACTTTGTAATTTCTTCAGACTTACATTGTTAGAATTTCCCCTATTACAGTTATGTAAGTAGACGTACCTCCATATGGGCTCATATAAACGAAATGAAAATTTTATTATATGAACAGGTTTACGTGTCTGTAGAGTAAGTCGGAGTTTGTCAGTTGACAGTAATAACTTGTATCATTAGCCATGAGCGAGGGCCGGTCTAAGTTTTTCGGGGCCTAGGACCCATTACAGTTTAATGGAATCCCATTTTTTTTGTTAGATTAAGAACCTTTAAATTTAGGTTTAACTTCAAAATAAAAGTTGAAACCTGGTGATCTGATCAAACAAGTTATATGTACTATAATGTCAAAAGTCCTCAAAACAAATTGTCAAAATTCACCGAAAATGTCAAAAATCACCCAAAAAAATACTCAAAATTCAACCATAGTGATGATAATCATTAATATTAACTATTTGTTATTATTCGATAAGTGCTCATTGTTAATGAAAAAGTATTAAAAATTCGTGATAATACAAATTTTGTAGGCCCTTAACATTTGGGGACCCAGGACTTTGGCTCTATTTGTCCCTAAGTAGATTCGCACCTGGCCATGAGAAATCGTAGCATAATCCTGCAGCATTTGTCAAAAATATCAGACGTTTCTAAAATAATTAGAAGATAGCTGGTCAGTCGATTAAAATGTGTCACAAACTTGAAGTAGGTATACATTGTTGTTGCATTGATAAAGCAAAATTCTTAATGCAATGAAAAAATCATGTTCGATTATTCCCCGAACAGTTACCTAGATATAATTTTTGTGGTAAAAATATTAATCTATTGTCAACAAACTTAATTTACGTACATGGCGAATTAACTACCTACGAAGTAGTGTTATAATGAATAAGATTTATTGAGACGTAATAATAATACGTTGGTTAAAAGTTTCGCTTACCCTTGATCGGTCTTTTTTAAACATAGAATTAATTATCTTTGTTAAAAATATTCTCACTATAGTATGAAGGATAAAAAAATTTTCGAAGACGAACTATTTCTTTTATAATAACACCTGCAACTTTATTACATTTACAGTTGGTCAACTATGCCCGACTTACCCTATAGATAAAACCATAACTGTTTCTGCAATTTTTAAATTACTGGGATTTGTAATTTACATTTACGAATTGTATAAATTTTTTGAATATAATTGGACGACGGCGAATTGGAACTGAGAGAAGTCACAACGCGAAATACAGAATCCTGGCTACAGTTAACTGATCGTAAATCCGTGCAGATTTTCAAGCAATAAAAACACAGAACTCGTTGTAAAATTTAACAGCTGCTGACGAATAGAATCGAATGTGAACAGACTGTATGATTCGCATGCTAATTTTAGGACGTTTTTCGTGTATGCTAATTTATAATAACACTAGTCACTACCAGCGGATACGCACGCGACTGAAATCAAATAATGTTTTATAGCTCGCTTGAAAACGACAACAGTAATGGAGCAATCGTATATTACACCACAAGGACTGAAACTTGAAATTCCTGCACTGCGCGATATAATGCCCTCGGCTTCACCTCGGGCATCATGTCGCGCAGTTCAGGGCTTTCAACTTTCTGTTCGTCTGGTCTATAAAATTTTTCTTTATACTCTATCGAAAGTCCGTTCTTTCACCAATATATAAAAAGGCTAATAACTTTCAAGTGAACAATTTTGAGGTTATACGCAATAACAGCTGTTAGCTACTGGCTGGCGGCGGTCTCACGTATCGGTGTGCACAAGAAAACTCTTTCGTCCCACTGTTGCTTTCTTTCGGCCTGCTGTTATAGATGGCGTGTGAGTAATTCCAGCAGAGCATAAATGTTAGGTTCTCTGCCTTAAAATCGAAGCCGAAAGTACGTACTTTCGACCTGGTATAAAAAAAAAGATTTTTTCGGGTCAGGAACCTTCGCAAACGTGCGCATAACAACTCGCTAAAGTTACATCGCAATCAGATGAATCGTATGGAACGCACAAAGAACAAATAAACATTCATTTTTAATATATGTATGTCGTAGGATAAATAATAGAATCTTGGCGAAAATTCTTGGACGATTGCAAATAACCGAATAATTGGAATCCGGTTTTTCGCAATCGTCCTAAGATTTTCGCGAAGAACCGATGATTTCGATTATCCTGCGACATATACAAGGACAACACAATATTTCCTATTCACTATTCCAATAAAAGCCAACACAAATATTCCAAGGAAATTCATTTCGTCATCTTACCCTCCAAATCGATAAAAAGCACAAATATATTATATTACATATTATATAAAAACGTTATGTGCATTAATAATGACCCCTACGCAGATAAAAATCCACAATGGCTAATTTTTATATGTTTGCGGTGTATCGGTTTTCAGATATTTTTTTGTGTTTCAGAGCCTACTCACATAATTAGTTTTTTTTTTCTATATACGCTGGAATGGCCATCACGTTGAAATATACGTAGAGCTACAGGCGAGGATTATTTTGTAATTTGATGTATTTTTGATTTAAAAACTGATTTATTTACAATTTAAATATGAGATTTTTTGTTTACAGATACCAATGAAAACGTTTCAATATCAATTTAGATTTAATGCGCTGTATTATTAATAGATTAACGTCTGTGTAGCAAACATTTTTCAGGAAATTTACTAGAAGTTCGAACAGACGCTACGGCCTACGAGCTGGCAGTTTTATTGATATTATTTGTCCTTTATTAAATTACTTTATAAATTCAGTATCACATTCAAATTATATTTTACCTAATAACACAGCACGCTTCATAATAACCGTTTATTTTTAGGTTTCTGTCCCTCAAAAAAAATGTAACTTTAAAAGTCCGCACCCACTGAATCGGCTCGGATCGACTCGGCAACTTCCGGTGCGCGTCTACACTGCTGTGTCGATTCGTTTCAATGGGATCACTCGTCTGTCCATCTTTCTATATCAATCAAATTACTCGTGACTACATAAATCTATCAAGCTGAAGTTTGGTCTAGTTACTAACCTGCATATATTCCAATAGTCAGAATCTAAAGAAATACTTTCCAGAAACTTGGGAAGGCTGAAGTTTGGAAATTAAAATTTGTATCCGGTAATGTGAAGTATTTTTCTTCTTTAAGGATCTCAGAAGTATTCTAAGAATTATGCCAAACGGTTCAGTGGTTCTTGGGTTACCACACAGACACACTTCAGACAAACATCCTGCTTTGTATTATCGCATCATAAATACTGAACCACCACAAGTAAAATCGTCCAGATAAGAGAGAAAAATATTCCTGTTTTTCTGTTTCTACCAGTATAAACAGCATAACTCAACTGTAACTAGTATGCTTGTGAGAGTAGAAAATGTGATCAACAACTGAACGTCTCTTTTATCTGGGTAATAAGTCACCACTAAAAAAATAGTATATAATTTTTTAACACGAAAATTATATGTAAGTTCAGACGTGGTTAATTATGTAATTTTCGTTAATAATAATGCAAAAAAAAACATTATTATCATAAAAAAGTGGGTGCGTGTAATTATCTAGGCATGTTCGGAGTTATACCTCTTTGGCGTGAATAAAAACTAATTTTCAGTTTGCATGCAAATCAGTTATTGAAATAAAATAATGAAAGGACTGGAGTGAGACATCGTTTATAATATTCACAGCTAACAAATGTTTTCAATAATATTCACCAATACTTACTTATCAATCACTAGTGTATATAATTTATAAGCACATATATAATTAATTTTTATTCGTATTGAGAAAAAACATCACTTGACATCTGTCATATTCACTACTTTACATTTTTGATCGCTGCGCCATCAGTTGAATTTTTGACTAACGTGCTTAAAATCAAAATATTTAACAAAATATCCAATGCGTATGGCTTAGGGAGTATAACTTCATCATGTTAATTTTCATGTTTCAGTCGGCAACTTCATCAGTGTTGCCAGATTTGTTTTTTGCCAAGTCGGGATTTTGGAACTTTTTGAGTGAAAAAAGCGGGATTCTTTCGTCGAAAGCGGGACATAGTAAAAAAACGTATATAATCAGAAGTTTTTAAATATTTATCTTTTTATTTGAGTTCAAATTACGTTTACGTGACAATAGATAGCAAATTTTAATAAAAATATGATATTTTAAATCAGATTTACCCTATCGTTAAATAGTTGAGTCTTATTCGTCTTCTGAATAAAAAAAAAAAAAAAAAAAACAGAAATCAAAATCAAAAAAGTTTTATTCATTAGAAAAATATGGCGTTTCAAACAATAGTCTGAGGAGTGAGTGTTACAAATTGCAACTTACAATAAGAGAATAATTATTTACGCACGGTCGAGTTATCCCCGAAAAGCGGGACTGAGTCTGTCCCGCGCGGGACATTTAATTTTGATTTAAAAATCGGGACGTCTGGCAACGTTGAACTTCATCCTTTTAATTTTGATCACACATCGTAAAAATTCACTCTAATAATTTTTTCATGACGCACCAAAAGGAGTATAAATTCAAAAAATGTTGTTTAATTTACATAATTTTAAATTAAATAAATTTATCAAAAAATCTAACAGATTTTTTTTCCATCGTTTTACATTGCTATTATGGGAAAAGGAGGTGTAACTAACATTCCATTTCAATATCTATGGTCTAAGGATAACGTATACAATATGTATAATGGGTGTTTATGTTTATGATACGATATACAGAATGAAGTTTGCGGCGATATGAAACAATTCTGTGCTGGTGCGTAACGGAAATTAAGCGGCTGACGGATAAATTATGCGCAAGAACTCTGTGATTCCGCTCTGCTGACTCGTGTTGAACTCGACTCAAGGTCCGTTAGTTCGTCCAAAAATAGAATAATCACACGCACAGTGAGCAGTTCGACGACTAAACTCCCGACGCTGAATTGAAAACGTAGCATTTTTTTCATTAAAAGCAATTAACGCGTATTTTATTTTATTTAAATGTACTAAAAATTATAACAAGATGATGAAATATTAGTAAAATGTTCGGCCGAAATGAAGACAGCGGACTTGTCTTGTTTGTGAAACGTTTACACGTTCAACAAAAGAACAATATTTCTGAGTAGAACACGCACAAGAACAATATCTGTAATATTTATGATCTTTTGTTTCCGATTGTTAAAACAAGCTAACATAGTTTTCAATGTACAACTAGTGATGGGACAACAGTAACAGTTGTTTTTAAAATAACTGGTAACAACCAAAAAAACCTGTCACTAATATTTTACTGTTAAAAATAACAGGCCATTAAAAACCTTTTACGAAATGATTGGTTATTTAAGATATTTTTTTGTAATCAAAAAATTAACCTACACATAGCTATTTATATTAATTAGTTTAAAGACCAATAAGTCGGTAATTATAAAAAGATCAATTAGCAAAAAATGGGAGATACAAAACAGTTTTTTTTTAGCTGTCGCCAGAGAATAAGTAGTACCCAAAAAAACCTGTCTAATATTTTTTTGTTAAAAATACAAGTTTATTAAAAACAGGCTAATTATATTTTAATGATTGGTTTGATTATTATATCAAATAAAAAATAAATAAATAAAACAATAATAATTGATTTAATCGAGACGAAATCTAATTACGTCTGATCACAACGAGATTGACTGTTTCTTATGCGTAGTTAATAAAAACTCAAAACAATGTTGTGGTCGACAATGCAGAGTATTAATGTTGTCGCAAGGAGACCCAACAATATTAATTAGTTTAGAGATCAATAAGTCGATAATTACAAAAAGGCCTGTTACCAAAAAAATGGGAGATACAATAACAGTTATTTTTTAGCTGTTACTGGTGAATAATGGTACCAAAAAACTGGTTTTGGACAATTCGCTCCCAGACATTTCGCCTCCATGAACAATTCGCCTCCGTTAATTAATTAATCTCTCGATAGTAGAATTTTCTATGCGGTTAAAGGGTGATTATATCCAGTAAAATGTTGAAGAATATGCAATGCAACTTACTAAGAAATTAATGGAAACTTATTCATATGTTCAATGCATTATTGACAAAAATAAATTTCTAGCAGGCGAACCTCATGCCGCACAAAATAAAAAATATGCTGCTCAATCGCAACGTTTGCGAAATATAACCGTAGATTGCGAAAATAGAATTACCTTAAATTTTTTACGAGAAATTGTGCATAATATTGCATTGTAATTTATTTAGTAGAGGCACTTCTTTGTATTGAATGTTTTATCAATTACATGTAATACAGTATAGTAAGACCCCGCTTAACGCTGTTCCACTTAACGCTGTCTCAGTCTAACGCGGTTTCTAAAAAAAATTTTGCCACCATAACGTAAATTATGGATTATATTATACAAAAATATTCAAATGTTGATAGAAGATCAAATGCAAGACGAAGTGTCCTTGATGCAATACCTTGCTATCGACAACAGCTTGCTGAACGAAACAGAAAGAGGCAAACAACTTTAGATTACTTCTTCACAAAAAAATAAAATATTACGTCAAATGGTGAACCTTTCTCATCACAAACATAACTTCTTACTTGAACTTTTATTTGATTGTCATTTATGAACAAAAATCGATATTAGTAATTAATAAAGCTATAATTATTCTGATAAAAAAGTATTTAACAATAAATGTTACAAAATTAAACAAAGAAAAAACAAGAACTGTTGTAGTATAGGAAAAAATGTCCGGGGGCGAAATGTTCAGGGGTAAATTGTGGAAAGTGAAATATCCGGAAGCGAATTGTCCTAAAAGCCCAAAAAACCTGTTGTTAAAAGTACCCAGGCAGTTAAAAATAGCAGCTTACAAAAACATTTCACGAAATTACTGGTTAATAAAAACCTATTACATTTTTAAGCATTAAAAAAATCTATGCTTGCTCATTATACTAATTAGTTAAGATGCCAATAACCGTATATTTTTTTAAATACATTGGTGACCAAAATTATTCAGTTATTTATGCCAAGATTATTTATGATTTGTTACTAAATATTTAAGACCAGTTTTTAAAATTATATTATTTGCAAACAATCTATTTTTTAACAGTTCGATACTTATAAAAATTGGGAATTATTCCATTTTCACTAATTGAAATATATTAATGCGATAAAAATCATGCCTCCGTGTTTTTTTCGTTTTTAAAATATCAATAAATAAGAAAGTTTATAGTTAATTAAAAATTGCACAGCTATATCGCACAAGCCCTGACGTCATTTGTCTGCAGTCTACGTACAAATAACAAGAAGGCTAAGTAACTTAGTTACTTATATATCAAAGTAAATTTCTTACTAAGCCACGGAATTTTTATAAACTTAATTATAACGACTGATACAGAATTGTATAGATAGAGAGCCACAATCATGTATTATGCAGCTATGGATGCAGAGCATCGTAGCCTTTTGACGGTCATTTACGAAACTGACGTGTTCAAACATCAGCACAGTTTTAACATGCTTTTCATACTTAATAAGTTCATTTATATATATTTCAATATATAATAACCGGACTTTATAATTATGAATTCCACTTTTAAAATATTTTTTTATGAAAAAAGAATCACATACCTATCCAATTAACAGTAACATTATTAACACCTGTTATCAAAAAACGCCAGTTTTCCAAGATGACTCGTGTATTACGCGAATTGTTGTAAAAAGTAATAACAACTGTCATTTCCAATCGTTATGTCTTATTGAACGGTTGTTCTCTATGTACGTATTTCTCGCAAGTGACACAATCGACCAATCACTTTTGAGCCCGGTAAAATTCATTTGAAATTAATGGAGAGAATACGAAATCGTAATCACAAGAGAAATTTAACGAGCAATTACATTCAAAGGAGCAACACACTGCTATGTTGACTTATACACACACACACACACACACACACACACACACAAAAACATACTTACATACGCGTCTCTATTATTATAGAACATTTCTCAAATTATGTCTATACATAGGAAACAATCTCAATAAAAGTATAACATTCATTCTCATTGCAAATTAATATTTTCAAGGGTCTCTTCGGATTGATAGAGTATATTCATTAAGTAAGTTTTTGGTAAAAAATGGACCGTTTACACTACATACTACGGAAGTAAAATCTATATCTAAATGTTATAAATTGATATTTACAGAATAAGATAAAGGTATGATATTGGTTTCGCTAAATGATCCCAATTCATTCTATCGCGTGTAAAAAAGCATCATTAAACATTTTTTTTTAAATGAACTTTTTTTCGAACACATGAAAATATTAATTTTGCATGGCGTGAGAGACGGGCCGTTTATGGTGGAAGTGACGGGATGGTTACGAAAATTTAAAGGATGAAGGACCTGGTTACGCAAACTCATTGTTTGTACTTTTTATGTATTATTTTTGTATCATCTATTTATTTACTTTTTACCCAGCATAACGAAAAAAATACGCGCGAGAAACATTATATTAAATTTTCTTTATTGTCTACGATTTATGCGATGTGTAATTAATTATGTCAAGTTTAAATATAAACTAATGTTAGATTTCGTGTCCAGTATGATAATAATAAGAAATATTCGTAAGTATGTGATAAAAAAAAACATAATATAGATGTTGGAATTTATTGTATGTATAACGGTTCGTTTATAATTTGCACTTTTTTAAGTACCTACTCCAAATAATAACAATATAAATTTAAATATAAGAGTAATTGGCAACAAGGGTTTGAAACCGATAAATTTGTTCGATTAGACAAAATTCAAACTAAATTTAAACATTTTTTTTTTATAACTTAGAGTCATCATTTGAAATGTGCTAGTTTAGAATTATCTTTTTACGTCAAAATATAAAAGTGTGTACTGTTTTGAAAATCATCTTTACCTAGTAAAAACATGTTATCTAAATTTTGTGCAAAAAAATCGAAATACGCTGTTTTCACGATAGGTCAACGATGCATGCGATAGTCATTATTTACTGAAAAATATACCCGATGTTGTGATATTTTTCAGATTTTTTTATGCATAAAGAACAGACTTTCAAACTGAATTTTTCCAGACATTTCTTTAAAAGCTTCCTTGAGTTTGGAAGTACTTTTATCTCTGCTAAGTTTTCTGTTTTCTTTCAATTCATGTCTATAGAAAATAGAGTTTTCGTTGTTGTCTCTCAATAAATCGGCGTTAGCGCTGTGTCTGCTTTGTCTTTACAAATTGTTTAAAACAGTATCTTTAAAAATTGCTCTAAAGGAAAACAAATGTACACTAATACTTTTCAGGTTCCATCCTGTTATTGGATAATACCTTGTTAGTGTATTTGCCATATGGCAACATACACTATTGGCGTCGGTCGGATGGCGGGACCTAGGGGTCGGACCAAAATTTCTCGACGTTTCATAGCCTCCTAAACACTTTGGTACTATTTTTGAAAATGTTTATATATATATGTATATATATATTTATATATATATATATATATATATATATATATATATATATATATATATATATATATATATATATGTGTGTGCGGGCAATAACTTTCGAAACAGTTAATTGATTTCAACTAAATTTGGGCCACGTATTGATATCCATCACCGCAAGAAGCCTATTTAAAATGGGCCTAATCGGGCCATTTTAAGGGTAGTTTTTAGGGGTTGGAAAATGTTTTTGGGTCCTAAAATACCGAAAAAATTCTCCGAATCGTTTCAAAATTTAAATTTAACCCTCTGGCAGTAATTAAAATGTGTCCCTAAAATTTTTATAAAATCGACACTACAGGACCGGATTTAATAATTTTAAGAAAGACTAGTTTGCAGATAGTGAATTATTTACTGAAAGGTGTGTATAACTTGGTATAGAGGTTCGACTGATAATAATATTGCAATTAAGAAAAAAAAATGTTATTTTAAGGGGTGTATTAAGGAGTAAAATTTTTTATTTTGCCCAAAAACCAACTTAAGTTCGCATAATAAAGCCACACTGCCTGTATAAGCAAATACACTATATTGTCGGCAGGGTTTTGGCACTGCGACCCGGGTTTTTTTTTGTTTTTAATTTCACAATTTGTTTCTTTCTGAAAAGCTGTTAGCTATTATTATTTCAGTTTGTACATTTTAAATTAAATAGCACAAATCGGTTAAATTTATTTATACAGAGCACAGTTTGATTTAGTCTCACAAACAAAGTTATTATATTTATTTATACGGATCGATATTGCTCTTTTTCCATTTTGTCGAAAAATACAAAACAGGAATGATACAACTGGCTGTCAAAAATAATCTAACTCATGAATTTATCTACAACTGAGCACGAGGTCGTTTAAAAGTCTGCAGTACACGATGGTAAAGTCAACTTTACTCGCCAACGCCATATGCCGTCAAGCACGGGTACTTATTGATCAACCTTTGTATAACACACATACAGTGCATTTTTAACATCGTAACAATATATTGGTTACGTTTCAGGATTTTTTCCTCAGAAAACAGTATGTATTAGAAAGCACTGTATGCTATTATCAATCATGAAACAGACAGCGGTTTTCTTTTTATAACGAAACGAATTTTTCCTCTGTTTTATTTCATTCTAGACAGCTGAGCCGATCTTAGTTCTCGCAATATCTACGAGTCGGCGGGGTACTCGAAACACGTATACAATACATATAATACATATATCCATAGAGTTATAAATAAAAATATATATATTTTAGCGCCAATACGAACGATTCAATATAAACCGGTCAAGTGCGAGTCGAACTTGCCTGGATAGTGTTCCGTACCATTTCGCTTTCTGTTTTAAGGCTTAGAATTTTCGTCTGGGTTTGAGTGAGGATCTATTTTACTTATTTTTTTCAAAATTTCAGGCTAAGTAGTTTCGGAAATAGGTAGGAATAATGCTCGATTTTCATATATTTTCTTTAATATCTTTTAAGCTACGCATTTTAAAACCTAAAAAAAATGAAGTTGGAATCGTAGGGAATTGGACAGTTTATGAAAAAAATTAACTTTGATTAAGTTGAACGTTTCGTTGCTAATTGCAACTTCCTCAGCAACTATATTTAAAAACAAACAACAAAATACAAAATAGTAAATATTACAATGACAGTTTTATATAGGTTATAAAATTATGTCATACCTTATTCTTATAATTCTATTGTTATTTTTAATTTTTTTAAAAAACATTCTTTATAACCTATATAAAACTGTCATTGTAATATTTACTATTTTGTATTTTGTTGTTTGTTTTTAAATATAGTTGCTGAGGAAGTTGCAATTAGCAACGAAACGTTCAACTTAATCAAAGTTATACCTAGTTCTTTTCATAAACTGTCCAATTCCCTACGATTCCAACTTCATTAAAATTATGGACACGAATTTACCAACACTAAAAAAATATTTACACTTAAAAATATATTTTTTAAAATTTTCTAATTTAGTCCCCACGATCAGGATTTGTTTATTTACGCTATACGGTCGTGATTGGGTCATCTAACTCTATACATGTACCATATTTCAACTTTGTTCGTCCAGTAGATTCTGAGAAAATAAGCTGTACCAGACTTATAAACAGACACACAGACATGAGAGTGATCCTATAATGGTTGTGGGGAACCTTAAAAAACAACAGATATATAAGCAGTGATTTACTAAATGCAAAAAGAAACTTTATTATCCCAGTAGATTCGGAGAAAACAAGCCGTGACAGACAGACAGACATGATCTTATAAAAGTTTTTCATCGGATGAACGAAACCGATGACAAGACTTTTTGAAATATAGTTTTTATTAACAGCGGCGGCGGAATGAGTTATCAATTACTCAAAAGTTACATATCCAAGCACATCACGCGAGAGTTAATTTTTATCTTAAGTAACGCCAAACCGACTTTCTAGCCCTGTCATCGATAGATTCAATTTTTCTAAAGTTTTTTTTGTTAATGTTAGTTCTTAATCGGGAAATACTTCATAATTCTTTAGTGTCAGGTATAAAGAACTTAAGTCTAAAAATCTAGTTTTTAAACCGTTTATACCAAACGATAGAAAATATAATTTAGACTTTATTTCAGTAAAAAAAAATAAAATTTAACAATTTTTCACCTTTTACACCTGACAACAGAGAATTAAACCTGAACAGTCTTCCAAGTCTCGTCAACATCGGTTCAGTTGTATTTGATATTCATTGATGCAAATGAATGTACAAATAAACATTCTAGAAGAAAATTCTTCCGTTTCTGTGTTACAAAACACCCACAAAAATCCAAAGAATACGATATTACAGACGCTGCCGTTTTAAATTTGAAACGACTTTTCAGCACTCGCTAATTTTTAATGGAAACCTGTGGTTTCATTTAATCGATAGCACTTGTTTGCTATATAAAATAAGTCACTGTTTCAAGAAGTTAATTATCACAGTATATATGTGCGAAAAATAATGGAAGATAATTTTTTTTAATTATCTTCTTCTTTTATTCGCCTGTGGAAATTGAATATTGTCGTTTGAAATTGCGATGATTCAGTCTTAATTATTTTTATTTTAAAATAAATGTACACTTTGAAGTATTTATGCAAGTCTTTCGAACATATATATCGAAATGAAATTATTGATTTATTAAATTCGAAAGTAAAGAGTAGTATTTTATAAGTTATGTACTGTTAAAATGGAATATTGAATATGGCAAGATTTCTTTTTCGTTTTTGGTATTACATTTACTTTTAAATAACATGTATTCTAAGAAAAAGCTCAACTCGAAAAGAAAATTTATTTAGAAAAAAAAACTTTTCAAAAAGAATATTCTATGAAAGCGTTTTTTTGTGATTTTTGTTTATTCCTTTCTACTTGCGTAGCAGCGCTTTAATACGCAAAAATTTTACCTATCTGTGGTATGTTATTTAATTATTACAAAACAAATATATAAATAGATAACATCTACAAAAATTATAATGCTTTTATTTTAAATTTCAACTTTCATATCCTGAGTATGAACGAAATGTAAAAAATATTAATTTTCAAGTGAATTACACATCTGTTTGTAACTTACTTGCAAAATAACATTTTCTAATTTTTATTCACACTGATAAAGTATATAATTATAAAGAAAATACGAAACTACACATTTAAAATAAAAGCATATACTAATTTTCTTTATTATATTTATGTTATGAAACAATATAATACAAACATAAAAATGGCCGACCGCATGCAGGCGGTTAGAAACCAGTACCTTCACCGCAAGGTTACTAGAATACTATTGGTGGGGCATTTACATTGTTGAAAGTATAAGTTGGCGAGACTGGAAAGAGGGTGGAGATAGTAGGCGTTGAGACCTTTTTCCTAACTGTTAAACGTTCATTATAATTGAAAAATCAAGCGAAGGGTTTCGAATGACGTGAGCAATCGATTCAACCAATCACAGACGTGGCCACCTCTATAGGCTCTTAAGCCTAATCTATGAGTACACTACTAACCTTGAAGGATAGTAGAATACTATAGGTTGTACTTTAACATTATTAAAAGTATGACTAGGCGATACGGAAGAGAAAGCGGTGTTAGTAGGTCCTGAAGCCTTTTTCCCAACTGTCAAACGCTCATTAGTGCATTTGCCATATGGCAACATACACTATTGGCGTCGGTCGGATGGCGTGACCTAGGGGTCGGAGCAAAATTTCTCGACGTTTCATAACCTCCTAAACACATTGGCACCATTTTTAAAAATGTTTATATATATTATGACGTAAGCTCCGGCTAGCAAGCTCAGCGGCGCTAAGTCGTGGGTAAAATATATAAACTCAAAAAAAAAAACCGAAACTTCCCTACAAACTTTCCACTATAGAAATTTCCTAATATTATACGGACACAGGCAATAGCCTTCAATAAAACCCGACCACCTACCACAAGACACACAGACGAAAGACAACTTAAAACTAACAACGAAGTAACCTTGCACAGATTTTCTGTGTAAAAAAAATCGTACGTATTACGTAACCGACCGGTTATATAAGGGCGCCAGGACTGAAAATCGTACGAGGACTTCTCAGTTCGTCCACGCTGAGAGCTCCAGAAAGATCGCAAGGTATACTTCAAATTTGACTAATAAAATCTAACAGTATAAATAATTACTAAAACTAACAATATTTGACCGCAACCAGCGGCACATGCAACAAAACACTACCTAATATAAACCCCAACATCTCGTGGTATATGACCACGCCACAACCAACAGAAATAAAATAAAATCCAATAATACGCGGGGAAAATCCACACCCAAGTTCTTCAATACAATTTCAATAACATGAAATATTCATGCTCAACGACGTGATACTCACGCGCAGTTGCATAAAACAATTACCCACAATAAGCGTGAACAATAACTTCAAGCTTAATACAATTATTGTTAACACACTCAAAAACAACCAAATCTATCAATAAAATAAATCCATAGGTAGATTAAAACAGCTAAGACTGTCGGAACCGGTTCTTCAATTTAAAAACAATCAAAATTAAAGACTTGTAATTTTAGCACGTAAACAATGAGCACGCCACTGACATCTAAAATGTCGTGCGATTAACCAACGTTGATTGTTAATTAATAAAGAAAAAATACTTCTTATCACAAACTAAATTACAGAGGCTAAAACACTGTTGAATCAAATTGCATCTAATTTAATTTATATTATAAATTTTTGGGAAGCACTCACGGTATTAGCAGAATAAATACAAGAACCTCAAATAATTTGCACGGTAAACCTAAAATAATTTGCACGGGAAACCTAAAATAAGTTGCACGGGAAACCTAAAATAACAGGCAATCTCCAAATCCAATTTCCAATCCTAAACCAACGCCAATCCAACAAATCCTAGAGTCAATCCAGAACAACTCTACTCAACAATCCTCTAACACAAGTAAATCTTCAAAAATCCTAACACAATCCAACAATACTTCAAACGCCAACCTACTCTACAAAGTGCAACTTCTAAAAAAATCTTCGCCGCCAAAAGCATAAAAACTGCTCACAATGTTCTCTGACATGCGACCGCAGAGTCGGTCCGCCAGTCTCTCCGTGCGAAAAAACCAATTCGATCTAACGCCGCCCCGGTACCGCGATCTTGTCCGTCTGAGACATTATCTGGAGTACTGGACATCTCATATCTCTCTCTCGCACGTGTGTATACTACTCCAAAGACCTCTCGCTCGCATTCATAACGTCGTTTTCTTAGAGCGCTACTTTTTATTATCTTTGTTCCACCCGTGCGTTTCTTACTGCTACACCGTATTCAAATTTGAAACACGATTCGAAAGGTCTCCTATTGCTCGTCAAAGTTACAATGTTAATTGCTAAATATTAACATTTTTATACATAGGCTCGATCGATATTTTAATTTTGGGGCTCCAAATTCAAATTGCGACAATATATATATATGTTATGTGTGTGTACGGGCAATAACTTTCGAAAGAGTTAATTGATTTTAACGAAATTTGGCCCACGTGTTGAAATCTATCGCCGCAAGAAGCCTATTTAAAATGGGCGTAATCGGGCCATTTTAAGAGTAGTTTTTAGGGGTTGAAAAATGTTTTTGGGCCCCAAAATACCGAAAAATCGTTTCAAAATTGACATTTAACCCGTTAGTAGCAATTAAAATGTGCCCCTAAAATTTTAATAAAATCGGCTCAACAGGACCGGACTTACAAATTTTTTGAAAACACTAATTTGCAGATAGTCACTTATTTATTGAAGAGTGTATTTAATTGGGTGTAGACGTTAGATTGATAATAATATTACAATTAAGAAAAAAATGTTATTTTAAGGGGTGTATTAAGGGGTTAAATTTTTTATTTTGCCCAAAAACAAACTTAATTTCACATAATAAAAGTATAAAACCACACGGCCCTATACAAGCAAATACACTATATTGTCGGCAGGGTTTTGGCACTGCGACCCGGGTTTTTATAATTGAAATTACAATCAAAGGATTCTAATGACATAAGCAATCGACTCAACAAATCACAGGCGTGACCACACTTACAACCTCTCCCTCCCAACCTCTAATAGGCTACCAACCTCGCCTGCACCTAATTTTTACGTGTGAAGGGTGGCCATGAATAATTTATGTCCAAATTGTTGTCCGAAAAGTTGCGTCGGAATAAAACAAAAACCGCTCTGAATGTATGCAAGTGTATTTTCCGTGTTCATAAAACCACGCACTGTAAAATCATTCTTATACGCTGACTGACATGCAGTATCATCCGTTTATATACATAAATTTACATTAAACTTACATAAATACATAAAACACATTATAATACTTCATATAATAACACTTGCCTCACAGAATTACATTTATTTATTTTTTTGAATAATTTATGTTACGTAACACTTGTTTTTTATACAGATTTTTTTTGTTATTATAGCTTAAAGACCGCTCACACTTGTCAAGCATAAACCTACACGACATGCACAGCTCGGTTCGTGAAGTTACCCGTTATTTAACCGACTAGGGGACCAAGAGTCGGTCGCTTGTAATTTCTATGTAGCCGTGCTGGACCGGTCTAATGATGTGTCCTTGTCATTAATCAATTTGCATAGAATGTAATTACTTGAAAACTACCAAATGCCTACCGCTAATTACGAAACCTACACTAAGATTTGCTGATTTATGCTCGTCTAGTGTACGACATCGGGCAGATTGCAGGTTTGTGCTGTGCAAATTGAGCAGGTTTAATATGCTTGACAAGAGTGCGGTCTATTATATGTATTATTATTTAATTTACTTGGTCGTTTATTATTCAGCCTATTGTTACGATATCGTAATGAGATATAGCCTAACTTTCCAAATAGTGTGTCTATCTATTCGTGAAAACCGTATGAAAATCGGTTGAACCGTATAAACTCCTTCCGACAAAAAGTGATTTTAGTCTAACGCAAGTTTGTAAGTAGGAAAAGCTATGCCTACGTTCGGCCGGCGAAGATTGAACTGCATGAAAGCCGTCCAGCAAACAGCGGTATGTTGTTTATACTACACACTACAGAAGAGAAACTCATATAAGCAACATCTATATTTAACATTATAGAATAATTGGTGTGATAATCTTTTGTGGTTTGTTTTTCGATGTTGTACAGCGTTAACGTTAAATATTTAAAGCAAACGTTAAACGGTCAGAAATTACAGTTCAAAAATAGAAATTTGCATTCAGTTCGGCTCTGTTTGAAACGAACTTTAAGAATGTATAGTTTTGTTATATTAATTTCGTGAACAAATTACATGAATAACAGTAAAATTATCCGGACAACTTCAATTTAAATAAACTTTCAAACATTTTATATACGTATCTACTTGACATTTAATTAGGAATATGGTATATATAAAAGTTTTTTAGAGGTTTGTTGTAATTTTAACGAATAGCATAGTAAAGTTGAAAGCCTAACCGTATATGTCTGTGCTGCGTCACCGACTTACCCCAAAGCAAAAGTTTAAAACATCAAACCTTAATTACTTCACATAATTATTAAACTAATTTGGATTCAAAATTTATGTTTATTCTAATCGTCTCTACGCATTAAAATGGAGGGTTTTATACCAAATTCTGTGACAATTGGTATCAATTTCAACTTATATTTTAATAATGTCTTTGCAAATAACCAAGATAGTCGGGGTGTCGTTATATGGTGTTACCATGAATCGTATTAGCATTCCCTCTCCTCGAGTTTCTAACGTTTTAGAACTCCGCAGCTAAATCGCCTTTCAATATCTTATTAGAAATCGAAATATAATCAATTTGCGAATTAGGTGTACCATAAAATCCAAGTTAATAGAATACTATAGGTTATGCGTTAACATTGTTGAAAGTATGATGAGGTGAGACGGGAGAGAGGGCGGGAGTAGTAGGTTTCGAGACATTTTTCACAATTGTCAGACGTTCACTTTAATTGAAAAATAAAGCCAAATGTTTCTAATGACGTAAGTAATCGATTCAACCAATCACAGACGTGACCATTTTTATATTCTCTTATGCCCAACTTATATTATTTTACTAGCCTTGAATGTCAAGCATCCAAGATTAATAGAATACTATGAACTGGGCATTAACATTTTTGAAAGTGTGACATAGCGAGATGAGTGAGAGGACGGGGGTAGCAAGCCTTGAGACTTTTTTCCCAATAATTGTCAAACGTTCGTTATACAGTTGAACCTCGATAAGTTCAAATCCAAGGAAAACGTTAAAAAATTTAAGTTATCAAGTTTTTTACTTATCGAGAGTTGAAGTTAGAGAGGTTGTCAGAGTAAAATTTTTAACTTACCGAGATTTGTGGATTTTATAGAGGATGTCTTTAGTTCAATAGAGGTGACATACATTTTTTTATCTACTAATTTATTCATTTAGAATCAATTATTTATACAATCAATTATTTAAACATAGAAATCAGTAATTTTTTTTTCTTCCTCTGTCAATGTCCTTGTTGTAGCAACTTCATCATCGCATGTAATATAATCATCGAAACTTATGTGTGATTCCGTAGTTTGGAACTCAGCCATATATTTATTCCATACAATATCATCATTAAATTCTTGATCTTGAACGTTATTTTCAAATAATGAAGGAAAACCACAAGATTTAAAGCAATTTCTCACTGTACATGGGGTAACATTTCTCCAAGTTTTGTCTGCCATTCTCATTGCTTGTAAAATGTCGATTTTATTTTTCTTTCACTCGTTAATTAATATTTAATGCGCACAGCAATATGTAAAGCGATTTAGTGGAAGACTAAAGTGAAAATCAATTAAGTTCTTGGCAAAACCTTTTGTTTGGATACTTACTCATGAAGACACATGATGACACTGATAATACTTTAACTTATGGAGGTCACCAAAATATTATTTTAAGTTATCGAGGGCGATGTTTAGAATATCTGTTTAAGTTGCCGAGGTTTTGTGATTTAAGTAATGGAGGTTTTATGCTTTCAGGGGAAGGGAATTCAAAAAAATTTTAACTTACAGAGGTTCCTTAACTTATCGAGGTTCTACTGTAGTTGAAAAAGCAAGCCAAGGATTTCGAATGACGGAAGCAATCGATTCAACCAACTATAGATATGGCTACTTTTAAAGCCTCGTACGCCCAGCCTCTAGTACTGTACTAACCTTGCCATATAATAACTTTAAACAAACAAAAAATAATAGCAAGCTAATGTTTTCTAGATTGTTAAACGTTTTGACACAAAAAAAGTTGAAAGCGTATCTGAGACATTGGATAATTTGTTGAAACAATAAAAAGTGTTCGTATTTTTCTCGAATGTAGATAGGCCGGATATGAAATAGCTTCGACCTCTATTTATATCTGCCAAGGGTCGCCGCTTCATTTCACAATCACTGTGAGAAAAATCAATGTTACGACAGGTGTTCAAATCGAAAAATGTGTGTGATCTTAAGAAAAATACGCCTGTTCCTTTCAATACAGACTAATGGGCTCGCATTTCTCTTTTCAAAAGAACGGTCTTACATGAAATAAAGAATAAAATATCACATGTATATTGTATACGTACTATAATATTACTTTAAATTTTTGTTGAAAGATTTTTATGCTTTTGAGCGAAATGCCTCGTTCGATTATGTTTTTCTTATTAGATGTTTTTTAATGAAATTGTAGTTGTCCTTCTGCCCTTCTCTCTTGGTGTAACATTTATTTACTTCTATAGATACCTACTTACATACAGAGGTAATGGTTATAAGTATAATTGACAGACTGTAGACATGATCGGAAAACTTGGAACATTCTAGAAACTTCATAGAACCTTCTAGAAAAGTAGTAGTGAGAAGATAAAAAGAAAAAATGAAAAATGTGTCTATTTTTTAGTCATATAATTAAAAAGTTGTATCCATTTTAAGTTTCCAAAAGTTCACAAAAAAATCTTCGAATAACTTAACTGAAATATATATTACACCACAAGAGCCGAACGTTGAATTTCTTGCACTACGCCTTATGATGCCCGAGACGAAGTCGAGGGCATCATACGTCGCGCAGTGCAAGATTTTCAGCTTTCTACTCGTGTGGTGTATACTATTTTTCTTCATGTCATACCGAAAGTACGCACTTTGTCCAATATATAAAAAGACTAATTATTTTCAAGTGAGCAGTATTGAGGTTATTATACGTAATGAGACATGGATCTAATAATGTCCATGTAATAACAGCAGATGGCTACCTACTACTGCAATACGTGACCTGAAACGGCGGTCTCACGTATCACTGCGCAGGACAAAACTGTTTGGGCTCGCCTATACAGACGATTTGCGAGTAATTCCAGCTGTCATTACAACAGTGCATAAATGTTATACTTTCGGCTTTAAAATTGAATCAGAAAGTACGGACTTTCGGCATGGTATGAAAAAAAGATTTTGTTCATTAGAATCAGGGTAATTGTTTCTACGAAAGCCCTCGTTTTGAATATAAGCGAGAGTTCGACTATTTGTAAGGCAATTTTATAAAAATCCGTTGATAAAAACTTTCTCAAACTCACGTTACGCGTATAGAAGGACCCGCTGTTTCCTTAAAAATTCTTCCTAAAAAACCTGACTGCGCAAAAAAGACATTATAGCTAAAAGGAAAAAAACAGGTCGGATAACCTTCTCAACACATTCATATGTAGTTACTAACACAGGACAGGTATTGTGATCACAATAAATTCAAGACGCAGCAGGCGAGAACCTATTCAAAAATAAACAGAAGAAGTAGACAAATTATTTTCCCGCTTTTTATGTCTTGAAGTTGATTAATATTAGAAAAACTTCTATTCATAGTGTCCCCAAAAACTCAGAAAAAATTGAAAAATTCTGAATTCTTAACAACAATGGTGTGAACTAGAGGTTAAAAGGAGCCATTCAATTGTTTTGATATTCATATATGCGTGCAAGGTCGCGGGTAACGGTTAGTCTATTTATCACTAAATCTCATCCGTTATCCGCAGTCTACCGGCTGATTTAAACTTTCAAGTTTCAAAACTTTCGAAATTATTTTATTTTTGATTGACGACTGCCTTTTTCAATGAGCAGTCAACTCCATCAAACCCATATCCTTGCTCCCGCTGAGCCATAAACTTTAATTCAGATGATTAAGTTCTATACAAGGAAAGTAGTTATGTAAATAGGTACATAACGTGTTACAAAATACAGAATGTTCAAAAATTGATAGGCACTTTTTTAAATTTAAGTATAAATAAGTCGAAAATAGTCAGTTTAGCCGTAAAAACAGTAATTGTCAATTTTAAAACTGATAAAAGTTCAAAGAAAACGGCATATTCTTCTCATAAAACGTCTTCATTGTCACTGAACTATAGCGTGTGAAAAAAGTAAGAAAAAAAGTAAGTGCGTATACTTATGTACCCGCGTTTGAAGTTACACGTCTTTGGCGTGATTAAAAACTAGTTTTTTGTCACGGTGAAGGAAGGGTTTGGTTGAGAATCAAGAAATAATAATAATAATAACCAACATTTCGAAAAATTTATTTTCATCTTCAGGGCCTTAAGCTGGTCAAATGGTGGTAAATTTGACTAGCTTAAGGCACTGAAGATGAAAATATATTTTTCGAAAATTTGGCCACTAGAGTAATATTACTAAAGCTTATTTCTTGATCCTCATTCAAACCTTCCTTCACCGTGACTTTCTATTGGATCAACACTACTATATACTAGTTTTTAATACGAGTATATATGCAAATAATTTATTGCAATAAAATCTTCAAAAAAATTAACCTCAAATATATTTTTAAAATTTTATTTTGTTTTTAATTTCTTCGAATGGATGACATTTAAAAGGACTATTGATTGTTGGTTATATAGTAGTTTAGTATATTATTTTAGTCTAAGCCTCTCAAGGCCAACTTCATACCTACTTTCGAATGTTCGTTAGCGCGCCCAACTTCATACTGTTGAATTTTCGTTAGCTGTGCACGCACAACTTCCGTTGCCTGCTAAAATTTGACTCTCAACGCCCCAAAGAAGTATAACTTCAAAAATGCTTCGAGAGGAGCGCGCTTTTCCGTTTAGAAAGCATAATCGTTCAGAAACAGTCAGTAGACAAGAATTTTGCATACTGCACATTATATTCAGTTCTTTATACCGCACTTTATGGACCATAAAATAAATTTAAGAGGGCTTAAAGACTCAACAAATTTACTGCTATATGTAAAACACTTTAATCATATCAAGAAGTTTATTCAAAAAGATTATTTCTCGTGTTTACAACAGTCGGATGACATAATCTCGTTATTGTATAGAATCCGAGAATGCGTAGAATGAATTCCTATTAAAATTACGTTTCCCCGAGCTTTATTCATGCAATTGTGATTGTAATTAACTTCTGAGAACAAAAACATATTTATTGTGATGCTTGTAAGTAAATATAAATGTCTTTAAACGTTCTATCTACCTGCGTCTTCGCACACAAAATTTCGACACGAGTCGTCGCAAATTCGATGCTTTGACAAATTCTCATCTAGAAATTACAATTCTATTAAATTATACTCGTTCTGTTCTATTTCAGTCACATTATTTTATACAAAAATATTTTTTCAAAATTTTTATGCATATCAAAACATTAAATAAATTTAACTTTATTTCTTTTTTGTCCTTGGTAATTAATATAAAAATGCGTACTTTCGACCGGATATAAAGAAAAAAACCCGGGTCGCAGTGCCAAAACCCTGCCGACAATATAGTGTATTTGCTTGTATAGGGCCGTGTGGTTTTATAGTTTTATTATGTGAAATTAAGTTTGTTTTTGGGCAAAATAAAAAATTTAACCCCTTAATACACCCCTTAAAATAACATTTTTTTTCTTAATTGTAATATTATTATCAATCTAACGTCTACACCGAATTAAAGACACCCTTCAATAAATAAATCACTATCTGCAAATTAGTGTTTTCAAAAAATTTGTAAGTCCGGTCCTGTTGAGGCCATTTTATTAAAATTTTAGGGGCACTTTTTAATTGCTACTGACAGGTTAAATATCAATTTTGAAACGATTCTGAGAATTTTTTCGGAATTTTGGGGCCCAAAAACCCCTAAAAACTACCCTTAAAATGGCCCGATTACGCCCATTTTAAATAGGCTTCTTGCGGTGATGGATTTCAACACGTGGTCCAAATTTCGTTAAAATCAATTAACTCTTTCGAAAGTTATTGCCCGTACACATATATATATATAAGTATATATAAATATATATATATATATATATATATATACACATATATATATAAACATTTTCAAAAATGGTGCCAATGTGTTTAGGAGGTTATGAAACGTCGAGAAATTTTGGTCCGACCCCTAGGTCCCGCCATCCGACCGACGCCAATAGTGTATGTTGCCATATGGCAAATACACTAAAAAATCGGATTTGTATCATATTATATACTTGATTTCGGAAACGAAAGTTATACTATTGCATGCCAGTGGCGAAAAATAAAAGTCACGCGACCGCAAATCAAAAGTAAAATGTTTTCATCCCTTGGGAAATTCTTTTCAAGTAAGCGATAATTGGCAAATATATCTGACAATTCGCCTAACCAACAATATGCATTTATGGTATTTCTATAAGCATCGATGTTCTTTTAATGCACTTATTATAAAAAAAAAACACTGTTTATGACTCGTGTGATAAATTTCGCAACTCGTCACAAACGTCAACTTTCTGCCCTAGTAAGACAATATACTATTTCGGTGTAGTTTAGTCCGACGACTTATATTTTTGTTTTGTGACTTTTTTAATAAGTTACAGGCACGAAGATAAATGACTTTTTTAAAA